>JAFIDM010001028.1:19148583-19189729 GCA_023159025.1 Thereuonema tuberculata | reverse complement strand
AACAAGAAAAAAAAAAAAAAAAAAAATTCCAACACGCCCTGCGGGCCGCACCAAAACGCTTCATGGGCCGCGGGTTGCCGACCGCTGCCATAGATAATTTTTTGAAAAAAAAAGGGGGATTAATAATGTTCATGCTTACCTAACACACTAACACAGTTGTACGTTTTTGTCAATTTTAATAGGTAACAAAAACGAAAAAATTGAAAAAAAAAAAAAAAAAAACCGAAAAAAACCTATATATACAGGGTGTTCAAGACCTGTTTTTCTCGAAAACCACAGGGTACAGGTTCGTATGAAAATTTTCATTACAAAGTAGTACTAAAAGAATCGAATGGTGGCATTGTGGATGTCCAGTAGAAACCGGAAGTGGATGTAATCGGGGTCAGCTTTGAAACTTCAAATTAGAACATAGGTCATGTAGGGCATCGTTAGATAGGTCTTTTGAAAAGAAACAACTTTTACTAAGACATTTTTTCTCTAACGTTCCTTGTTTAGTCCCAATTCAGTAAAACCGATACTGATGGTGCTTGTCATCGCGATACATGAAACACCGAATTACAGAAGCTTGTCGGTCTCTCAGCAGTGCTGAAGTTCTCCAAGCGACTTGATCCGTACGAACAAGAAGTCAACGGTGTTTGGCGGTGAACATTTTCAGCCCCTTCTCTGCTCAGGGGACGAATCCTGTATTTCAGATGAGTCACCTTTTGTATTTAAATATTATCTGTAATTGTGAATAAACTAGTATCGCTAGAGCAAAATAGTTTTAGTTTCAGTTGTATTTCCTTTCGACCTTTCCTCTGTGTTGCACATTTTGAACACTGAATGGACCATTGTCAATTTCATTGTTGTCAGCATCTGCAATTGTTCCGATGAATATCGTGATGACAAGAGCCATCCTCAAAAAAAGTAAATAACATTTTTTGATCGGACTTATACTTTTCGAGATAATCGAGGTTTTCTGCAGCCGGAAGGCATAATTGAAAAGGGGTGATCGAAAATCAAAAACTTGACAACATGAAGGTAAAAATTGGCCTCGACTGACTTTGAATATGAGGCACAGCGATGAGCACGCGCACTTGATTCAAGACTTGCTTTTATAATTTTCTGTAAGCCATAAAGTTATCATCGCCGTTCCGGGATGGCCGAGCGGTTTAGACGGCGGTCTGCCGTGAGGCCACAGTGTCGGAACCTGGGTTCGAATCCCGGCGTTGGCATGGCTGTTTCTTTCTTCTTCTGTGTTTCGTCCGTTTCTCCCTGGGACTTACTATCTCAGGGTTATTCTGGACGGGATGTGAATCTCGTCCCCCTTCTGGAATTTCCTAGCCTCACCCTGACGTTCTCAGGTAGGGCTAGCCCGTGGTCCATAGTTGGCCAAAGTCGATGAAAGGAAGGAAAGTTATCATCATGATAATAATCTACATAATGTTAGTTTTCAAATGAAACCAAGAATACTGTTATCACTGAATCATTTGTAGAGAAAAATAATGTTTCTTATGTGGGAACACCTTTTGACCGTTCCTTCCGAATGCAGAAAGGCAGATCTTCATTATCTCGAGAAGTATAATTCCGATCAAAAAACAATATATAACTTTTTTGCATCATGAGGAATCCCGTGGCGTGAAGCAAATGCGGTCGATGTGCGACACCCTATAAGTTACATAAAGCATTGTACACATTTTGGTTTCATGTGTGTGTAAAACTAAATCTAATACAATTTAAATAATTTACAGTGAAGGGTGTAAGGAGATTACTCAAATATCTCATGCAATTAACCAATAATACTTGAGGATGATGAGTGAAATACCGGTCTGTTATCTTTGCTTATCCATTTGCATTGGAAATTATTTATAATTCTGTTTCAAGATAGTTGTCATTCATTTATAAACTCAATGACCGAGGGGCAATCTTACAGGTAAAAAGAATGTGATCCAAAATGTAAGAGTAATACAGTAATATCTCTATGACCACTACTGTAATGATCTAATAAAATATACTCCGAAAATGAGGCGAAAAACTAATAAAAACTCTTACAAAGAATCATAGTACATATTATGTATACTTACAAAATGGGAAATATGAAAACTTACAGTATTATTATCTTAAAATTTCTTTTAATACAGTTCTTGTAACTCGACTTTTCTTCTTCCTATTTTTGCATTATTTTTTCGCTTAGTATTAGACGATCCTTATTCAGCCAAGTGTTCAGCACTGAAATCTCATTCTGTCATATCCAGGTTTCTAAGATGAATAGCTCGGCTAAAGAAATTCTAAGCGGAAACTCCTCGTTAATAAAGAAAGAACAGAAAGATGATATGTATATTTCCTGTATTAAAATAAAGGTTGTAACAACAATAATAGTGGATTAAATTCAAATTAATCGGAATTAACTTCTCAATTAATCAGAAGGATTATTCTTATTGTAAAAATATAAACAAATCAACTGAATGTAATCTATTTCTGTTAATTTCTTCTTTGCTAAAAAAAAAAAAAAGAAAGAATTCAGTCATTCAGAAAGAAAGAAAAGAAAAAAAAACAACAAAACACATTCTTCAAGGCAAATTCAGTCATTTTTTCCAGAAGATTCTGGGCATATGATAGATTGCCTGTCACTGGACTTTGGATTGTATGTAGAAACTGTCAATGTTATGATCATCTTGGCATAGTGATCAAAGGGCATCTTGTCTTTCTTCCACAGCCACCCCGCAAAATATAATCAGCTTGCATGAATCCGCTGACTCCCATCTTCTTAAGGCCAACGGCTTTCTGTCCTGCAGCCATACTTTTTGATATCGTCAATGGTCAAAATAATTTTGTTTATATTTAATCTTCTTTCCGGTATAAAGATTCATTGGACCGATGGCAAACCAATTACGGCTCTATTGATTTCTCGGACTATTCCGAGTTTGGACCCCGACATTCGGAGACATTGACTACGGTTCGTCAGATCAGAAATGCACGCCGACAAAAAGAGAGAGAGAGAGAGAGACGGCCAAATTGGCTGTTATAAGCCCCTGTAAAGGAGGCTTGTCTACAAATGGACACGAACACTAATGAACACTGGACCTCTGTCTCTCTCCAACATTCAAATCATAAATCATTAAGTTGGAGAACAGGAATGAAAACGATCAGAATAAAATCAATAAACAACAAAAAAAGCTTCCAACATTCAAATAAGTTGAAAGTAATTGTAAATACTTCAGGATCGTGTTCTTTTTTTTTTTTCTTTAATGAAGTTTTAAGTGAAAACATTTATTTTTCATGTTGGTTTATTGATTTCGAGGTATTTCGGAGTTTTTTTTTTTCATAGTTCTTTCCATGATAATTCCTGATAATTTTTAGCAATGTATTGGTAATAAATATTATGTCTTCCAAGGACTTTAAGTACATTTATAATTATTTATAATCTTTTTTATCATATCCCTGGATTTAATTTTGCATCTGCTTAAATATTAAAGGGATACTACAACTTTTTTTTTTAGTTTAATTTTTGTTTTGAAATTTATGAAAATTATAAAAATAATTGATGAACATTTTTGGTGGTCATTTGAATTAGACTTCAATTAAATAAGTAACATTTTGTTACTTATAAATTATCACCATTTCAATTATTAAAAAACAAAAATCATTCATTTCAGGAACTTTACAACAAATTTTTCTTTTTAAGGGACCTTGAAACAGAATATATCCTTACTTAGCGTTTATGCCTGTTTTATTTAGGCTATTTATTATTTCAAATGAAATATTTATTTTCCTTAAGTAACAGTCAGCTTCAAATGACGTGGTTTTACTATAATTTTCGATGTGGAAATAATGAAAACTTTATGTCAAAACTTAAAAAGAAAAAAAGGGGGTTGAAAATCCTGATTTAGTTATTGCACTTATTTTGTTTTGTTTATTCTTTTTAATAAACAACGACAAGAAATATAATGACACCTTATAGAAAAACAAAAAAATCATTATATAAGATATTGTGGCTTTTTATACAAAAAAATTACGACATATTTACTTATTTTACTTATTATAGAAACACAAAAGTTCAATTAAAATAATCTCTAGCAGACGAATTGTCCAATTTTGATTAACTTTTTTTTTTTTTTTAAATTACAAAGTTATTATGATAATGTAATCTCTTCACAAAAGACAAATAAAAAAACAAAAAAACAAAACAAAAACAACCTAATGAACTAATGCCAAGAAATGTTTAACACAACAACTGTGACATCAGCATCAAATCCTATTTCTTTCTTTTTTTCTTAGAATCTTGTTGCAATTAAAACAAAACAACAAACATGAAGCTTAAAATGGATTTGGCTTAAAATTATAGCGAAATTCCCAGATGCCTAATAAGTGCTTTGAGAAAGTCCTAGAAACCAATTGTGGAGGAGGAGGAGGAGGACTTGTAAAGGAAGCGACTGATTTCAAGTATGCAATTGAATGAAATTCAAAGCGTTCTTGGAGTGCGCTTCCTCCGCTTCTCCCCAGAGCTGCTGCGAAATTATTTTTTTATTATTTAATAAGAGGAATAGCCACCAGAGGGGCTCCCTATGGTCTTCCTTGATAAAACGAATCTAGCCTAGGGGGTTATAACTGGGACCATCATCAATAAAGCCCACCCCTTCACACTAGTGAGCTCAATCCAATCAGCTTCAAGTAGTTTGCAATAGAAAAAGCCTTAAGAAAAGTTTGGCATTCATTGGAAGAATGTTCTTCTCATATCCAACAAACATCTTGAATTGATTTAAGAAACACAATTGCTTAAGTATTTTTCAGCTTCTATTCTTTAATTTTTTTAGAAAAATATTAGATAGGATTAGGAAAAATCCTCTTGAATTTTATTTTGAATTTTAGAAGTTCTTGCCAAAAGTGAAATGACTCGTTTTTATCATTTTAAATTAACAATTATTAAATCAAGGAATCAGAAGATCATATTTCATTTCAACATGAATCATTGGATATTACTAAAGAATTGAAAAATTTCTCCTCGAAAAGTTTGAAAGGAAAAAAAAAGGAAAAAATGTTATTAATTGACTACTTCCAAAATTTAGACAGATCTTAGCAAAAAAATTTCGGAGTTATTAATAAAAAAAATAATTGGTGAAGTATACTGAATAAAAGCTAACAAAATGTTAAAAGAAAGATATTATCTTCACCAGAATTAAGAATATTGGGAAAGAAAATTATTGATTGACTCTTCCAAAAAAAAAACAAAAAAATTGGAAATAGTCAATTAATAACATTTTTTACTTTCTTTTTCCTTTCAAACTTTTCGAGGAGAAATTTTTCAATTCTTTAGTAATATCCAATGATTCATGTTGAAATGAAATATGATCTTCTGATTCATTGATTTATAATAGATGTTTATTTCTCTCATCAAAACCAATAGTTAATAAATATTCTTATTTGATGTAATATAATAATGAATATAATAATTTATATTTATTTATGTAAGTTATTTCAATAAATAATATACATAATATACATAATATTTATGTAATATATAAATAATATAACTGCTAAATTGTGCAGGAAGTAGAAGAGAATGCAATGCTAATAATTTTTTATATCAGCTTAACTAATAAATTAAAAAAATTTTTTAAATAAAAAAAAGCTTGTAATGACACATTTATTTCACCAAATTTTAATACTTTTGTTTTCAATATTATTCAAGCTTGGAAAAATTTATAAGCAATTACAATACTGACAAATGATATTTAATATTGAATGAGTTAATGGTCCAGTGGTTGCTTACTTTTGTAAGTTTATTTCATAATAAATATTTCCACAGTCTTGTAGACTAATAATAAAACTCACTATAATTTATTTTAGATATTGAAATTAACCCAAATATTGAAAATTTTATTCTAATGGAAAATTTTGAAAACTTTGTCCTTAACTGGCCTCAAAGAAATTTTAATGTAACGCCTTGAGAAAAAAAATTCCAATCTTTTTTATAACTTCAATTTCTAATATAGAATCTAGTAAAATTTTAAAAAAATAAGTTAAATAAAGATACTTTCTTCTTCCATTATCGGAATGCAGATTTATTAAAAGACTTAAATTGTGTATTTAATAGTAAATGAAGACTTAACTTACAGTACTTTTGTCTTATAAAAGCCTCAAAAATATTGGTCAGGAAGTAATAACTTAAAATTCTCTTCCGTGCGACAGTAATCTCTCTGTTTTGAGTTTTCCTATCTGAGAATTCCTTACCGTAAAAACCACATCTATTGCTAAGTTCAAATCAGAGAAACAAGTCACTTATCAAGTCCTGACCTTTTTATTATTATTATTATTATTATTACTTTTTTTCTTTTCGTTTATTCGAATATCATTTTTGAATCAACAACAAGAATCTTTGATAAATGAATAATACAGGAAATATCTCCATTAGCACTCTGGAGAAAGAACCTCATTATGGAAAGTACCAGGCATAACTAACACACGAAAGAAAGATTCCTCAAGTGTTCACACCATGAAATTAGCAGCCGTAACGGATTCCATTAAATTAAATAGATCTGCACTTCAAGAGAACTTTGCCGTGAATGCAAATGGCATTACTATTTATAATATAACTGCAAATGGCTGCTTTCAACTTGGAATGCAAAGCAGACTAATTAAGAAGAAGAAAATCATTATCATCTGAAGTCTAGTTTCATTAGAACAATCGAAAAAAACCTTTGGCAATTCCAAGAGATAGTTCGCTATTTGGATTTCTGTCTTTCTTTTTTACTTAAATATTAGTTATTTACTTATATATTAAGTTATTTTATTTACATATTCTGAATCTAAAGAAGCTAAACTGGAATTTGTTTTAAAATAAATCAAACATCATAATTGCTTCTTTTAAAGCATTTCTTTTATTTATTAAAAGAAGAAATGATTTCAAAGAAGTTATTACGGAATTGGTTTTGTTTTTTCCAATAAAGTTGTCTGATTAAAAAGCGAAAATTAAGTAGCGAAATGGAAAATGATTTTACTCCTGACTTTTCTTTTTTCTTTTTTTTTAAGATCCAAAGACAAAAATAAGTAAATAGATGAAGTAAATTAAATGGGAAAACCGAAAGAAATACAAAACCAATGAACATGACTTGATAATTACTGAGAATTTGTTAAAAAAGAAAGAAAGACAAGGAAAAAAAAAAAGTCTTTTATTTTCGTTTCTTTATTTAAGAGTTTTAGAAAAACTGAATATCTTAAAATTAACGTAGGCGTATTAAATTAACAAGATAGATGGTGAGATAGGATTGTTATTAATTTGTTACTTGGCTCGTTGTTCGAAACTCACCCAAATAAATTTTAATTATTATAAAATTTAAAATAAATGATCACCAGACAGTGACCAATCGTGAATGTTAAAGTCAGTTTTAGAAAGGGTTAACAAATAATGTCCTAGATTGCGAGCTCTAATTACTCATAAAAATCTCCTACCGCTCAAAAATATTAAAAAACCAGCAATTTATCATCCAACTAAAAATAAAAATAGTATCTTCCAAGGGATAATTTTGAAAATTCTTCGTCGCTACCTCTCAGAAATGATCCTAGTCGTTCTTTATCCCACAGTCCACCACCTCTGCTACGCTTTTGATTAACAGGACAAGCGCTATAAAATCTCCATGGTACATTTCCAGGTTTAAGAATCATATTTATCACAGAAATAAAACGGCTGATAATAATTACAAAAAATACAGTCAACAACATTTCTGAAAACAAATTTCAATACCATGATATAAATCTATGGTAATTAAAACCTGATATGTAAGTATATCATGTATTATATGTAATCTTAATACTGTATATATAATCTTAATATATACATTTTAAGTTAAAAAAAGTTTTCTATATAAAAGTTAAAAAAAAAAATACAGTTCGAATATTGTTTTTACTAGTCTAAACTATTCCAACTATTGGAGTACGTCCAAAAAACTTTTATTTAATGATATGATTTTTTTTCCCATTACATTTTTAGAACAAGGGTTAATTGAGGACTTTAAAATTTAATTAGTCAGTTAGCTAATTCATATTCAACTTAATCATAATAAATTCTTTTTAAATGAATAATTTTAACGTGTATATAATTAATTAAAAACAAAAAACACTACAAAGCCACACAAATAGATTTAAAAAAGTATTAAAACCGGACTAGTTTTACTATCAAATGCATTTAACAATAAAAAAGACCCCCCCCCCCTTCAAAAAAAAAAAAAAAATAGTAGTTAAGTAAAAATAATTTAACTGTAAATGTAGTCTTAATGTGACTGTGGGCGAAGTTACTGTATACGAGACACTGGGATTCCGTGTACAGCAATTTAACTGTAATCAATAATTACCATTAAGGTAATTACATAATTAAATAATTATTAAGTATTATTACTATATTTAAATGCATACCTAAGGATACAAGTGAATGTAATTTTATACTAAAGCATAAATTTAAAGGCGACCCAAAATAATAAAAAAAATTGAAAAATAATAATAAAACAAGAAAGTACAATATCCTAAGGAAAAATAAAAAAAACGTTAGAAAAATAATAATAATAATAATAATAATAATAAAAAGCACGCGGATATTGAGAAAAAAGATTAAGAGAAAAAAAAACCAAGTATATTTACGTATCGAACGGACAACCTTCAGCATATGAGTCAGAAACCTTAACCATGATGCTGCAGCTAACAACTGAAATGAACCGGTTGAATTTCTAACATTTAAGCTAATAACGGAAATTTCAATGAAAATAAAGCCAAATATCTCGAACATGGGGCGAGGGGGGCCTTGAAAATATCCTATTCCTACGTTGTAGGGCCTCTGAACACGATGGTGCAGTCCGTTTGTCGATCCGACCTTTCGTTCGAGAGTTTTTAGGGGGGGGGGGGGTACATTGACAATAGTGCACAAATATCTCGAACAGGGGGGGTGGGAAGGCATTGGCTCCTGAAAATACCCCATTCCTACGTTGTTAGGGCCTCTGAACACGATGGTCAAATCTGTTTGACGATCGGACCTTCCGTTCGGGAGTTGTTAGGGGTGGACATACACAGACGGACGGACAGAACAAACGCAATAGCTACCGATTTTGTTGACTAAAAATTCAATAGGAAAAGATCCAAACAAAAGGAAACTAAAAAATATAAAGGCATGACAGCGATTGCTTCAAAATTAAAAATGTTTAGAGAAAACTTTTTTTTTTTTAATCAGTCGAAACTATTAAATTGTGATTTAATCTCTCTTAAAAAGGGAACGCATTCAAATTACGCTTTGTTATTTCACTGAGTAACAAATCACATTCTTGAACTACCATTAGGTCAAATGGATTATAATATAGTAATCCACAACAAGCAGCGTCTCGTAACAAATTAGGGGCTTCTCGAATCTAACTGTTGGGCCGAAAACTGTCTTTGACTAATTAACTAAAATTAAGAGGGTTTTTTACGTGTGTTACTAAAAATGAATAGTAAATACAGAAGTATACATTTGATGTGAAATAAGCTTTATTTCAAATTTACTCGGAAATATGCTGGCAGTTACTTGGAATATTTATTTCATGAAGAGAAGTTACTTCGTCTTCTGCTGTTCCTAATAACCCCATCTCAGCCTCAGGTCCTAGCGTCCAGGAAGTGTTTCAGAACATATTTACCATACAGGTGGATGGACCATTTTTATTAGTACTATTATTCTCAATGTGTACCTTTTAATCGTGTCCATTTCCTTACGGACCCTATCTTTGCTCAAGGGATCCTTTTTCATTCACCTGTAATCACCTGGTAATTGCAAGTAGTTACTAGAAACATAATTACTTCCAACCGATCTCTTCCTAGTTGGACAATTTTTCCTTTGTGTAGAATAATACAAGAGATCCCCCCAAACCAAAAACTCTATTTAATAATCAACAACAAAAATTGGGAATTCATCGAAATTTATATACGAATTTTATTATTATATTATTGTCGTATAATTATTTTTATATTACATTATTATTTTTAATATTATATTCTATGTTATTAATAATTAATATTATTAATAATAATATTAATAATTCATTCAATAATTCAAAAATATGAATTCAAAGTTAAAAAAAAAAATAAAAAAATAAATAATTCTAATATCTTTTTACATTTTTTAACAAAGATTAATGTACGAAATCCTTGTTTCAAAATTATACATATATTTTTGGTATTGTATCATTAATATCAATTTTAAGTAAATATCGATAATATAGAGATTAAAATTCTTATAAAAGAAATATCAAATAAATAATTATTATAAAAATTTAATATAACCGAAGATTAGAATGAGCCTGCAATAGCAGAATTTTTAAGAATATCTATTTATAATAACATATATACATTTAAATATTTTATTATAAACACAACAAAACATTTCATTTAATAAATATATTAACTTAATGAAGAAATCCAATGGCAATATATGCAAAGGACCTGTCGAGTTTCTTTCCTTCACAATAATTTCTCAACCTCAAAATTAGAAATTCACATCAAACATTCGACAAGGAGTTTATTCAGTTGATTTATTTTTACTAGGAATAATTACATCAACAAACGTAAGCAACATATTAAACAATAACAATCACTTTCAGGCTTCTATTTCCTTTTTATTTTCAGTGTTACTGTAATGAAATAGAATCTAAATATCATTTGCAAGCCCCCCCCCCCCCCCCCAAATCCCGGGCCCAGGTCCCAAATCCAAAATTCCCCCCCCCCCCGATCATGTTATGAACAAAATCATAAATTCGTAGCCAAAAATATCGCGAAAATACAGAATATCCAAATCAACAACAAAAAAAGACGTAAACATAAACTGTAGATCTCAGCCGGGCCCCCCCCCGGTGCTGAGGGACCAACTGACCCCCCGTCCCTCCCTTGTGGGGGCCCTGATCATTTGTCTAGTCACTATGATTTCCTGCATGAACTATCTAAATTATCAATTCTAAACATATTTTTTTTTAAATAAACAAAATATTTTGAAACTTTGTTTTCTTTTTATACTGAATCTTCTTGACTCATTCATTTTCCCACCCTCACGAAATCAATTGGCAATTAAGGAAATATTTTGATTTCGGAGCCACAACAAGACCTAAATACCTAAATCTGATTTCAAATCAATCCTTCAATTACTTCAGTTACATATAAAACATAAAATCTTTTAGAAAAGCAGATGGATTGAGATCTAATGACAATTATGAAATCACATCAGTTAAACAGAACTTTTTTTTTTATTTCCAAAACTCTGAAACTGTTTTCTGATATCAAATTATTTTCTAACAAGATTTGGAACATGATCGTTGTAGATTCAGGCAAAATCTGATATATTTGTTTTTTATTTTAACCATGGAGATTACTTAGAAAATACTCGGCAAATTTACTACCGCGGTCTTTTCATCAAGTTCTATTAAAAGTTGCAATTCCTCTGGACTCACCAACCACAATCACTGCTTCGCCATCAACTGTTACTATGCAGAGTAAAAGAAAGAAATTACCTGACATGAAAAACATTCCCCGCAAATAATTATTGTGAATTAAAAGTGAATAAAAGAGTTCTTAAAAGAAGTTAACAGATGTTAGCAGTTAAATATCGACTCATCATTATTAAATTAAGCAGATATCATAACATGTAATATAATATTGTTCAAACAATATGCATGAAAACACGCTAGTGTTATTGTTACAGTTTTAGAAGAAGTAACAATAGTGAAAAATTCTGTACGAAATAAACTGTGCAGAAGACCTGTTGATGCATTTCTCTCAAAGCTACACAGCAGAGAAATAACGAAGATAATTAAAAGGGTTCAGGTATAAAAAGGGTTTGAAGACATCTTTAATCGTCTAGAAATTGTTTTATGAAGCGAGTTTAAAGAGATTTCGTTCCACAGACAGTGTTACCAAGCAACGTAACAATATGAGTTCCTTGAACGACGATTGGACATATTTCTACCAAAGTGAGATCCAAGATATTTTACTGAAGGAAAGTAAACTACTCAAAGATGTGGTAAGGATAGAATTGAAAAGAACTCCGATTTCAACCAATTGACAAGTTGTAAAGTAAATGAAGTAATCCATATTTCTTTTAGGAATCCAATTGGGACGATAACAAGATTATAGAATAAAAGAAGACATTCCTCCTAAGAACTGTCATTTAAGTAATAAGATAAAGAAAAGACTTTTAATAGAATCAGGTCAAGAGTGATTAACCATTTTTGCAAAGAATAATTGTTTCTTATGACAAAATAATAAGTTAAGAATATTCAGTCCAGATTTCAAATATAAATTTGTTACAGCAAGAATATATTAAGTATAATTAATTAAAGATTTTCGACTCATCTGAAGTATTTCGACGTTAGTAGTTCTACTTTATTTATTTCTTACGCAACTGCTGCAAGTAGACACTTGGAAGGCAACAGTTTTTTTTAATCATTATTCTACACCATTCAACATTAAAATCCCGTTTTTAATCCAATTTTCACTCATTTGAAGAGAATCAAACGAAGATGCTTCAATAGCTTTTTAATGTTTCAGATAAGTTTTGAAACGTTTTGCAAAAACTTGAAAGCAAATAAGCAAAGAAAGTATTTTAAAATAACTTTAAAAAAACAAAAACAAATTTTATAATAACTGTTACAATGAATTAAAATATTTAGAATTACGAGCCTAAGTATCAACTAGAAAATTAGTTACTTGCAATTTTTGACCTAATATCGAGTTGTCTCGGTTTTCGTGAATTGCAGCAGCAACTCTTTTGTACAGATGTGAATAATTCCACATATCGGTCATTCACCAAATAGAACTTATTCTAATCCAATGCAACAATAACATTCCAGCAATGAATTAGATTTCTCGTTAATACCTAATTGCTTTATGAGTTCCATCTATCGTACGTTCTACATAACCTGGAAGATTTTGAATTGAATTTCAATTAAATGAACAAGCGTGTCTGTCTCGATATCCCAATGATACCCGATGCTGATATAATCGTTAACTGTTTTATTTGTCCGTCATCATGGAATACCGGAATTCTATTTTGAATTGTTTCTAAACTCAAAAGAATAAAGTATTTACATAGCCTTGGTTTGAAATGTTTAATATCTTAATTAAGCTGCGTTCCCATCACACAACCACACCCTGTAATCCGAATGGAAAGTTTCAATGTCTCGTGTCATTAGGCTACAGACCGAAACGCCACCCATCTGACCAGAGAGTTTTTCTATAGCAGTCATCTACATCTTGCCTAAATCTTTCCAAGGGACTATTTGAAGATGTAGTTCCGATTTTCTCTGATTCCCAGATTGCAGTTCCTTTAGCAACGTTCTTTCCTGATGAGTTCGTAAACTGACAGTCAGTTCATTTCAATCGTTCAGAAAACAAGACCCTGTCCGTCAGTGTTCATCTATGATTAACAGTGGAATTACAAAACCGTTCGACCATTCGATCTACGTCCTTGTCAGTAGGACCTTTACCTTTATCATAAAAAGTAAAAGTTCAATAAGTCTTTCTCTGTACGCATGATTTGTATCAGGAACAACGGAGCTGAGTTATTAATGATGACATATAAGTTAATTAATAGCCGCTTGCATCAGATCAAAGGGTTACCGTGAGAACGCAGTTGACTGCACTGCTAGTAGAAATGTCTTGGATACAAGAGATGATAACACCGTTTATCCCAGTCTTACGTGCAAGAAAGTTCCGTTTCTTCTGGCCCTACGTTTTACTGACTAATAATCCCATTGCTATCATAAACTGGCTTTCGATTTCTCTATATCAAAATAGAAAATAAAACTAACTAACTAAATCAATCAATAAATAAGTAAATAAAAATAAATAAGTAAATAAATAGAAGTAGCCTACGGGTTTTGTGTTAAAAAGATTGGAAAGCATTAGGAAGTCATATTAGACAACATAGGCGATATTTCGTAAGACTAATGTAAGGAGAATTAAAATAGTTATTAAAGAAGTTATCTAATATGGTTTAAAAAGATTTTGTTTGTTTATTAAGAAGTCATGTTTTAGATACATTTATTTAATTCCAAAATCGTTACGAACTTTGCTTCCTGATTTCGTATTGTGATCCTAAACTGTTCCCTGAAGCGCATTATAAAGAAAAGCAATTTACCTGAGGATTACGCAAGAGGAAGGCATCCACTGATTTGAAAAGGCGTGAAATAATGAGGTGCTGCTCATTGCAAAGCAAGGCCGTCATTCAAAATTATAACGCAAATTAGTTCGCGCAAATAGACTTTTTGTTCGAAGGCGACACAGATCTAGATTTCTTAACTCGAAATAAGTCACGTGGGAAATGAAATACCATTATAATGAAATTATTAACGTTAAAATAATATAAATTCCTAAAATAAATAGAAGCTTCTTAAAGAGATGCTTTCGACATCATTATTACACTTACTTCAGAGTCCATCATTTTTTAATTTTCATACAAAACTTCAAGAATTTCAAAATTTCTTAAGGTACCGGTATGTCGATTTCCTGTGTGTATATACTTCAATCTTCTGTATCTCACTATTTCATCTCATCTCTACATTGAATTTGTCGAGTTTATGAATACAATGTTTCAAGCATATTATCTCTTATTCACTTAAATGCATGTCAGTTTCGAAAAGTTTTTTTTTTTTTTTTTTAATATAAGCTATGGGATATATCATGGATGTTTCACTTTATTTCTATAATAGCTATTTTTCTAACAATGGTGGAAACAGTATCTGTAAATTTCTGGATTTTTCTTGAACAATATTCTAAGTCGAATCCATGACATTATAGCATTTTAATTTTTTTGCGAAAATTAGAGTAGATAAAATTCCAAATATTATATCCTCACTCAAAGGACAGTTCAGTCTTTATATTCAGAAATAATGATGCTTCATTACTTTTAAGCTTTTTTTTTTAAGATAACTAATTTCTACTTAAGTTTCCTCTGTTTTTTGCTACTGATTTCCTTTATTCGATATTAAATTTGAAATAAAAACCTTACATTTTTTTACATTTTGTTGAACATTAATGGGATATTTCTATGAATCAACTAAGAAGCTACCGAATTACTTTTCAATTGATTTCTGGAAAATTTTGTTGTTCTTAAACCATTTATTTTTTTAAATTTTAAATCTTAGTTAACTTATGGGATTCAAAATGGAAAAACATATTAATAATAGTAATCTTCATTTGTATTCTACAAATATTTGTTTATACAAACTGTATGATACGAAATGGCAGAATAATACAGGATCAGTGGCGTATATAGAATATATTTTCGGGGGCCCGGGCCAAAAAATCTATTCAACCAAGAAAAAAAAAAAATGAAAACCTATCTGTTCAACCAAAAAAAACGTTGGGAGGACATATCTTCATTATTTCGGGGGGGGGGGGGGCCCGGGCCCCCTCGGCCCCCCCTTATATACGCCCTTGTACAGGATTAAAGATGGAGTGTTGATGGACTGTCAAATTTCGTATGGATGAATGTTCAGTGCTTTTACTTCCGAATAGTTTTAATAAATCAAGATAAGACGTTTTAGTAGAGTTACTATTCTAATTTCACTTTTAAGCTGTAACCATGCTCACAAGAAAGATCAGCATTCTTTTCTCTTAAGTAATAAGATTCATTATGATTCATTATCCTTTGCACTATTTCTATTAGGTAAAATACTGAAAAATCACTATTTGTAACTCAAAAGCCTAGAATCACATCAAAGTTAAGAAACTCACGATAAATACGCGGCTCATCAACCAAGATGACCAGAATCAGAGAAATTTTGCCGAATATTTGCTCAGAAACGGAGACAATCAAGAAAGCAGGAATGATAACATTGCCTGATAATCTTTGCAGCAAAATAGAACAATTGAACCAATTCATAGAAAAAATATCTTACCTGAAATCAATGAATGGACAATTCTAACTCCAATGAAGGAGATTGTCGATAACATCACTCGAATGATAAGTCTAAGAATACAAGGAGAGACTAGAGAGTATTTAAGTGCGAATAAAATTGACACTTCTGATAATCCACCACACAAACATCTGTATCCGCCTGAGTATCTGAACTCATTGAATCTCAGCGATATTCCTCAACATCGTTTGTCATTGAAGATTGGATCTCCAATAATATTGTTGCGAAACATCAATCCAAGTTTGGACACTGCAACGGAACTCAACTTAATTGCCGTTCATTCCATAATGATCTCATAGAATCCGAAATTATAACAGAACTCACAAAGAAGATTTTATTTTCATCCATAGGATGTCTATGGAAATAAGCGATAATCTACTTCCATTCACTTTCACAAGAAAACAATTTCCGATCAGGCCTTCTTATGCGGTGTTTATCAATAAAACTCAAGGACAGACTCTAAATAAAGTTGCCATCTATTTGGAGTATGTTGTCTTCACTCACGCACAACTTTATGTCTTTGAGTCACAAGTCATCAGAATTTGGTTATTTTCACTAGAAAGAATTGTCACAATCAATTCGTCGCCAAGAATTTCGTATACAAGCTATGATCTTCATTTATCATCTATATCAACTAACATCCATCTCAACATAATTCTTCTTCAAATATCAATCAATCGGCACACGGGTAATGGCCTCGTGTATTCTAAATATTAACATTTTTTAGATATTTCATAAGTTCAATACGCTTGCATTTAATAATCATCGCCATCAAAGTATTTTATATTTAAATAGTGCTTCATGTGTACTAATAAAAGTCCTATTATTGTTTTAATTATTATCTAATAATAATTTTCCTTATTTTTAGATATGATAGTGTTAGTGTGTAGTGTTTAGTTAAGAGAAGGCCACTGCCCGATCCGCGAAAAGAAAATTTCTGTCGACTTTCAAAGAAAATATTAAAACAGATTAGAACATTATGAAAAGTTTTCTATCTTAATCCAAATTTGCTTAGAAGCTTTTTTAATTTTCTTTGGTTGTCTTTTACTCAAAAGAGTCTTGTGATTAATAGATGACCATCATCTGATAACCGTCGTAAATTAGAAGATAGGATTAGAATCTTCACAGGAATTTTTTGGATATTGGTTAATCACTGTTAATATCGAATAAAGAAAATCTTTGAATACTTTAAGACTGAACATTAGAAAACTGCTTTTATTTTTTTTTTTGAGTTGGCTGTAAAATCTTCACCCCCCTCCCCCATCTACATATAGTTTTTTATACATCCATGCAGGGATTCAAGCCTAAGGAAAAGAATTGAAAAATACCGAACCTTCGCTGGAAAAGTATGAGAAATGCTGTAATCTCTGTAAGAAATATTCCAGAACTGAAAAAATTAATTCCATTGATTTGTAAATAGTAATAATAATAATAATAACAATAACAATCACATAAGCTGTACTGGGACCGTTCCATTCACACAGACAAAACCATACATCACAACAGATCTGACATGACACTTGTTGATAAAGTCAACAAACAGACCTCTCTCATTGATATTGCAGTGCCTATCAGCAAGAACATGCAGAAAACTCACGCAGACAAGATCAGTAAATACACAGATCTAGCACACGAGCTTCAGAAGCAGTGGAGGCAGGACCGAGTACGTATTGTCCTGTCAGCCACTGGTCTGGCGCCTCACGCATTGCACCACAGCCTCAGCACAATAGGACTTCACAAAAATACGTAGGCCTATGCACAACTCCAGTAGGCTGTAGTACTCAACACAACACGCATAGTTAAGAAATTTATGGACACAACCACACATCCCTAACCCTCCTTGCACATTTTTTACAATTGGCAACATGTGCTTTGGTCCTTGACCCCCCATGTTGTCTTTTCTAGAGAAACCAACAATAGAAACATTTACATAATAATCATAATAATAATATCTCTGCCTCGCATCAACCGCAGTAAGTGTATTTCCCAAAGGTGAACCAACTTGAGATTTCTATATGTTGTATGTTAAAATAATCAAACTTTCAAAAAAATATGTTCAAACATTTTTGTAAAAAGAACTTCTTTTTAATTATTAAAATCGTTTCTACAATTTATTTGATTTCTTATATTCTAGTATTAATACAATGAGTCACTATCAAAATAGAGGATACGGAAAAAAGTTCCTTTAATGAAAACAAACAAACAAATCTTGTATTTTATAATTTCATCGAAGTTCGGACAATGCTCTAATCAAGAAAAATAGCTTGCAAGGGTTTATTCTTTACTTTATAATCATGTTTATTTTGGATTTTTTATCCAATTTAATCTTTTTTTTAGAAATATCTTTATCAATAAAAGTTCATCTTATGTGATGTTTTAATAGATATTTACCAGTCATTCAAATTTAGTTTTTTTGCTGAGAAAGACGTTCCAGTCACAGAAATAACAATTTAAAAGAATTCCAATTAAGTAAATTCAAAGACATTCCAAAGAAATTCCCCGAATCTCTGCTCTTGGATGTATGAGTTTTTTTTTCCTCATCTTTAATCTGTTATTCACCTTTTAAAAGAAGAAGAGTAAATGTTGAGAAAGTAAATCTTTTCTTTATAAACCTTAGCCCAATCCCACATTTCCATTTGAAAAGAAGAAGGAGAAAGAAAGATAAGTCCAAGAATTCCTTTTAGTTCTAATAATTACCCTTTTTTTTTTATGGATGGTTGTTAAGTGACTTGTTTCCTTGTATTTTCATGCATTTTGATACAGATTTCTAAGAAGTTAGACTAAAAGAAGGGGCTAAAGAAGAGGTGTAGCGAGAAAACGCCCTTCTAGCAAAGAAAGGGTCTTGCCACGCCGAAATGGCGGCTTCCGGTTAACCTTTTCCTGTGAAAGTCATTAGGGCAGTTGTTATTCTCAGAATGGATTTGATTACAGCAGTGGTGCATGAAACGAGTTAGCCTTAAATTAGGGAAAAAGACCTCCAGATGCAAACACAAAGAAACTATGGAAACGGAATCGTTTCTGGTCTAATTGAAAAAAAAAAGAAAGAAAGTAATAAAAACAAAAATCCTTTCTCTCTATGACTGTTATTTAGAATCAAAAACAGAACAAAATGAAAAAAAAAAGTGATGTTTGAAACTATATTAAAAAAAAACCCTGAAAGATTCGTATTATTATTTTCTGATAGATGAGTTGGAAATTTGAAATCATTCTGAACATAAGTCACCTAATAATATTTATAGTAACGTTATGTTTAAAATATATAGTAGTACTAATATAATACTAGTGCTTTGACTGAGCATGCGCTGTCATACAATTCCATTTGAAAATGTTTCTTCTTTATCTATCTGAATGTATGCACTATATTTCTATAAAACGCAGGGACGTCGGAACTGGGGGAGTAGGGGGGGGGGGCGAGTTGCCCCCGCCCCCACTTTTCTGAATGGCGGGGGGTAAAAACTATCCCCCCCCCCCCTATCAGTATCTAATTTCTATCAGCGATAGAAACTATCAGTATAATAGACGATTTAAATAAATAAGAGTTCCGCTTTGTCAATATAAAAAAGTGAATGAGTATATAATATAATTTTCTCAAATCTATTTTGCTTAAAACACCACCAACAACTTCATTTTATCGCAGCTCCAGATAGAATACGTGCCCTGCTAAGTGTTGGGAAGTTTTTTTTTATTTCTGACCAATTGATTTTGCAATCTTACCTTGAGGATATTCGAAAGTTGATTTACACATTAACTATATTGTTTAATTTCTTTTTCTTCATATTATTATAAATAAATATTTTGTATGCAATTAAATATAATGTCACTCTTGTTGTTATTGAAATCAAATGTAACGAATAAAACTAATGATTTTGACTATAGAAAAATCAGAAGAGGAGAAAAAAACAGACATACATGAGAAAGCAGAAGATAAATTTCGGCCGCTTAATAAACATAGATAAAACTACTTAAAATAAAATTGATGTTTTCACTTCTTCTGTGTTCAGAAGTCCCCTAATTATTGTTTAATGCAATTTTATAATTAATATAATATTTAATAACGAGACGGGTATCGTCGCTTCGCTCCGGAACCCTTGCATGTATAGCATTAAAAAAAAAACCTTTATTTATTTAGCAAATTAATATGGAGATCGGAGAATATACGACTTCTCAGCTCGTCTCCGCTTAACTCAGGTGTATTGCGCGTTGGCACTCACACGGGGGGGGGTTGCCGCAAAAACACTTCATTTTTGCAGGTATCTTCCAAACGCAGAAACGTTTGTGAATGACTGATATACCGTTCAATAGAACTTTCAAATACCAACATTTTCTCAATATAATGTTCTCTTCCAACTTTTATACTTTTCGTTTAAATTGAGAAAAAGTCAAAATTTAACCTTTAAAAGGCGCCATCTTGGAAACCAAAAACTTTTTTCGAAAGATTTTTGTAGCATTTTGTTTGTCTTAAAAAGCTCTACATTTTATCCATTTACATGACCAATCTATCTCTTATAGTTTGGTCACAAAATTGGAAAAACGTAAAGTCTTATGACAATGATGACAGAATAACGCTTTTATGGTAATACAATTATGTTATTAATAAATCAACATTCAATTAAAGTTAAGATTGATTTATTAATTACCAATATTTATTAATCAATTATTGCAATTATTTTTCGCTCCTCCACTCTTAAAGAAGTCTCTGATAAAACGTTCTATTACTTTTGCTCTGCACTTCGTCTTAAAGCTGATCGCTATTAAAACGGTTGGAAATAGGTTTTCTTAAAATTTGATGTTTATTTGCAGTCCAACGATTGTTTTGATTCATCTCCATTTGCTACTTCTCAACATGGACCCCCCATTCGTAACAGTTATTATCATAGGAGGGATCGCTGATGAGCGGATACTTCATTATTAAGCAAATATAAAATGCATAATTTAAAAATAAATGAAACACTGAGATCCCTGTACTATGATATGATTATTATTAGAAAAACATTAGCAAATTAATACACACACACACAAAAGTAATAATGTTGGAATAGTTTGTGATAGTTTCTTATTCACATGGAATTCTTCTCATTATGGCACTGAAATATTTGTTAGTTTGTTTTTTATTTTTTTCATTCGGTGGATGGAAAACATCAAACAGAGAAGCCTGAAATTTGCTATTTTAAACATATACAAATAGTATCATTTTTTTTAATGACGAAAAGCTAAATATGACATTTCGAAATTTTATATAGGAGTATTTCTCAGTTATTGGGACTCCTTTCAATCTTTTGGGGTTTTAAACAATTAAAAAAGGCTAATGTTTATTTAGATTCACAGAATTAAGGAAGGAAATAAACACCAATTATTAAAATCACTCATTTCTTGAGTTAAAATAGAATTTAACATGAAATCAGGTTGATTTTTTTTTACAGCGTTTAAAAACCTAAGTCTATAATAAATATATAAATCTAAAATGGGTAATAAATAAGAAGTACATAATTTATATCTTGAAATAAAAACATTTTCAATACTTTGAAAATTATGCATTTAAGTTATAAATGTTCAGTAACATAGTGATGTTATCAAAGAAACATTTTGTAAATATTATATTGCTGATATAAATATAAAGCTTCCCGAGAAAACTGATGATTCTCTGGTTATTAATTAAACATATTGAAAAATATTTTTAAGATACGTGTTGTTGAATGAAGACTTATCTTAAACAATTAACAAGAAATTACTTTCTTCCAATAAGAGTGATAAAACTGAATGAGAGCAAAGTAAATTTTCTTTTCTTTGGGATATTTCTCTGATGTCAACTTTTTCTTTTAAATGAAGGTTTCCATGAGAAATAGTAGCTTGAGATTCGTGCCTCTGGAATTTGCAGTGAACCGTCAAAAAATGAAGAAATAATCATAATAATAAAAAAAAACATGAAAATGCAATGTTCAATATCAATCCCTCATTTCTGTCTGCCAAATGTATAAAATCCCAGCCTTGCGAAATGTAAACCTCCTCCGAGCTACAGCCGTAATGTATTTTGGTAGCTGCGAAGCAATAAACACAAAAGTGATGAGAATCAATTTAAAATTCTCCTTCTATGTGTTGAGCTTTTTCCAATCCCAAACAGCTTACTTTCACTCTTCCCTGAAGCCCAGTCTCTCTCTCTCTCAGTTCGATATGCTTATTATAACTTTAGCCAAGATAAGAGGATTTGCAGCAAATCACGCAGCAACTGAGATGTTTCCAATAATACATATTCTCCGCTTAAAACTAAAATAACAGCTGAATTCGAACCCTTGTGCGTGGTTTTCTTTTTTTCTTTTCTTCGTTCATTTATCAAAGCATTACTTGCCTGGATAAAACAAAGCAATAACCAAAGACGGACACAACTTATTCGATCAGACATTTTTATCACAACCGCCGCTCTTGTATTTCCGAAGAGACAACACATTGGAATTGAAAAACAAAAGAGGGATTAAGGGATAAATTATCTAAAAGTAAATATGAAATTATTGAAAACACATTACAATTACTACGACTGAGAAGATTTCTCAGTTTGAATTAGAATTGATTCATTTGCCACGCAACTTAATCGAATTAAATCTGCATTGGTTTATTATTTAAAATTTATTAATTCAAAGTCATAGATGGTGCAGTAATCCTAATAATACTGACTTAATCAGTAGTTTCTATATTTAAAAAAAAAAAGGGGGGGCGAAGATATTTACACATAATTTTAGCACAAATATCAAAGTCATTAATATAAATAAGAAAATTCCGAACTTTTACAGTTCTGTTCAGATATAAAAGTCACAGAATAAAAATCTTTTCTGATAAAAAGCAAAATAAATATAACTTCTCTGTAGTCCTTCAATTAACATGAATTCAATGGAATTAATCTGGGTTTTTTTACTTACATTCGGAATCGTGATAAAAAAAGATAAGTAAATAAATTATGAAATTTTCTTTTTTTTATGAATTCAGAAAAAAAAAACCCTTCAGATCCGTCTAGAACGTTGAAATATCTTGAGAACAAGTGACTGACATCAAATCAAATTGCTTTTAGTTGTTGTCAACAAAGACAGTTTCCATGTAAGGAAGTGTCTGTATCTCTGAATCACGTCGGAGTTATCCCAAATATAAATAAAACGAATTAATAAGGAAAATTGATACTTAGAATTAAGGTTTATTTCACAATAACTATGGGTAAAAAGAACTGTAATAATATTCAATATATCATTATTTTTAAATTCATTTACGAACAGCTTATAGTAGTTCACTTGTTCAACAAGTGATGGATGATTATCAGAATCTACCAAAGGTGGGTGGGTGGGGGGATCCTACATGACCCCTAGGATGAAGGGTCGCGAGTAGCTGTCCTGAGCTGCTAACGAATTGTGTTCTTCGGATGTTTCATTCACAAATCCTTTCTCAATGGATTCCCTTTCATTAAAGAATGTTTCTCTTTCTCCATTGCTCTTTTTTAAATAAGCCCAAGGTTGTCACTAAACTTAAGAAATTCTCAAGTGATATTAAATCTAAGCATAATTCCTAATAATAATTAGGCTAATCACCTTTTTTTTAGGCTGACTTTTGTCCTTATTTAAAGGTGACAAAAAAAATAAAAAAAATAAATTGTATTTTCAACAAAAGAAAATTATTCTTATTGTTATTAAAAGGGTGTTTACAAGTGACATCCCAAAACAGCTGTAAACACTTGTAAACACGGTCTCACCCTTTTAATGTGTTTATATATTTTACACGTTTTTTTTTCTTTCTTTCTTTACAATGCGCAGAGAAAATTCTTTAAGGCTACCGGAGGGCAGCACAAGAACTTCCTTTACTTTATTTTTAATGTGTATTTTGTTTTTACTTTTGTTTTCTGGAGGTGCCATTCCCATTCCTGCTTATATTCTTATTCTTCTTCTTATTATTATTATTGTTGTTAAAAAAATTTAGAAACATACACTTCAATAAATAGATTTTATTTTGACATTTAATAGCATTAAAAAAAAAAACTATTATATTTGTAAATTGGTTATTTTGATTACTCTGAGTGAAATAACATAGCGTTCTAAACTCTACGACTGATGGCCTCAACTCCTTTCGCAATTTAACAATTTTCTAATTTCTTCTACAGTTCAGTTCATGAAAGAAGAGCATTTGATGACGTAATTTCCTTATGGATTGATGTTTCCAGGACGTAACAGCGCCATCTGTTGCAAAAAATCCGTAACTGAATCTTATAAACAGTATGAAAACATTCTGGTTTTAATATTTTCTAAAGTTATGAATACATTTTTATATTATTGTTATTATTGTGATTGAAATAATTAAACACGTTCCACACTATTCCCCTTGCTTGGCTATGCAAAGTTTGTCCTTTCTTGGTCACGCTTATGCGATCACAAAACGACGCCATTTTGGACTGACTGCTCGGAGTTCACATTGATGACGTAATGACTGGTGATCGATCCAGAAAAAAATCGATCGCTACATAATGATCATATATGGCAAACCCTTCTTTTTTGAACAATATTATAGATTTAATCAAAAGCTGTAATTAATTAACTATTTAATCTGAATGTCAATTCTTTCTGAACAATGTAACTTTTACTGGATAAACAGATAAAAAGAAATAACAAACTAAGTATGTTATGTTATGTAGTGAATGTGGGTGGCAGAGAAGCCAAGCACTGCGACCAGAGGTCTATTGTACTATACCACGGCAATAACGACAGATGGAGAGAAAGACTGAGAAAGTATAGTGGGAGAAGTGCAGGGGAAACGGGAGAACCCCGAGAAAACCTGCCCAGCGCGGATCGTCCACCATCACGAAGCCCACATGAGAACCGAACCCGGTACTCAGAGGTGAGAGGCCGATGTCATAGCGACAACGCCAACCATGCGGCAACAAACTAAGTAACTAAATAAACAAATTCAACTCTGAATTTAACGAAATCTTTTTTTTTAAAAAAAGCAACTCGCATTTTATTTTACATGACTTCTCGTGATGAACAGTATCTTATTTTTAAAGAAATGACCAATAGTTATGCTGAAGAATTAATTTAATGCTCCTTTGGAGATAACACTGAGGAGACTGCTTCAGCAGTGAACAATACTTCAGACTGTTTTTGAGTTCAGTGCAATTGTCTAGAGACCAATTCAATAGAGTTGTATTTGTGAGGACGTTAAAGGGACAGAAATAGCATAAAGATAACCCTGATGAAGCCTTTGGTTTGCTGGAAGGCTGTTTGTCGTGAGGACGCAGAGAGGTTTGAAGCCAACTAATGTATACATTCCATTTCATCTTGCGTCTAGCAGGTAACGGGTCTTTCCTTCGGATGTGGCTCGTCGACTTATAGGAATCGATCTTAGACCTTTATGGTCTATTTGATACCGTTTGTATTGTTCCCACTGAACTATCTCTGATTGACTTTTGTGGAGTCTTCCTTTTTCTCTTCATTTTTCATTTCTTTGTGTTCTATTCATTTTTGTGAAAAAGGCAATCTTGATTTTTATTAAACAAGACGCAAAAAAGCTAACAGAAATGAGCTGCAGATATGAGTTAACTTTTGTACTGAACAGATTCGAGAGCGGGACTATGTTTTATTTTGTTTACAATTTGACGTCTGCTTAGAAGTTCTTAAGCCACCTTACGCCTTCAGTTGATTTTTTGATATGTACAGATTGTTTGCATTTGTTCCTGAACAATTTAGCAATAGTGTATTTCCTTGTAATTTTAAAAATATATAATTTCGCCAAGTAAATTTAGGTAGATTGATTGATTGATTTAAAAAGTTACAATTTGAGGATATTGTGCGAAATGTTGATTTTACAAAAAAATATTTGATTGAACCAAAACTTTCAAATAGTGATATTTGTGATAGTGGACGATATAGTTTTTTTATCAGAAAAATACGATTCCATATCCTTTTTATTGGTTCCTAATAACTTTTCTTAAAAAGTGGATAATCTTTTAACTTACGAATCTTAACTTAAAATTTGAGCAGTGTTGGGCTAAAGCCCTTCTCTCCATCTCAAATTGCTTAAGGTAATTGAATGGATTGTAACCTTAGAGATTGTAACTATAGAGTATTGTTTGGGATACAGAAATCACAGTACCCCAAAAAAAAAAGACAAAAATAAACAATACTCCAATGCCTTTTAAAACAATTTAAACTAACAAAAAAAATAAAGACTTTGTAATAGGGCATCTTTCATTAAAAAAAAATCCACAAAAAAATTATTAATTAGAATTTTGAAGTTATAATTTTACATTTTTAAGTTTATTTTTTTCAGTATTTCAAAAGATGACATGGCGTGATTTAAATTATTAATTTTCATTTGGAATTTGAATGACAGCAAAAAAATAATAATAATAATAATAATAATAAAAGATTTTGTTTCAAAAAAATAAAAAAATGGATTCAAATCTTCTAATCTTCTAAGTTTTAAACATATTTGAAGTTTTAAACATATGATTTAAGGAGAGATATTTAGAATACAATCCAAGAATCTAACGAACAGGAAGAAATTTTCAGGAATGAAGTTAAGACTGATATTTGAAGAAAAGATATATGAAAGAGCAACATATCTTCGAGCTTTCGAAGTTGAGTGGACGGGAGGTATGAAATAATTAAGAGCAAGTTACGAAAAGTGATTAAAATTAAGAAGGTTAAAACTTTAATTTTGAAGAGTTCTAAATAGATATTAAAGAAGAAAAAAGACAATTAAAAATTAAGAAGGACAATTTGGAAAACTTAAAAATAAAGTTTGGAAATTATAAAATTTCAAAAATAAATAATTTGGTTTTGTAATTAGAACTAATGAGTGAACGTGATTAATATCACGTTTCATATTGTTGTATTTGTTTAAGTTTTTCACGTTTTTTAGTGTTCTTGTCTTGTTTTTTATTTCAATGGTGTTAGGTAAGGGAGCGATGTTCTCCCTCCTAAAAAATGTTTGTAGTAATCCTGAAGAAGTCTTTGGAATGTAGAATAAAGACGAAATATTGATGTCAGTTGAAGTAGCTTGTATCATTATGAATTTATGTAAATGGATTCAAATTTTATATAGTCAAAGATTTAAAATTTATTCTAAATTATCTTTTTTTTTACATAATTTCTTTATTATTTCCTATTTTCTTTATAAAGTTAGTACTTTTTTTGTTACTATTTAGTTTTTCTCTTTTAGTTCCAGATGAATACGGAAAAACTGGCATTGGGATGAGTTCATTCTTCCCAATTTTTAAATATCGGTTCATTTTACTTCCTTCACACAAAAAAAAATAATCATCGTAATGGCATAAAATTTCCACAGCAGTCTCTAAATAGTCCTATTTTAAATGGATTTTTATTAAAACAAATACTGCAAAAAAAATAATAATAATGGAAATAATAGTGATTTCCTGTTATGTTTAATATCATAAATTAGGTAATTTATGTTATGCAATAATCTATTCAATATTTCCTAATGGAATTTTTAGCATCCTTTTGTTTTGTATATTTGAAAGAGGACAATAATTTTGTCTATGAGGCGTGAATGTTTTCTCAGTGATCCATGACAGTCAAGGAAGTTCAATGTTATAAATATCTATTTTTTTATTATTATTATTTTAAATTGTTACATTGCTTTTATAAAAATTTAGGTCTCCACGAATAGACATTCATCCTAATAGTATTTCAAAATATTTATTTATCTTAACGAAAAATCGTTTGATTGCAAAATAGATGGAGAAATAAGTTTTCCTTAGAAGATAAATGTAGAAGATAAACAAACAATATTAATACAGATCTTGCGTTTGCATCTGTAGATTAAAATATACATATTTACAAGTGTTATGGTTTTAATAGCCAATCTAAATATGTAAATTGGAAAACTTTTAGAAAATATTAACAATAATAATAATTAGAAACTTAATATTTTCATATAACAATAAAAATAAAAAAAAAATAGAAAAAAAGTTAACAGAAGTCCGATCAAGTTAAAATTGGAATAAATTTATTGATTTATGTTGAACTGCTACTTTAATATTTTGTAAAATAATGATTACTCCAGTGTTTCTTATAGGTACTGTAAGAGCTCACATAAGTCAACTAGAAAGAAGAGAGTCTCAATAGAAAGGAGGTCTCGTGGATTCTATATTTTGTTTGATCTGCAACGAAATTAAGAGATCCTCCAACATCTGCAGGCGAAATCCTTACAGAAATGCCTGCTTCCAACTTGTTTGTTGAATATTTAATGAGTGATATTAAGCTACAAGAAAACATAGAAGAGGAAGACCATTCAAAAGATGGCGCGATCAGATTACTCTGGAAACAGAACCCTGGTGTTTAAGATGATGAGAATGAAATTACTAAAGCTTTTTTTTTCATCAATTCGAGTACTGAACGATAATACATACACTATGTGATCAAAAATATCCGGACACTCCTCTGCTAAAGTGAAATGAAGCCTCGATGACACGATGACGTCACCTACCAGTATAAAGAAAGCAGAGAGTTGTTGTTAATTGACATGAAGTAACAGTGGAATGGATCGATCAGCAGAGCTCAGTGGACTGGTCATTCACTGCTATTTGAGTAATAAGTCTGTCAGGGACATTTCAACCCTTCTAAAATCGCCGAAATCCACTGTTGATGATGTGATTGTGAAGTGGAAACGAGAAGGAGTTGTTGTTAATTGACACAACTAAACCGCGACAGGGTAGGTCCCAATATATGGTAGATCCAAACTGGGACCGTCAAGTATTGAAGGTTCAGTGCAAATAGACTTCTATTGAAATAATCACCCTTGATCACTACTACACAGTAGTACTAACACTCTAGTCACCATCATGACTTTCGTCCAGAGGTAAGGAGAATGGGGTTTCAAGTAACTGCTCACAAGCCAAATATTTCCTCTGTGAATGCTAAGCGCCGTCTGACGTGGGGTGAAGAGCAATGCCACTGGATAGTGGAACAATGGAAACGTATGATGATAAACGTGGAGTGAGGAATCGTGGCGGTCCGATGGGAGGGCTTGGGTATGGGAATGACCGGGGAACAATATCTGCCGTTATGTTAGTGCCAACAGTGAATTTGGAGGAGATGGCATTATGGTGCACGGGTATTTTTCATGGAATAGACTCGGCTCCATTGTAAATGAGGAATGGTACAAGGACATTTTGACCAGCTGCCTATGATATTGCCTATGATACTACCTATGGTATTGCCTATGATAGAGGATCACTTCGGTGATGACCATTGCCTCTGCCAACATGACAATAAAGTGAGGTCTGTAAGGGAATGGTTTATGAACAATAAAGTTCCGAAAATGGACTGGCTTGCCTAGACTGCCGATCTGAACCTCATCGGGAGGAATTCGAATGTCGACTTCGCTTCAGATACAAACTCCCACATCTAGTTACAGCTCTTGAGGACGAAAGGGTTGCCATTCCTCCATTCAGGCAACTGATGGAAAGACTCATCAGTAGAGTCATAAAGGCTAAAGGCGGACTCACCCCATAACCATGTCCATTATTGGAGAGAGTTTCACGGGAAAGTTTGACTCGGTTTCGAATAGGTGTCCGGATGTTTTTTTGAGCACATAGTGTACATGATAATCTACTAACATTATACACTGAAGCTCGGTTATAACGCGGTCGTTTATATCGCGAATTCGGATATAACGCGATTTGGTCTTGGACCCCGTCTATTTTCGAAAAGGTGTATAATTGTAAAATTGAAAAATTTATCCTTTTTTGCCTAAAATCAAATCAAAGGTATAAATTAATATTCTTGTTTCCTTATTATTTACAGTAATTCAGATTCTATACCCACCCTAAAGTCACGAAAATGCCTCAAATACAATATATTTGCAAAAAAAAAATACCAGAATCGCGGACTTTTTCGTTTAACCAAAATGAATATCGAGATCTATTTTTCAGCCAATGACAACCAATGACAGAGGCCCATGTAATCTAATAGGCGTATGAATACCTAGTTTCGATCCACGTAACTCGTCGTTTGTACAAGATGCCAAGATGGCAGCGCCAAATCGATTTTGGCTAATATAACCCATCAAAGTGTTGAAAAGGTAATGATTTATGTATTTATAAATATAAAATTCTCTCACATAGCTCTGAATGATGTAAGTAATCGCGAAATGACCATTTTAAATCGATTTGGAATCGTGTGGGCGATAATAGGGTTCGATATACGACATTTGACATCGCGAAGTAATAAAAGTTAACCGGTTATATCGCGGTTATATCGCGATCTTCGAAATCTTGGATCCCAAAGATCGCATTATAACCGAGCTTCAGTGTATTTTTCCTTAACTTCATCAATATTCTACGTACTTTCATTGTACAACACTAAGATCTTAATAAAATCATTGTTTTCATATGGGTACTTTGTAGATCTTGTTTTACCTATTCACAGAAATTGAATAGTGATTAATATTCCTACCCATTCATTTCCACGGGAGTGAGTTTAGGGACGTTTCAATTCATCTGCGTCATGCCATTAAGATTGTAACTCGGGCTACCTAAAATACAATATTTCGGGTGATACAATATTTGTGGGTGATATTTCGGGTATCAGGGATTCGGATCTTTTATTTCTTTTCATTTTTTAGATTGGATTTGAGGATCCAATTGGATATTAGACCTAAATAAAGGTCACAATAAAATTATTCTTAAAGTCTAGATCAGGCAGGTCGCGAGACTTTTAAAAAACAAATCTTAAGTAAAAGATGGAAAAATGTTAATCAGTTATTTTGAAGTACTCCCAAATAAATGTATTTTTATTTGCACACAATTAAATATATTTTTTTCATTTGAGTAACGGAAAATAAGACAACCCTAATCATGCGGAAGTGACGTAACTGACACGTGTTTGGCTCAGTCCGCATCCAGAGAGACATCGGAATCAGACAGTGTCTGCTCAGTCGTACGTTCGCGACTTTTAAGTGTGGGCGTTTAATTTAAGAATAATAAAACACTAAAAAGGTGAGACCACTGTTTACAAGTGACATCTCAAGACAGCTAAAATAACACTATACATCTGATATGTATAGGAACTCTATTGTAGTTTGTAAGGAGTATAGTCTTAAAAGGATACAAATCATAAAGTAAACTACGACAATGCAATGGGAAATTTTGTAAAACAAATTGTCAGAATTAAAGTAGTTCTTCAAAAACAACAATGCGTGTTTACTAAACCTCTTGAAGACAACGCAAATGCATTAAAAACCAGTTACTTACTATCTCATTTAATTGCAAACTCTTTACTGAAGGGGAATTTATTAGCGAATGTTTCCTTAAAGCTGTAGAAGTAATAGAAATTTTATTCTATTGTCCCCCTTTGCCGGAAATTCCATTCGTCTCCAAGACCATCTGCCTTCTGCCTTTCTATTCTGTCCGACTATCAGTCTATTTTCTGTCCGACTCAGAAGCTTAACCGAAATGTAGAACATTCATTTATGCTATGGAGCCCACTAAACGAAAATACGTTTTGTTAACAATGGAACAGAAGTTTTTCAATAATTGAAGCAGGTTAAACTTCTAAAATAAGCCACTCCGATGCTTTCGAATGTTTTGCTAAAGGACTGATGTGGTTGGATCAACAGACTGACTCTGATTCTACAGAATTTATGCTACTGAAAGAATTTCGGACAGAGCGATGTCAGTCAGGTAGAGCAAACTTCTGTTTATGTAAAGTATGTATCGTTTGTCATAAAATAATTACATTGTATTTTCTGACTTGTATGACATTTATTGAACAAATTTATTGTCTATAATTATAGTAATATAATTAAAAACATCACATTTAGTTATTTTATACATGTGTACATGTTTAAAATCCAGTGTTAAATTTTTGCTGTCTCCTGTTGGCCATTTTTAAGTGCTCTCTTTTATCCGAAATTTTCGATTTACCGACGGAGGTCCGGTTCCGACCACTTCGGTTAATCGAGGTTCTACTGTACTATATTTCTTTTTCGCGAAAGGATTGGTAGGAATTTACCCTACTTTTTGTATTTCATTAACCAAAATCGTCCTCATGCTATTCCTAACCGTTGCTGCTATGTATGGATTCTTAGCATTCTGAAGGTTTTGTTTTCACTTTTATCAATCAATAAAAACCAAAATACTTTTTTTAATCTTTAACGGAATAATTACATTACGAAATTATTTTCAACCAATCAAAGGATAGAAATTACAGAACTTCCTAAAATTAGGAGATGGAAAAATATAAGGTATCATTTAAATAACTCGTCTGCAGATAAAGAAAAAAAAAATAGGTGAACTACATGTTGCAAAGTTTGTAAGATATAAAATCCGTAAAAAATCAGTTTTTAATTATTTTAATCTGAAAATAAAATATCAATGTTAAATAGGTTTCCAAGATTTCTATCATTTTCTAAAATCTTACTAACTGAGCAGACGAAATTTTATTCTTTATTTGTTTGTTTTTATGCACCACGCTAAAACAGTTCAATCGATTTCCAAAAAGTTTGACACATTTATTTTTAATCCAATTTAAAGTATAAGCCATAATCTCTGTCATTCTTATCTGAGGAGACCAAAATGAAGCGTTCTCCTATTTTGAACGAGCATTCATTAGCCAGGGAGTCATTGGACGGAGTCCAAAATAAATTGAAATAAGTAAGTTTTAAGGAAATACGTTTTGATATAAAGCGTAGACAAACGAATAAGAAAAATGAGTGAATTTCTTTCCTTAGTGAATTTTTGATTGTTTATTTTGAAGCACCACTGACGATTATTCCTGTTAGCACCATGGAAACTCCAGTCCAATCCCATTTCTCAACACTGATCATCTTTTCCTGTCACCTGTTTAGTATCAAGCATACAGAGAACTTGACCGTACAAACAGTCCCTGACTCACGTCATCTAAGTAGATCGGCAGTTACGAAAAATGTCCGTAGAAATTAAAAACAGAGTTTCGAATTGCCCGAACGCAAAGCGCTAACGCAAACATTTGAGTCGTGGGAGGCATGTACGGTACATCCTGCGCATGCGCCAAACAGCCTCCGATCATTATCGTAGGTGTCTCCTCGGATTAAGACGATTTCTGTTCTAAGTGTTTCAACTTCTTCATTTATTTCTGTCCGTAATTAAATACTACGACCGGTCCAAGTAATGAAAATCCGATATTACCCATTTTATCTTTTTTCTTTTTATTTAAAATCTACGTCGAGAAAGGGTGCTCCGACTTATGTAAGAATCGACATAAGCAGGGTCTGTGGAACGGAATCCTTACGTAAGTGCGGGGACTGTTTGTAATACTCTCACCTATCCATTGTACAGTAACAGATTATAAGTAATGAAGAAAGGCAATTTCCTGAGAGGCCAGGAGATAAAATAACAGTGCTCAGGTCTTAAGTAGGATATAAATAAAAATTTAAGGACATTTTTAAATTTCAAGGAAATCACTTCAGCCGTTTTCGCGTGATGGGCGAAGATACAGACAAACACAGAAGGAAAATTCAATATTAAGAATTCCGAGTGCTTCACAAGCTCAATTGATTAACTTTTCTTTACTGATTTACAGAATTTCTTTTTTCAAATGAATAAAAATTTCCTCTGCTAAAGATTATTCAAACAAAGGTATTTTGAGGTTGGTTATTTTTCTTTTCTTTTGCAGTTGAAGTATTTGTAGCAAATTCTTTGTAGACCTCAAAATTCATTACCTTGTAATATGCTTAGGTATTCATTGCACCAAAGGGTACAACCATTCACAGATCAAAATTTGGGGAACGGAAGTGGGAGGGAGACCAAAACAAAAATGCTTAAATTTAAAATTAGAATCATAATTAGTAATATATCAACTTTTAAAAAAATTGGTTCAGCTGTTTTAGCGTGTGTTAAAAACAAACAAAGAAGAAACATTAATTTTTCCGATCGTTTTCTCGATACTGGTTTCTGGGTTTATTCTCCGTCAAAATCCAAATAAGCAAATGTTATAGAATTGGAAGGACACAGAATAGAAGTAAAAAAAAACAATGGCTGCCACTCATTGTCTTGTTATAAAAAATAATATGTACGACTTCTGTATTCAGTCACTTACTGAAAAAACTCAGAGTCTGCTGATTAAAATACTACATAACTGAAGTTTATGTCAATGTCAAAACCTTTATTGGCTTCTTCTCCATTGATACCGACGCCACAATTGTCTATTTAAAACGGGTTTTCTAAGAAACAATATAAAACATATTCTAGATTATTATAAAATTCGAATTACTGTAAATGTTTACTGTAGATTGAAACTAATGGTCCTTTTTTTCCATATTATCGTGTTTTATTTCAAAATCACTGAAGTTTCATTGTTATTTAATACTTGTGAAATTACTTGATTTCCTCTCTCGTATATTATTTTGATTTCCTTGGGGACCATTTTTCATTTACTAAATATTTCTTTGCTTTTGATACAAATCAATTAAGAAGCTAATTATCTGGACAGTTTTTAACAAAAGGTACCATTTTTAATGGATATTTAACAAAAAACGTTAAAAAGAAAAGATCTTTAATATTATTTGAACTTTAGAATGTTTAAGATTAGATTACACTATATAATAATTCCTCTTCGATTATCAATAGACACAGTAAATTAATGAATTAATGATCACGTGCAGCCATTACTCCTCCTATGAGAAATTTTTCAATTATCTGCGTTGAAAATAAGAGAATTAAAGTCGACTAATCCATTCTCAAATAGTTAATTTAAACACGAAATAGTCGAATTTAAGTCTCTTATTTTTCTGCAAAATTAGGGATTTCATTCTACATTTATATTTTAACATAACTTCATTTTCATCGTCTTTTCCAAATCATTATTCACAACAAAACCTTTTTGTTTCATTCTAAAAAAAAAAAAAAATCTTGTAAAGCATTTCGAGTTTTGGTGATAGAGCGTGCAATAAAATAAGAAATTCCTTGTACTCACCAAATACCAGTCCTACAGATGAATGGAATAACATTACGAAGCCTTTCACTTACCTAAAGGATAAAAATTAATATTTCATAATTCAATCTATTTAATTCATTACATTGCTAAACATTTACAAAGATGAACAAAAAAAACCTCAACCATATTTTAAAAATTTACTACAAGAAAAGAGACTGTATTCAATTTTTTATTAAATCAAATGCAAATAGATATTCCTATTAATAATCACCAACTGATGAACCGGAAGTGATTCATTAATTAGCATATATTTAAATTCATTCTTGTAACTGGAGAAATAGCAGACACTCATTTGTTTTCTTTACTATTTGGTGGCTTGTAAATAAACGAAAAGCGACAGGTCTCTATAAGATCCAGAGTCAGACAAAATGTACGAAGAGATTTTAACTTTGCCTCCATGTACAAACCTACAAACTTCAACGTCAAGGAATGGACTTCTGTAACTGCTGTAAAAAAAGTAAATTTTCTTTACAAATAAAAATAAACATTCCATGTAGATTTTATTTTGATATTCATGATATTTCTTCATTTCTGTATAAGGATGATGACAGTTTAAAAAAATCCTTTTTGTTGTCAAAAGAGAGACTGAATAAGGAATCCTTTATCTCAAACAAGTGTTAAATCAAATCATAAGCTAAGTTCAATTTAAAACCAAGTAGCGATAGAGGGAAGGAAAAAAAACACACACACAACAACCCAGCATTAATGTAAGGTCGTTCCATCTACGTCCCGATTATGGGACCACAATTCCATTTCCTGTAGCAGAGCAGCAACGGCCGTGGACTGATTTCCTCATTTATTTTTCAGTTACAATTTTCTTTCCATGTTTCCATCGCCGCCGTGATTGAACCGACCACTGCCAATCGCAGGGTCCTTTTGCGGGGGTGGAGGGGTAAGTGGATGACTGTCAGCCATCACAATACAATCTCAAAACAATAGCCTCTAGTGCAGTAAAAAAATATAGATCAGGTTTAGGTGAGAGGCAATTTAATGGTGCACAAAGTGTTTTGACCTTGTACCTTTTTTTTTTATTATTTACGAAAATGATACTACAATGTTTTCAAAAGAAGTATTCGAGTAAAAGTAAATTTCTGATTAGATGAAATATATCTTTTAAAGTGCTAAATTATCCCTTCTATTGAAATTCCAATTATCTATTATTATTTTTATTTTTAAATAACACGAATAGATCAAAGATAGAATTAAAAATAAATATGTGTGCAAATGAATTACACACAAAGATATGTTTATTTGTAATACTGTATCTTAATACTGTAGCCTAAACTGAGATAAGATCTTTAAATCTATAGAATTCACTTTTTTTATTGCAACAACCAAAGATATTAAAAAGAAAAAAAAAAAAAGCTGGTTAAATAGGAAACAATATTTAGGCCTATAATAGAATACAAAATGCTTTAAGTCGGAAAATTATTATTTTAATTTTAACAAATAAAAAAAAAAACGAACGAAAAAAAATCAATAGAAAATTTCTTTCAAAGATGCCACAGTTGTAATTGATTTTATTCGATGAGATTACAAAATTTCTAAGATTTTCTTTAATACTATAAAAAAGAAAAAAAAGTCAAACAGTAGATTTTTCAAGATGCGATTAATATAAAGATTTCTTGGCTTTTAAGTTTTTTTTATAATATTGCTTACCTAGGATTTACTGAGTTTTTCTATTTTCAATTTGTTGTTACTTCAAAACTTTTACATATGTAAAACCAATGGGAATTGCATTTCTTGTGTAATCCTTGTTTCTCTCCTGTTTTCTTAATTTTTTTGTCACAGAAATGCTACGGAAGCCGAAGAAATTCTGGCTAGTCATTTTAGATACAAAAGAAACAAAAGAATATTAATTAGGAAGAAGAATCAAACAAACGTAATAATTCGAGGTTTAAAAGTTGGATAGATTTTCCTTCTCTATTTTATTTTGAAAAGAGGACTTCCCTGAAATTTGGCTTCTTTTCAAAATCAGTTTCTTCTTAGCCTTTGCATCAGTTTCTTTGCTTTTTAACTGTCTTTGATTATATTAAAATGTCAATTTTTCTCTTATAAAAATTAACATATTTTAAAGATATGAAAATTTGTTTATTTTGTTAACCCAATGAAACTTGTAAAAGATTAATTTTAAAACGTACTTTCAAATTAAAATAAATTAGATAAAATATATCTAATTGCCTAAAGATAAGCAGCAAATCTATATAATTAATAGTTCTATTGATCTCCTGACAAACACATTAGAAACTTCAAAATATTAAAAATATTCCAAAACTAATTTTTCATCAATTTAATTCTTTGTTATGTAAGTATTTATAAATATTTATTTTATTTTATGTTCTGTTTTTTATTTGATAAAAATCAAGTTCTTGCTTATTAACTCTTGGTTTAGTCCAAGCCCAATTTTTTTATATGTAATTTTTTTTTTGTGCATTTAAAAAGATTTTTAATATTTAGTATTAAATAAATGTCATCAGCATAAATGTAGATTTTTAATTATATATGTAGACAAATAATGAAATCGATTCAAGAATGACCCCCCACCCCCCGGTTACCTCAATGTATTTGTTTTATTCAAATTACAGATCAGAGATTTAAAAAATAAAAATAAAACAACAATTTAGTTTTCAATGTGAACGCTTAATTCCCTTCTACAATAATAATAAAGTGCCTCTTAAGAGGGTTTCCGTCCTTAGAAGTTTAAAACCCCCATTTTTTTATTATTGCAATTTCTAATGATTATATCAGTGAAGGAGATCATAAAAGAAAAAAAAAAAAAAAAAGGTAAGTTCCCCAGATCCATTGTAAACTGGGTGCACGCGCTGAGGGGGGAAACACACAAAGAAGAAGTTGAACAGTATAAGAAGCTGATCAAGATGAAGTAGGGGTTGCTATCACTGCTCTTTTATACACTTAATCTCGATGCTATCGAATCTACGTTTGCCTCCAATCCCACCTATAAGGTTTCTGCAATTTTCTTCCCTATTTTTTTGTCTGTCGAACTTTAATAGAATAGAAGGAAGAGAGATCAGTCCATTTCAGAATTCATTAGAAAATAAATAAATCATCAATAATTCACAAGCCAATAGGAATCTTAGGAGGGGAACTCACTAATACCTTTTCAATCGGGATCTTCTTCAATCTTGGTAGGCATACTGATGAGAATCTCTATTGGAAATCTTTTCCAAATGGATCTTTGTCGAGAAATTACCACGAGAAGAAAAGGGTTTCTGTTCCATTTTAATTATTGTCTTAAATAATAAATATTAAGTCCTTAATCCGATACGATTGATATTAATCCGATTTAGATAATGCGGATTTATTTTATTTCTTTCAGAAAATGAAAAATTTATTTTGTTTGTATTTAGTAGATATTACAACGGGAAATAAAACAACAACAACACACTTTTTCATTTTATCTTGTTCACTTTAAAAAAAAAAAGGAAATAAATTTTAAGAAATAATATTTTAAAAAATAGGCTTTAAGTTCTTTCGATTAGAAAATCTACTAAAATTACAAAAAGTAGAGATTTTTTCGTTTTTTTATTTTCTGAAAAATTTAATAAAATTGGCAAATATTTACTTGAGTTTCCTGAATCCATTTGTAAATTAGTTATAGAATTACATAAGACATGGAGTTCCTTTTTATCGGTTCTAATGCTTTTCTAAGGGAATTTCCTTCATTTGTAATTTAGGATCGTCTTTTGTTCTTAAATGGGCACACCAAGTTTCAAGAAGATTCCTCCAACGATTCCATTAGAGCCTACACACACACACACAGACTGACTGATTGATTTAATGAGAAAGTGGGATAAAAAATAAATTAAATAATAGAATAATAATTGCCTAATAGTCTAATATTGTTTCTTTTTACTAAACTGTGAATCTCAAACTTGAGATCACATTAATTACAATGCATTCAATATTAATTTCTCGTAAATGTTATTTGTCCATTTCATTTCGGTTTTAACATCACTGTTAAATTCTGGATTATTCAAGAAAGAAGTAGTATCTATTTCTGCAATTATCACAACAGTTATTTCTATAAGACATTTAAAATGACTTATTGATAACAAGACGATCGATGTGAAAGGAATTCTATTAAGTTAAGCAATCCCATAAACAGGCATGTAGTCCCAAGGGAGCGCGGGAGGTAAGGCTCCCAGCGTTTCGAGACCAACGGCACTAGATTGAGGTCGGGTGGTCAGCCCGAAGCCCGCCCGCCTTAACTTCCCGGGAAAGAAACCCGGTACCCATTCTACAGAGGGCTGGGTAGACCCTAGGACCCGTTTGGAGGAGAAAGAAGCGTGGAAAAATTCCCGCCCTCCGCCGAGGCCGGGAACCGAACCCGCCATCTCCAACCCGCAGCCAAGCGAAGGGATTCTATTACTACAGTAATTTTAACTAATGTAGATAAATTGTACAAAGTAAGATAAAATAACAGGGGATGATAACAGGGAGTGTGGTTATCAGGATATTAATATTAATGTACAGGGTGTTTCCGAACTTATATTACAGAAGAATATGGTAGATAGAGGTTACGAAAACAAACTGTTTTCATTAAGTAATGTGTGTCCGGTATTGCACCAATACAGCACTACAGTCGTTTTAGTGCTGTGGTTGTTGGCCTTGCGCAGGACTCCCATGGCCTCCACGATCGCCGGATTGTAATCCGACTTCTTCTGTTGGGGTCATGTAAAGAGCTTCGTGTGCACCTGTCGATACAGTTGATGAACTGCGTCAACGAACTGTCGAAGCCTGCAACACCTTTCGTACTATATCTGGTATTTTTGAACAAGTGCAGCAACCACTGCTCCGGCGATGCCACTATTGTATAGAAGAAGAGGGACGTCACTTTGAATATCTTCTCTAATGAACAACACTCCAAATAGGCAGATGTCAATGGCGCTTCCATGAATGATTGTCTACCAGCCACATCACTCAAACGACTGTAGCGCCGTATTAGTGCAAAACAGGACACACATTATTCAATGAAAATAGTTTGTTTTCGTAACCTCTATCTACCATATTCTTCTGTAACATATGTTGGGAAACACTCTGCATATAAATCTGATAAACAGGATTTGTAAAATAGCACTTGAGGGTTTTTACCGATTAATTCAGCAAAGTTGATATCACATACATATTTTATAAGTAATAATAAAATCAAATTCAATATAACTATTAAATATCATGAAATCATAAAAAAAATTATCTGTTTAATACCAAAAAAAAAAAACAAAACAAAACAAAACCCAAGGTTTGGCAATTAAATGTTTCTAACTCAATAATAACTAAGAGACCCAAAATTTTTAGAGGAAATAGGGATGTACAAATACATTAGAAAGAAGAAGAAACAAGCATCCTCAGATAAATAATGATGATGATCACTTTATACAAAACTTTTAAACTTAATAAATAAATTAAACCTTCTTCTTTTATTTATTTACCAATAAGAATATAGTCTCTATAAAAATTATTTACTTTACTCCAAACAAATATAAATACTCCAGAAATGACTAATATTTCGTCTATCTAATCGAAAGACTTTTTCTAGGTCTCGACGTAATATTGGTCATTTCTGGAGTACTTATATTTGTTTGGAGTAAAGTAAATCATTTAAATAGAAATGTCTAACAGTTATTGTGGAATATAGTATCTATTTAACATCCACTGTGTGCATTGCGTAGACTTCTTATGAATTGCAAATCTTATTATTACTGATTTTTTTCTCATCATTAAGTGAGCCTTGCTAATGTTTCGTAAAGTTTGTGCATTTTAAGTTGTATTATTATTATTATTATTATTTTATGTGCTATAGGTCTGTTTGCTGTATATTGGTAGAATCGATAGCCTGACATCCAACACAACAATTTTTTTCCCCTAAGTAACAGCTCCGTGTTCGCATTGATTTAAATGACTCATCATGGCTGGAGAAAAAAAAAAATCAATGGATGTCTTTCAGCCTCCGATAATCGGGAGTGGAGACAATCATGTTCCAGTTTTCATAATTAATAGCTAACAAAGTTATTCACTTGAAAAGAGATTAAGGGAACACAATGAGATTTGTTTTAAATTGGTATTAACCTAATTAACCCATTGAAGTATCAAATAATAGGAAAGCTAATAAATACGATCAAGGAATAAGTACAAAAAGTGTATTTAAGAAATAAGTGATAATTATTTTTATTTTTTTAAATTTATTATTAATGTTATTAATGTCGTAATTGGATTATTTTTATCTTAATAATTTAAAAAAATAATTTGACTAACATTAAGAAACTA
>JAFIDM010001028.1:19109940-19148183 GCA_023159025.1 Thereuonema tuberculata | reverse complement strand
GGCCAAGCTGGCAATGCCCCCCCCCTTTTTTGCCTTTGGGGGGCCATTGCCAGCTTGGCCGGTGGCTCTCCCATAGGTTTGCGCCTTTTCTGGTTCTTTATCGGGAGAGGCGGGGCAGGTCTGAAGAGCTAGTTGAATAACGAAACAGCTGTTACCTGTTCCTCCCCGGTAAATGAATCAGAAAAAGGCAATTTGTTTGTTGTTTAGTCTGTGCTGGGCTCTTAATACATTTTTAAAGAATTTAATCAGCACGTATTCTGTTTTCTTATGCTTAGTCTTCTTAAATGTATTTAACATAAAACTCACAAAACTCCATCTTCATTACAAAACTTCTTTTAACTCGATATTAGGATTTTGTCTCTATTTCTTTCTGTATTTTATTGTAATAGATATAAATTATTAAAATATTAAGATTTAAAAATTCGTAATTTTTTAATTCTGGCTTTCTTTTTTTTTTTCTAAATATCGGATTTACGAAACAGCAGCAATGGGACAAACAATTTCAACCCCGAAACCTCAGTGGAAAGTAATGGCTCCACGGCTACAGAAGCTGTCTGTTCCACGAGAAAAAGAGTATCATAGTAATTATTACGAAAACCATTGTTGCATGGTTAACCATGACATAGGGTCATAACAATGGACTACATACATAATCGTTACGGTGATCTAATAGAGAGAAATAGTAACAGTAGTAAAAAAACTTAAAAGAATAGATTTCAAAAACTAAAAGCAAAAACTATGCTTTGGATACATTAATGAAATTGTTTAATAAAGTTTCTAGGGTTCTATCTCAGAGGCGCTCGACCTGGAAACTTTATCAGAGCAGTTCGGTGCTCTATCAATTCACAAAATTTCATAACTGTACTCTACAGTTCCTGTGTTGAAACTAAAAACAACGAGAATGTAAAACTTCTCGCTCTGCACAGAAACCCAAAATTAATTATAATTATTTTTGTGATTAAATTGTATTTTTAGATTTCTTTTAAATTAAATAAAAAATGTATTTTAATTTTATTGTAATCATAACCACTAAATTCAGCTACGAGGAGGGGGTGGAAATAAAATAATCGTGTTTATGTTTTACTCATAAACAGGCATCTGTCAAATTCTACAGAAATCAGTCCAGCAGTTTTTGCGAAGAAGTTCGCGAGTGAGTTTTGAGACTCAAAAGGGATGGAGACCAAAATAAAAGTGCCTTTGTTTTAAATGGGAGCATAGAGAAGCAAGAGACCAAATTTTGTGGAAATGTGTCCAGCCGTTTTGAATTAATAGGTATTTCTCTCATCCACGCTTAAATGGCAGAATGATTTCTTTAATATTTGGCTACGATGTTAATTGATGATTTAAAATGTGAACAACTCTCCTCCCTTCCACTCTATCATCAATGCATACTCAGTTCCGATGCGCCATGTATTACTGAGCTATTCCAAATATCATTCACGCTTATATATATATAAAAAAAAAAAAAATAGGACGCTTGACTTTCTCTGTAACTAAACTAGGTACACGGTCAGTTTTCCATCGCCAATGGACACTGGAGAGGAAGATAGAGACCCAATAATCGTATTCATATTTTAATTGGCCATAAATAAGAAATGTAAAGAAATGCATTTAGCAGTTTAAGCAGGGGATTTCGGGGGTGAGTTTTGAGGGATCAGAATTAAAGCCACTGGTCCTATGATTTAGTTAGATGTAACTAAGCTAATTTTATGGAAAGCCGCCCAGCCATTTTAACATGATACTCGACAATATTTTTGTAGTAAGAATTCCACTGCGAGATGGAGAAGCTGAAGGAATGCTCAGTAGATTTCGACCGTGCGTTGTTCCAAAGCATAGATCAGCCGATGGACAGACAAGGCTCTCAGGAATTCTGATTACTCGGGTCTCAGATTTGTCCAGGAGTTCTCGACCGTTATCTCAATGCTATACGTCTTTCAGATACATGTCCATTATGACACTTGGTCTAATTTGCTCTCGCCTTTTATTTATGGGTTATTTTCGTACCAGTAGCGAATGGCAGATCCCTCCTTCTCTCCAATAATTGGCTTCTACACAGCATTTAGCCAACACCTCACCTCAGCCCGAAAGCAATAAAGGAAAGAAGAAAAAACGTGATTTACAAGCAATAATGAAATCCTAAGCAAGTTTCATTTATGAGATAAACCTTGAGAGAAAATGCGCTCTAGTTGTTTACAGAATTTGCTATCGTATACCATTTATTATAACTACAAATTCTAATAAATGAAATTCAATTCCAATAAAACAAAATGGATACAATTTTAAAATGGTTTGACCATAATTAAAAACCATTAGAAAAACTGATTCACTACATTTGTTTAACAGTATTTTTATTATTAGAAAATAAATAAGCTAAAAAACGTTGCCTCTTTTAATCCAAACCAGAATTATCAAATTATTAAATTTGCGAGAATTTTCTTAATACATTATTATTTATTCACTTTCAATATTTAGCCTATCGTTGATCTCAAAGAGAATCCTATGAAAACCTCCGCACTCATAAGAATTTTAAAAATGTAAAAGTTGAAGTAAAAACTAAAAATTTAAAAAATACTAAAAATTCTTTTAATTGCTGATTTCTCAGTTTTAGTTTAATTTTTTTGTATTTAAAGGATTACCTATTAGCTTGGAAAAGGAAAATAATGGATTCTGTATTAATTACGAGAAAAAAATTATTATTATTATATATTTTTTTCTTCTCAATAAAACTGATACATAAATAATTTTGTAGTTAATTATTTCAATTCCTTTCATTAACAGGAATTTTTTTCCGCATTTCATCCCAAGAACCTCGTGAGTTATAAAAAAAAATCAGTGAAGTAAACTGGAACAGATCAACTCATCAGCTGAGATAATTTTGAAAAACTGATGAAAACCTCTCTTCATAGGTTGAAAATAGAAAGAAAAATTCCCAATTTCCTTAGGGGTAATTGAAAAATCTCAATTCTCTCAAAAATTAAATTAAAATGATTAAGTGAAGAATTAGTATTGTTTGTGAAGTAATTTTGATAAAAGCCATCAGGTAAAAAAAATAATTGACCAATATTTATAAAATTATTTTACATATTTTAGTCAATTTTTTTGAAAGTTTACTGACGTAAATTAACTAGACATTGGTATTTAAATAAGAATATGAAAATTAATAATAATAATTATTATTATTATTATTATTATTATTATTGTTGTTGTTGTTGTTGTTAAAAAGTTTTCGCTTGCTCAGTTTTTTTTTTTTTAAAAAAGCAAACTTGTTAAAATCGAGTTTCTTACTAATGTTAATAAATTTACCGATTCTAGATCATTTTCTTACATTTGGATCATTAATAAATAATATTTACTAATTTACTTCACATATTTCCATGACGATTTTAATCATTTGGCGTGAATTAATCTTAAATTTTTAATTATAATTTATTTTAATAAGTAAAGTAGGGAAATTAAATTTAAAAAATAATAATAAATATAAAAAAAAGATTCAACTATGAATAATTTTAATGTACAAAAAAATCTAACTAAAGCTGAGATGCGAATTATGTATTTTTCTTTTGTTTAAGAATACATATTTAAACTTAAATCCACTTCAAAAATTTTTATTTGAAAAAAAGTTATAGAGGAATTTTACATTTAAATTTTCTTTGATATTTCACCTTGTAAAGAAATGCATGAGAGGAAACAAATAATAAAACTGCAAATAAGTACTTGCAAGAAAGTCATTGCAAATGAAATTTCGCACCAAAAAAGAACTCTTACCTGTTTCCTAGGTTCTGCCCTGTTGATTGCAATTGTTACAGAGCCTAATGACAAAGCAGACATCAATTCAAAAGTCTACTACGTAAAATCTTGGATCTGAATACACAACAAATGACTACTTGCAAATACACATATGCAAGTTATGAAGAGGCAAGCAGCAAAAAAATAAAAATAAAAAAAAAGTCCATTACTGTGTGGGCGTAGAACACTGTCCTGCAGTCGAGATTTGCTCTGAGTCTGACTCATAATGTAGAATGTACCTTAATCACAGCTCGGTACCAAATAAAGATAATGCTCAAATTGACTAGACACTAAAACTCGGCAACTTCAGATAATTCCCCGATGGCAATAACCTTACTTTTCATGATATCCTTTTTTCCTTTTCTTCATTTATTAAAAAAAAAAAAAAAAAAATGAATAAAGATCATATGTTACCAATTGAAAGAAAATAATTCTTTAAGATTCAAAAATGGGAAAAAAACTATCCATGTGAAATTGAAATGACTAATGGAATTCTTACAAATTCAGTAAAAATAACAAGATTCAAACACATTTACTTCTCAGCCATTTAAAAAAAAAAAAAATCTTTCACAATATGTGGTCTGCTGCAACTCTGTCCGATTTTGGATATTTCCAAATTCTTCTTTTAACTTCTTCCTTTTCATCTAAATATATTAAACAAAAAAAAACAAAAAAAACACCTTATCTCCATAACACGTAGTTTATTTAAAAAAACCTTCTACGATTATATTAGTAAAAGACTTAATTAAAAAAAATGTAAAAAAAAGTTGTAAATATTAATGAATTTCATTATTGAAATGTTTTTTTGATTATGGGATTGTTGATAAAATTAATTGATTCAAAATATCTGAGTTACCTTATTGTAAACAAGAATTAATTTATCTAATGTGTTATTATGTTTGTTAGTTCATTTGGATTTAATTTTAAATATTTGTTTTTCAAAAATTGTAAAGAAATGAAAGAGCATAATTGCTATTTCATATTGTAAAAACAATTGTAAATTGTTTCAACATGTTTTCATGTTTATCACTATTTTGTATTTTTGGTTATTCCATAGAACTATTTTATTGTTCATTTCGCTTGAAGAAGGGATGGCGTATTATCATCCCGAAAAGTTTTTAAATAAACTACGTGTTATGGAGATATGGTGTTTTTTGGATTTTGGCTATTGTTAACTACTAATATAACATATTATAAGCATAAAGCGATGTAATCAGACGTTGAAAACCCAACGAAAGAGAACCCTCCAACATAAATTCGCTTGGCTGAGCCACAAAACCTTCATTGGTGAAGCTTTCTATGACAAAATGGTGAATTTCATTCAGTGACGTAACTATCTAATTTTAATTAAAATTATTATTTGAAATTTTAAAACAACTAAGTACAGGCATTTTTTTGTAAGTTTCTTTGTATTTATTTCCACAGATACTTTGTCCTTCTCTTTGTTGAACTGCAGAATAGTTATATGAACTAATTCCTTACTGGCGGATGTAATCACAAATATTTTATTTTAACTTTTATATATTAAAAAACATTATTTATTTAATTTTCCCAAAATTTCTTTTTTTTTTTGGGGGGGGTTATGCAAACCTGAATTAATTATTTAACTACATACAGTATCAAAATATTTTCTTGATTAAGAAATAAAACGCGATCTAAAATATATTATAAGTAACTTATATATTCAGTTAATTTTCTGAAATACTCAAACTGTAGAGTAGCTGACTATTATAACTATCTATCTAATACTTCAAGTTTGACAAAAATGTAGTTGCTTCAGTTCTGAAAAATTGGAAATACTTTTGAGTCTGGGAAAAGCTATTTCAGGTATTTTTGAATAATTGTAATAATAAAACCTCTAGGAGAAAAGCCAAACCTCACTCCTGGACATGACTTAAAAGCAATGTAGATAAAAAAAAATAATGATTCGTCCTTTTTTACTGTATTTTCTCTGACGTACTGTGTTTACCTGACTTACAATGTGTTAATTCCGTACCTTAAGTGGACTATTTAAAATGCTATAATAGTTGTAAGGTCATCTCTTCTCACTAACTTCATTCACAAGCAGTGAATTAAGGCACAGTAATTTATGGCACAGTAAGGTTCCTTGTAATACATATGCGTGATATGAATTTCAAATTCATTTTTAGGCTGAATGAAGCAAAAGAACGAATAATACAATATATTTATTTATTGAATAATATACGGTTTCGTTTAAATAAGTAGTTAGATAAATAATAAAACAATTGTTTATAAGTGAGAAACAGATCGATTTGTTAATTAATTAAGAAAAAGCAGGAAAAAGTAAATTAAGTAAAAGTAAATTAACTGACTTATCGACATACTTCAAAGTCTGTCTGTTCCAATGTGTTTTTTCTAATGCTGTCATTCGAAGTAAAAAAATGGGAAGCTAAAAAAAAAGAAAAGCAAAAAAAAAATGTTTCTGTTCAGAAATAATTTTGTGGAAATTATGGATTTACTTTTCTACTTCCGAACAAGATCTGGAAATCGTTAATAAAATCTTTACCTGCATTTAAAAAAAAACCTGAAGTCTGTGCTGTTGAATTACTATTGATGAGTTTATAAGTAGTTATGAATAGAAAATGTTACTACAAATAAATAGCTTTACGTATAATAATGACGTAATCTATATTTGGTTCAAAGAAAAAATCATATATATAGGACACGGTGTGAAATTCCAAGTCACTTTAACGAAATTTAATGCAATTTACTTTCATGAACAAAATAATGAATTTAAATTGATTAAATTATGTTGGAATATTATAATTGTAAATAGTTTTACTACTAGTTAATAATATGTTTCACGATAAATATTTTTCAGGATTATATTTACAAAAATTAAAATTATATTTAAAATTTTCTTCATTCAAAATGCGAAATTGAGTTTTTAAAATTATTTAAAAAAAACAAACAACAACAACAACAAATATTTTGAAGGAGCTTCCTACATCTTACTAATTATTCGTATCAAATGGTCTTCATTTTTTTTTTTTTTTTGCTCCTTTGAAGTAACTGGAAAGTCAGCTTTTTACTATTTTTTTTTTTTTAAGACTGAATGATTTAACTAAATAGTTAAGAAAAAAAACCTATTAACCAAAAAATAATTAAGTAACAACAACAGCAATAAAATAAAACTCAGAAGTTTTTGGGGAAAACAGTTTTTATATTTTCCACTCTTTAATTGCACTCAAAACTGATATCCGATCAAAAAACTTCATTTCTTTATTAAACTTTATCCTTGGGTCAATTATTATTAAGAAACTTTCTATCTAATTTTCATTTAAAAAAATAAATAATAAAAAAAAAAGAATTTCCTGTTTCTGGAAAACTTTTTCTCTGTCAGATCTTCTTTTAAGTGCATTTAGCGAATGATCAAATGTTTAGTTAAGATACATTTAAGTAAATCTCTCTTTTTTTGTAGTTACGCGCATGCGTATATCGCCTATTAATATACATGATTAATCATTTCACTCTTTCAAGATAAATCTTTACTAAAGCTGATACAAACTCAGAAGACTTGAAATATTATTTCATAGGTAAAAAAAAAAAACACCCCGCGATTTAGTCTCTCATTTGCTTCAACACATCTGAGTTTGTTTGGGGTTTTTGTAAGCTTTTAATAATGGCATCTATTGGTTAAAATAACTTTTCTCTTATTAACAAAAACCATAGTTAAAACCATATAACAGTACAGATTCTCATCAGTCTTCTACGTGCAAAAAAAGACAAAGAGTAACGACGTGTAGCGAAAATAGGGCGGAACTCTACAGTAACACGCAATAAAGTCAAACAGTGAGAAGTTGAAATCATTTCATAACACTTCCCTGAAACAGTCAATTCAAAAGATTTGCAAAATATTCATTGCGTTGACTAATAGATGTGGTAATGAATCGTACTTTCTCAAACACAATGACTTCTTCTTTCTTGACAAAACTATTGAGAAATTGAACGATGGGCTTATTTGAAAAACAACAAATAAACAAAACAAATTATAATTTCAACACATAGTCATCACTTACTTGGACATCTATGGATAACACTTTTTTACTTTATAATTCATTTATTTATTTATTTATTTATTTATTTATTTATTTATTTATTTATTTATTTATTTATTATTATTATTATTATTATTATTTTATGTTTGCACTCTGTATATTTACAATAATGTGTCCATTATTGCTAAAACTTAAGTTTGATTGTATTATTACAATCTACAGCAGAGTCAAAAAGCACACTATTATTAAAGAACTTACATTATTATTATTAAACTTACAACTTTGCAATCTGTAACATCAAACCTAATTCTATTTTTTTTTTCTTTTGTAAATTCAGAAGAAACAGTAAATGTCTCAATCACTTGAATCTGCTTTCACCAGTTTCTACACTTCCTGTAGCAAGACTTCCGTTTCAGTAAAAGAGAAGAAATAAATGGGAAAAGTTGAGCCTATCTGTCTTTCGCACGAATGCCTAGATATACTTTGGACTTCAAGTGCCAACCAACTTATGACAATTAGGATTTGACGGCTTGGCAGTAGCATTTCACTGACATTTCCAAACTTTTGGTAGAGACAGGGTGAAAGAGGATCTGGGCAATTTCTTGTTCAATAGATACATTTAAAAGTTTTTTTACTAAGACAAACAATTGTAAAGTTTCTAAATTTACACGAAGTTAAAAAAACAAACCAAAAAAAAATTCACAATGTTGTCATTGAAGTTAAATAGTTCGTTATATATAAATGTGAACTTTTAAAACAAAATTTGTTTCTGAGATATTAATAAATTCCCTATAAAAAGTATTATGCTTTACAATACGATATAGCTTTTAAAGAATTGTTAAATACCTTAATTACAATAAAACAAGCTAATTTTTTTCTTTTATTATTATTATTATTAAAATGTGAGACAAAACTTTGGTATTCCGAAATATGATCTATTACAACTCTTAACTGTAAGTGATTTCAATGGAACTTCATTTTCCTCTTTGTTTGTCTACATGAGAACGACGGTGACGTCGGATTCAAGTGTAAGTTTTAAAACGAATTTAAAGACCTTAAAGCTCACTTTTCTTACAATTTATTATTATTATTATTATAAAATAGAATTATCTAGAAAAATTCTTTCACTACCAAAAGAAAAATGTCTGTTTATGAAAAGTTAATTGACTGGTTAAACGAAGTGTTATGATTATTATGATTATTTCTGTTCTTATTAACTTAAACATTTTTTTCAACGCTCATCACGCTAAAACGGCTGGATTGGTTTTCTTAATATTTAGTAGGTTGTTTCTTTACGGTGCAACCATTAAACATGAGTCATGTTTATTTGTTGTAGCCAAAACTCCTTTCCAATTGGTTCCTGTTCAATCTCACTATGCGATGACTGTATTTCTAGGGAAATATAATTTTCATTTCAAAATTACATACTTTGAACATTACCTCAGTTTTTTATTCGGGATATTTCAAACATTTCAGTATTTCAAAAAGAAAAAAGAAAGATTAGGAAAAATTTTTTTTTCAAACAATCAAATTTTTTTAGTATTTTAATAAATAAAAAAAAGTTACTATATATCTTATTTTTATTAATTTATTTATTTATTTTTATTTTTTTGCGAAAACTTCTACTTCAATGAAAAAGTAAATAAATAATAAAAAAAGAAACGCTATCGATTTTAGGATTTGCATATTTCAAATTAGTTGAATTAGAATAATAGCAATTATTGCTAAAGAAATTACGATAATCAATGGGAGGATATTAAATGAGAATGGACCAATGACAAACACTGAATATTTTGCAATAAGACTATGTCATTATTTCTTATACAGTGTGTGTGTGTGTTTTTTTTTTTCTTTTCTCCATGGCCCTTTAGCAAAATCCGGTTGAAATATTAAGAAAGTAATAAAACCGCTGAGGTTTTGGCATTATTACGTCTGAGACAGTCGTTAAGTCGTACTGTAGCGACGCCACTTGGGCAATGATTTCGGTTCATGATTAGTAAGCAAGTTCTTCCTGGGAGTGACCTGTGTGCATTCATAATGGAAGGTGGAAGACCAGGCTACCTGTGCATATATGCACGCTCAGGTGCTTTTCTTCTCCCTTTACTTTTTTTTTTTCGCTTTTCCCCCCCCCCCCTCCCGATTTTTTTATCTCTTTGATACCCTCCCTCCCTCTTGTGGTCCATATGATTTTCTCTCGACGGAGACAACTTGTTCCTGAACATTCACTCCTTAATTTATGCTATTAGAGTTTTTTTCCCGACGTGAGATGAAAGATAAAAAAAAAAGATAAGAATAGGAGGAAGATTCCATTTGCTCACATGTAAATGAAAGAGCTAATAGTAAGCGAAAATGTCAGCCTCTCCAGCCGTGAGTGGCTCAGACTGGCGCCTCGAATGGAATCTACAAAAATCTTACTTTTTATTAAGCAATCTTATTAAATTTCTTCAGTACAACTGCATTCTTCAGTGGTAAATCAAAATGCATTCCACAAACATTACAATATCCACTTTATATTTTAGAAAAGCAAATATATTATCCATTCAGTTACGAATCTTATTTTTAAAATCTTACTAGGAATACTCCAATGTTCCAAGCTATTCTAATCTTGTAAGTTCGCACCCATCGCAATGACAGAATATCAAATTACTTCAAATATCTCTATTTCTTTTCAACCGGTGGGTGCCGCAACTGAGAATGAATCTGTAATCAACCTTTAGTTTCACACCAGTCAAATGCTCATAGTTAGAATAAAATAACATGAAATAACCTGACCAAACAGAACTTGAATGATCTAAAAATTAATAAAGTATTAATTCTCATTCAAATCGGCTTAAAAGAATAGGTTTCAGAGAATCTGTAAATGCTTAGTATACATTCTTATATTCATTTATAATTTACAGATGTATTATAACGAATATTACAGCAATAAAAGCAGTGAAGAAATGTTTAGTGTAATTTAAGGTTTGCTCTGGCGAGGGATTTCTGAAAACGTGCGCAGGGAAGCACAAAAGATTGAGAAGCACTGATTTATTAAAAAACCAATAATTATATAGTGTAGTTGCCTTAAAACCAACTCGATAAGTTATGGAAGCTTTTGAAACAGATTAATTCCATACATTACAGGAATATTACTATCGAAGATAAAGTGACATTAAACCAATGCAAGTTAATTAATATATTGGAAATTTAAACTTAATTTAGAAATTTCAAAAAGTTTCCGAAAAGGTAATTTCGGAATAAAAGACTTTTTCTTCAATTCTTGCATTTAGTCAATAGCGCAAGACAATGTTTCCACTTCTAACTATATAACTTCTACATAAACATATTTGGTAATAATGAAAATAAATGAATTATTCATTGTTAGAAGAATGATATCGAATGTTCGGAAAAACTTATCTTCTAACTTAGTCTTTTAATCTCTTTTTCATTTCTCATGAGGATACTTTTCCTGTCTAATATGTCCATTTTGTAGTATCGCCTTTTAACTTTAATATATATAATTAAAGAGTTTCCTGCCTTCAAATTTGAAAATTTCTGTCTACTATCTTATTTTGGAACGCAAAATTTGAATAATTTATGTTAAGTCAAGAAATTTGAAATTTTAAATAATAATCCAATGAATAGATCCTATTTCATGTATCCAATGTTATCTAATTAATATCTTTATGAATATTGCTTTTTTTTTTAAATTTTTTAATGCTTTTAAAAAACTCTATTTTTGATAATTCCTCGCTAGCAAATAAATTCAATAAAAAGTAAATAATATTATTAATATATATGTTAAAGTATTTTTACATTAATTTTTCTATTATTCTGATTTTATTAACCCTCCTAACTACTCAAAATTTCAATATATTTTGTAATTGTTAGCTAATTTACACTGATGAAATAATAGAATTGTAATAATCTATGAGTTTTCTATCAAGAAAGTATTTTTTTTATTTTTAGCTTTCGGATTTATTGAGTTTTTTGTTATTTATAGAATTTCCTTTTTCTCTCTTTATTTCTTACATTTATGCAGCGAACTCTCAAGTTAGAAAATCTTTCTCTGTCTCTTTCTTTTGGACTACCAAAGTTGTTGTCGTTGCCAATATAATGAAAAGTGATCAAAGTACATTCCTAAGAAAAAATTAACTTCTTTCTTTTCCCAGGTTGAGAAATTGAAATTAGATGTTCAATTAAGTTAAAAAAAAAACCTAATGTTTTCATTAATTTAATAAAATTTAAGTTTCAACCCTTTCAAACTGTTTTAAAGTTTAATTTCCAGAAAATTTATCTGATTTGTTATTTAATTAAATTCGATTACATTAATTTTATTAAGTGATGGAATTGTAGTATATTAATTATTTTTCAACAAATACAACTAAATCTCTAGCCTATATTTAGCTAAATATATTGGAATTAAATAATATAAAAATTAATGTAAATTTGTTTGTTAATAATGTCTTTATTAAATTAATAATGTCTTTATTTAAGGAATTCATATGAACGAAAATGATATGGAAATACTATATATATCTATAAATAACATTCACCAAGAATTTCAAACCGTTATTATAAGAAAGCATAAAAATCATCACAATATCACTTCGATTATTAAAAATAAATAAAAACGTCACTGGAAATAATAGAAAAGAAACAATGAGAAATATGAGTAGAATAATAAAACAAAAGAAAATTGAAAACTGAAAAGGAAGTATCAAGTCAACGTTTTCAAAATTAAAGAAAGAAAATGTTTTATTTGCAGACTTTGCAAGAAAAACAAGTGAGAGAAAACCATACCTTATGCTAACACTTTTAAAGAATAAGAATAATTATAGAATGCTACAGAAGCCAACAGAAGAGAATCAAATACAGTAAACTCCCGATTATCCGCGGAAATAGGTGGCGCGGCAACCGCGGATAAATGAATTCCGCGGATAATCCAAAATTGGACGAAAAAGGACGAAAATCAACACAAAATGCTTTTAACATGTTTTATTTACATTAAAATGACAGTACATACTTTTATAAACAATTATTTTATTTTATTTTTACTTTATTTTGTTATTTTTTAACAAAAAAATTGGCTAATTGCCTTTGTTTTTTCGTGTCGAAACACGAAAACTCCTACTTGGACGTTGCTAAATGTGCCTCTTTTATTGTTTACCTTATTCTAGATTTAAAATTTTGTTGTTAATTCCGTAATTTATTGTACAGTAAAAAAAATGGAAACAGGAGAGGTCCGCGGATAATCGGGAGTTTACTATAGTCAAATTGACAAAAACGTTGCTCGTTTTAGCAAATGCTGATTCCATCGAAAGAACCAGTTTTCTCTGTTTCTACTTCTGTTTCATTGTTAGGAGCTCTTAAATAAAGTATTTTACTTAAATATTGGATTTTTAGAATACAAAAAAAAAATGTATTTTATTTCATAAAAAAAAAAATATTTCAAAGGAAGATAAAATTAAAAAGAGTGCTTTTAAAATATTACTTAATTTAAATGATTGAATTACTATTTTCTTACAAAATGAAAGTCATTAGTCATTCTATGTCTGTTCCCTGACAATTTTTGGATGGATCTGATGCATATTTAAGAACTTTCAATCTTATCCAAGTGGAGAAATTAACGTGAAAATTAAAGTGACAAAAATTCTCATAGAAATATTCGAAGTAACCAATCCTGTCTAAGAATGAGAGTAAAACGTTCTCTTGTATATTTGGAAAGAATTCAAATGAATCTGCTTCAAATGGAAAACTTCTACTGTTTCAATAGATATTAAAATTCATAAATAAATGGAGGTTTTTTTCCGTTTGTGTCGCTTCCACTATTAAAAAAAGTAAAAATAAAAAATAAATTTTAAGGAATAAAAGTTAAAGGAATGTTCCTGAACAATTTTTTTATTTTATTTTTTGTTTTGTTTATTTTCCTTGATTTCCTTATTATTTTCTTTTAATTAGCTTCAATTAGAAATAAAGTTGTTCTCAATATCTGAATATTTAATTTTTGTTTTATGAATCAAATAAACTTACAAACACAAAACAACAATAATATTTTAAGAAGAGTTTTCGAAATAAAATAGCCGTCAGATAGGAGTCGCTCAACATTCTCATTTGCTAAGGATTTAACAATGTTTTTTCTTTTGTCATTTTATAAAAAAAATTCGTTCTTAATAGGATATTACGAAAATTATAATAATATTAGGTATTGTTAATATCTTATGAAGCAGAAAAAGAAAAAGAAAAAAAAAAAAAGCAAACAACTGAAAAGAAACGAATTAGTTTGATTCTCTGATAGAATAGGACTGGTTTGGTTTATTTTGTTTTTTTAATTCAGAAAAAGAAAATTATCATAAATTTAGCAATAAGTGATTGCTATTGAAAATTCGTAGATATTTATATACATAATTCCGTAATAGCATTGGACTTTCTTTGTTTGTAATAGGTATTTTAAAACAAAAAAAACTAATACTCATTTATTAATTTAAAATTTGTACTAAAGGAAATAATAATAATGTTAAATAATAATAACTTTTTTTTAACTACAATATTGTTAAATGTATTTTTTATTTTATTTTATTGCATTTAATGCTATTACAGTCCTACTGCATTTAAAATAAAAATCTTTCTGTAGTTGCTGAGAGTATAATACAGTTACAGCAAGGTTAACAGAATATGCATAAATATAAATAATATTTAAATATATATAAAAAACATGTATATAAACAAATTATAATTACAATATTAAATACGTTTCAAAATGATTTAATCTATAGCATATTTAAATAAATAACAAGCAAATCAGAAGAAGATAATAGTAGCAGAGATTTGAGTTATTAAATAATTACAAAATTTAAATATAAATAAAGTAACAATTGTACTTTATATATTTGTTATCTTTTTTTTTTTAGTTTATCCACTTTAATTTACCATCGATAATTTTATCATATAAAATAAATTTTAAAGTAGACTATTTTTTTTATTTTATGCATGTTTACATCAAATTGATCAAATATTTTATTTATAATTCTATTCTTAATTCGAAGACCAAAATTGTTTTTCGGATTCTCGTAAAATTGCCTTTGAATTATAATTAAATATATAATTTTTTGTCTTGGAAATAGAATCTTATTTGTTTTTAAAATCTTTCTTTGTTGATCTTGAGATAAATACTTAAAATTTGTGAAAATGCAATTTAATAATTTAAATAAAATTCTATCAATATTTCTCAGTTCCTCATTATTTAAATGGATCCAATTTAAAATTCCATAGTTTAGTAAGGAATCAATGTAACTTTTGCACAATAAAATTTTGAGTTTTATAAGAAAAGTATTTTGTACATGATTAAATATATAAATAAATGTGTTTAATCTTTTTAAAATATAATGGTATTGATTGTGCCAAGTGAATTTTTCATTAATATATATTCCTAAATATTTATGATAGTTCATAATTTCTATATTATCACACGCACAATCTTTGTTAGTTGTTAAATGATTATGAATACATTGATTATTATGAAATTTAATTATAGTTGAATCTAGCTTTTTATTTTTGTTTTAATGATCATTAATTTTGATTTTTTACTATTAACATTCGTTTTATAATCATGAGTCCATTTAATTAAATTTGTAAAGTCATTTTGTAATTGTTGTTTTGCTAAAGTAAAGTTTTTATGTATTAGAATAATATCATCAGCATATGCAAAAGCACTTGCGTATTGTGGGCTATTGAGTATTGTATTAATATATACCGTATTCAAAATAAAATAGGGCCTAAATTTGATGCTTGTAGTATTCCTTTTTTTTATATTTCCTTGACTTCTAGTACAGAGGACACTACACCTAAGACTCTACTATTCAGTATTTATTACTAAAAAAAACAAAAGCTAAACATTTAAAAAAAAAATCTTTCATTTTTCCATTGGCCGGACTCTTGGCACCAACAAGGGACAGAAACTGAACTGTTTAGCCGAAGAATCGTTGCCTGAGTTCATAGGAGAACAGTGTTCATAGCCTAGAACAGTGCGTCTCAACTTTCATGGCACACTTGGATATTGGCAGAAATCCCACAGCACACCAAACTATTCCATACATATATTTTGAAAAAGATATACCAAACATGCATATTACAAAAAAAAAAAATAGGTATGTTTGAAATTATTTTAATTGAGAATCCTTCAAAAAAACATGATTCTAACAATACTGTTTTAAACATTCAAAGATACATGAAATATTTTTAAAGCTGATTTGAATGTGAAATAACACTTTGCTAACCTTAAAAATTATTAGAACGAAAGAATGTAGTTTATTTTCTTGTGTATTTATTTTGTAGAAATTAGTCTAGATTAGAGCATTGAACTAGTAATTACGGATACAAAATTTTTAGAATTTTCTAGTGGGGTCGTCAAGGCTGACAAGCTCTGTCATTGAAACACAAGAACAAAGACACATCCATGCCGGCGCAGGGACTTGAGCCCAGTTCAGAAGCATCAGACACCTCCTTCACTACAAGGAAGCTGTATCTGAATGGCTTAAAAACGATACTCGATATATCTTTTCAGAAAAAAATATGCATTTTTGAAATTATTAAATATTATTAAATAAAGATTAAAGATTTTTCGACTTTGAATTCTCTCTCAAGGATTTTTATTTAAAGATTTCTGAAAACTATCATTTCTTTATTCATTTGCGAGATTAAGAATTTTCTTAATGAGTTGGGTGATTAGCGAATGCTCTTTAGGGTTAGTTCTCGCATTTTAAGTAGTTCCCTTGAATCAATGGCAAAGAAATGAGACACAATTCCCACTCAAGATCCTGAGAAACTGCATGGGAAACGAAGTGGAGACATTTTGCACACCAATCTTATTACTTTGATCTCATTACTGACCGCAAGGAGTCGTCACGTAAAAGAACCATCAGATGCACAATTGTTCTTAATGACACTTCCACTGATGATTCGGGTTTTGCATTAAATCTTCATTCTTTGTCTTCGGGAAAGGCCTCGAAAGAAACAAATTACAGTGTTTGAAAGCTTGTCTTTGTAACTCAGCCAGATTTACTTTGTCTATCAGAAACAGATCAAAACTCACAAAACTAAAGATAATTAGCATTTTAAAGGTAAACGCATAACGGTGTAATATTTATCATTGCCTGAGATAATGATAATATTTTTATAAATGTGTGAGAACTTGTATTATTTAAGTTTGTAGTTTCCATTAGTTCAAATCTTTTTATTTTGACACTGCTTTTAGTTTCATTTATTTACTTTTCAATTTCAATGGTTTCAATCTACCTTAGAATCTTATTCGCTTCGGTAAGAAAAATAATATCTCTAAAACTTTGATTTTAATATAGATTTTAAAATTAATTTGAATTTCTCAAACTTTTTTAAAGTTCGAATTCTTTTCTAATTGTTTTAGTGACAAATTTACTTTTATTTAAGAATTTTTTATTTCACATCAAATAAGCAAATTATCCTAAACCTATCTACACTTTAATTTAGAACTATCTTTATTTGTTAGATCTTTACGGTAAAAGGTAATTGGAATACCATCTTTAGCTGTAAATTTTTAAATTAAATATCTAAATGCTTTTCTCAAACGGAGAATTTATTTCCTTCAAACTATCTATGTGTTTTAAGAATCTTTGGAGATCATTTAAAGAAGTTCGTCTATTTTTGAGCCAAGATTGAAACATATCTTCTAACTTAATGTCTTCTTGAGATGTAAATTTATTGTGAATATTTTTGATTCTTTCCAATTTTTAAGTAAATCTACGTAAACGTTTAGAAGAAGTAGGCAAGGAATACATCTTTTCCTTCTACGATTTGTCTTTCTTCCACCCTCGCCATCTCTGGATTCATAGACGACCATTTTGAAGGGATTGATCGGTGGTTGCTAGGCAACCCCTCCGAACGGATCCTCCCCTGCTGTGCACAGGCAGTCCAATGGCAGTCGACGGCTATTTGTCAGTCAGGCCCGAGGCAGAGGATGGAATGCGGCGGCATTTAACTCGCTCACTCGAGCCGACTTCGAAGCGCCATTGGCGGAGACTGTGAAGACCCTCCCTTAGTTACGTAGGGCGGATGGCGCCGACGCCCAATGGAACCCATCTGGTAGCGAAGTAATTTAAATATTACTCGTTCAACTCGTTCCGTCGTCGTGAGAGGGGAGAAAACGGAGGGGAGGAGTGGGGGAAAAATGCCCGCATATTTTGAAACGCTGACCGGGAATGATGAAAGAGAGAGTCCGGAAAGAGATTGAGATAGGAGGGTGTCAAAGACAGCAAGGTATGCACTTCCCTTCTCTTTTAGTCAAAAAAGAATAATAAGATTCCTTCGAACAATCCGTTTTTATAGAGAGAGATATACAAAAAATTAAATGAAAAAAAAAATAACAAAATAATTTCATTAAATTGTTTTGTTCCAAAATATTTCAAAGATAAGTTGTTGTTTTGTTTTATTGTTTGTTTTTTTTTCTTATGAATTTAAGAAGTCATCATTTTTTTTTCATGTATTTTTTCATGCTGAAAAGTTTTGTTTACTGTATTTTATTTTCTTATAAAGACAAAAATTTGTATTCGTATTACAAAGACAAAAAAAACGAGTTCAAATTGTACAACTACATCTTAACATTATTTTTAGTATTAATTTCATCATTTGATATCACTTATTTCACTTTTTTAAAAATCTAAGAAGCAAGTATATATTTGTTTGTTTTCAAAGATCCTTGAAAACTTTTTTCATCAGATATGCAAATATCTTTAAAAGTTTTTAACTAACTGAGGAATATTGAAAAGTTATTTAACACAGGCACTAATCTTATTTCAAATAGCCTACTTTAAAAATTTTAAGTTATTTGATAAGTTTTTCTAAACTGAATTGAATAGTTCAAAGATGAAGCCTGCACATCTGATTAAGCCTTTTTTAAAAAAAATAATTAAAAGTTAATTTAAAAAAGCATTTAAAAATATTTAAAAAACATCGCACGACCAAGGTTTTCACTTCATAAAGAGAAGTTATCTTCAAGTCACTGATTAGGAAAAAAAAAAAGAACTTGTTAGATTAAGAAATTCCTCTTCTGAGTGAACTTACGAAAGAAACACCGCAGTGTCATTACTTCCAAGTTTGGTCAGGAAAGAATTACTAATTTTTTTTTTTTTTTCAAATGTTGTAAAATAAGATTGGATGAAACCTTTACAGAAACCCAAAGATTCAAAAATATTAAGGAAGTAAAAAAAATGTAATTTTATATATCTAAAAATAAAAAAAATTAAAAAAAAAACTGAATAAAAATAAATAATCTATCACGTAGATTTTTAAAATGAACAAATATTTTTACATTGATTTATACTCAGTATTTTATCTTTTTGTTATTGAAATTAGGATAATTATTTATTTATTTATTTATTTATTTATTTATTTATTTATTTAATGAATTTGTTTAGAGTAACTTACTTTTTGCTTTGTGACCAAATGAGAAGTGAAAAAGACAGAATTATTATTGTTCTGAAGGAAAACAAAATCATTAATGAGATTTAAATTGTAATAATGTATTTGATTTGTTTTGGTTTCTTTATTATTCTTCCTTTAATGTTAGACAGAACCAACTCACGATCTCATTAAACCTATTCAGGTTGGCTTCTCAAATATAAGATCGCTGTTGTTTCTTAGAAACTTAGGCTTGGCAAAATTTCCGTGAAACTTCAAATAAGCAATAATAAGTTTATTTCTTTTTTTTTTAATTTTGCAAATTACCTCTTGTTTTGTAAATTACTCTACGACCCTCTTGTAATTGTCTTTTATTTTTCTATGCAGAGCTCCAACGAGTGGTAATTTGAGTTAAAAATACAGAGGGAGACCCCATCTTCCTGGACATCATTCATCAACATGTTCCTTCAGGGGGAAACCGGAAATTTCCAGAACTTCACAATGATTGGCCAGGTTTGCTAACGGTAGGTGTTTTAGAACATGATTGCTTTCTTAGAAATTGAAGAACAACAGAATGGACTCTCTTAACAATTTTTAATTTTAACTACTTTCCAATGGAAACCAGTTGTTTTAAATTCACTATTTTAAAAATATCGAATAGAAAATCTCATTACTTTCTTTCTTTTTTAAATTTGCATTCTTAATAAAATCACTAAGGTACATATTTATAGATGGAAATTATTCTAAATATTTGTAGCCTAAACATTAAGAATAATTAAAATGAACCAATATCAATAAATACGGGTTTAGATATAATTACTCTATTAAACAAAGTTACAAAAATTAAAGAAAATTAAAATTGAATTACATAACTATAATAAGCATTGATAGATTGAATAAATAATTCATTTATATTATTATATTTAACTTCGGAGCCTGAAATTTGAAATGTCATAACAATTCAATTTCGTTATTGAAATTGAAAACCAAAGATGTGTTTTTTCTTTTTCTTTTAATATCGCATATTTTTAATAAGAGCATTTTCTTTAGTTTTTAAATTAGCTACAAAAGCTCCAATGAATGTTGTTTTTCGTTTTCCCTAAGATTCCATTTGTTTTTTGGTTAATCTTGATTTTAGATGAAAGTTTCTAGGAAATTTGGAATAGATTTCCTGAATTGATTGAAATTGTATAGAGCTCCTCAGTCAGTTTTAGGAATTCTCCTACAGTAGCTACTTGGTTTCAATGCTTCACTAAATGTGATGAGCAAATTTTCAGCCGAAAGTTTGACCCAGAGAAAAAAATATTGGGATCCACTGCTACAGGGGTTGGGGTCAGTTTAATTGTCTGTGAAAATATGCAGCAACATGTATTATCCTTTGATAGTTATTTAAATTTATTTTTTTAATTTGCATCTTTAAATATTTGCATGGAGTTCAAATAGTTGTAGCATCTTTTCAGTTGAAAATCAAACTAATATCCGGTATTTTATCGTGACATTGGTATCTGGAATTCTTCGTTTGTTGTTTCATTTTCAAATAATGAAAACACTCAGCCTAGAAAGATTTGGGACGAAGATTTTACAAATGAGGAAAACTGGTGAAAAATAGTTTCGAATAGAATACGGAATGAGATATCATTTAAATGACACTGTAAATGAAGGATTCCATTAAACACTGTCTCTTTTTTTCCCTTCATCTTGTTATATTTAGTTAATTTATTTTACAAATTATTCTTTCAGTCGTTTTGTAAGAATTGATATTCGAAGACGATATTCGGTTGATACAATCACGTATCGTCTCTTGGTAACTTAATGTATTAATAACGAAGTGACAAAACTTAAATTTCAGAATTTTGAAGTTAAAAAATATTATTAAAGCCTTTTTTAAAGCAATCTTTAGTGTCAAGTTATTTTTTTCTAGTTTATAAAATTCTTTGTTCGATGATTTAAAAAAAAATAAAAATAAAAGAAAGAACTACACAGATATTCAAAAACTTTGGTTATTAATGAAAACCTTGAATTGTCATTCGCTATGTTTTATGAAATAAAATAATAATAAATAAATATCTTTGCGAATATGTTTGATGTTTTAAGAAAATATATATTAAAATTCATATTTTTTCCCCTTGTAACAATATCACGGAAATAGCTAAAAGATGGGAAGAGATTCCTTTGCATTTTGTAGCTAGGGATCAAGTGAGGCCTTCGTAGCACCCTGCATACCAAATACCTACGAAAATATTTTCTGCCCCTAGGATGGTCGTGTCCTTTTCCCTCATGGGTGAGGTTAGGGCCTACCTTGTTGCTGGGGCCCAAACCAGTTCGGCCTTCGAACACCCTCCTACCCCTCTAAATCCTAGCAGTGTGTCAAGATTAACCCTGATAGCTTATAATGGAAGTTGGATTGGGGGCATAGACCAGTCCCTTCCTTCTCCCCTGACTTACAGTAGAGGGGGTCAAAGAGCTGAAGTTCTAACAAAGAAAAGCTACGTTCCGCCATGTTTCCCCCATTCAATCCTTATCATGACAGAGAGGGGTGTCAGCCTCGAAAAAAACTAAAAAAATCATAACAGGTTGCACACACCTCCACTATATGCCCCACTGTTCAATCTTGTATAGAGATTCAATACGAGCACTTATTATGTCAAAAGTTGAGTCACAGAGGCTAACAAGTTGTTTTCCGGGGTCATTTAAGAAGAAGAAGGAGGGAAAAAAAAAAGATATTTATTACTTTTTAAATTTTCCTAAAATGTTGTTTTGTTCCGAACTTATGTAACGAATAGTAGTGATTAGTTAAAGGCTATAGGAAGTAATTCGGTATTCGTAGATATTTCTTGTTGGACATTGGTAAATATCAGACAGGTGAAAGTGATAATTAATCAAAACTACAAATCCCTCTTAATTATCTTCCTACAATTAAAATAATATCGTAAACTCAATCTCTATTTACCAAAGAAAATTCGATACAAAGTCATTCTATTGAGGAATTTACAAATGTTTTTAATATTTTCTCTGAGGAAAAAAAAAACTAAAACTTTTCACTGTATTGTTGTTTAATTAAATATTAAATTCTATTTTATAATCAGACATTAATAACAAAATTTGGACTTGATTAATCAGGAAGCTTTCGATACGAATTGAAATATTGGTATTGAAACCTGAAAAAAAAGTTTGAGAATAAAGAATTTTCTATTCACGCCTTGAGTGAACGTCAATGGGACAGTTGTTTTATACTTATTAGGATTCATCAGCCAGATTTACCCAACTTGACAGACAACTTAAAGGCTTGAAAGGCTAATGCAGTGTTTCACAACCTTTTTTGTGCTATGCCCCACATAAAGTATCTAAAGTAAGCTATGCCCCACCAAATTAGGTATAACTTTCACAAAAAAAAAAGTGATCCATTTTCCAATTAACAATCAAATTGCCCCCCTGTGGGGCGTGCGCCCCACGATGGGAAACACGGGCTAACGGGTCTGTTTAATCTCTGCATTAAATGCCTATTGTGCCTAGCATTCAGCTAGTCCAAGTTTTGATACTTTATTAATTACAGTAATATTCTTAGTGTTGTTCCCGGAAGCGGAAGCGATCCTGATAGCCTTTCAAACTTTCCAGTATTAAGTTGGGTAAATCTGATTGATGAGTCCTAAAAAGGACGAAACTGTCCCAGATTCCTATAGACGATAGTTCAAGTCCAGAATAGAACGCTATTCACTCTCAATACTTAAGGTTTTACATTTGTGTATGTTAACTTCCCCCATTTGTTATTCAACTATCAAAATAGTTATGGAAGGTCTGATTCATTAAGGATCCACAATATCCTGAATGTTGTAGTTAAATCAATGAGACTAACAGCCTCAATTTTGGAAATAAATAAAATAACTTTTTGTAATTTTATGCTGGAACCTCGCAAATTTTTTTTTTATTTGTTTTTATTTAATGTTGTGTGTTTCTTTTATTCTGTTAACTAAAGTTAAATTTATTATTATAAAATTAATATAATATGGAATGTTATCCTGGCCGTTGTACAATGCAACATCTTTGTTTCACACATTTTTTTAATTGGATGTTGTTTTTTGAGCATTTTCGTTTCTTTTGAATAAACAAATAAATCTTATTTGAATAACACAAATAAATTTGACAAACAGAATCTAAATCAAGTTGTGCCTCAACATCATAAACCTTGCTTTCTATCACTTATTTCAATGCAACTAAATGATTTCGTCAATGATCCTACTTTGTCAAACTAAGGTAGAATAATTTGTAAGACATTATAAAATAGTTTGAAATTTTGTAATTTTAGTGTAATTTATTATTTTAAATTACAAAATTATCAATCAGTCATTGGCATTTTGTTAATTCATTTATCTTCCAATTATTCCATTTAATTCTATAAATAAATACATTACTTTTCAAATTCTTCTATTCAATTAACTTTAAAAACGATTAATCTTATTTAAATAATTAGAAGGAAAGAAATGGATAAAAATATCAAAACAATCAATTAGTAGATGTCACAAGAAGACGATATTTCAAAAGTGATTTGATGAAAGGATCTTTTGGAGTGACAGAAATGAATAAACGAAATAAAATTACTTTGTCTAAAGTAACAGCAGCGTTGAAATAGTCATGACTCATTTTCTCCTCCAACCTGAATAGTCTGAGAATGTAAATGATAGGTTTTGTACCTTTCTCTGAAGAAACGTCGATGGTTCTACTAACAAATACAGTTCACCCACTGCCTTGCTCTCAAAACCCCACAGATGATGAAGAAAAATCATAATCATTTTCTTTTTTTTTTGTGGTTTTCAGCTTCATGATTGAATAATGTTTAGATAGAAAACAATGGACGAAATACCCATTGTTCAAATTCTGCCATTTTGTAAATTCAATTTTTGTTCTAGAAAGAACGGAAATTTCTAAAAAAGAACGAAACATTTCTGTATTGAATATTCAACTTATTATTTTTAATTGATATTTTATCTTTAGTCCATTTTGTTGCGTAAAATGCAATAAACAACTTTTTATAGTAAATTGTAATATTTATCGATGGTATATTGATAGAAATTTTGAATAATAAGATTTTATAAATTCTTTTGTTTTGAAATTAAAGTTTTTGTAGTTTATTAATTGACAGTGATTTATTTCGTGTTAGATTTTAAGTTTTTTTAAAAAAACAACAACTTATGAATTATTTTAAGAGATGTGATATTCCTAAAAAGGAAATCAGCTTAAAATAAGGTTTTGGAAAAAAACTTACAATGAAACGAAACAGAAAAACAACAACTGATTTTTTTACATCAAAAAATGTAGCTGAAAATTAGTTTGGTGTCGGGTGGCCTGAATTTATTTTATATGAAAAAATTTTAAACAAGTAGATGACAACAACTTTCATTCATTCGGTCAAGTATGTTATCATATAGCAAATTCATAATTAAAAAATAGTACAAGAAGTATTTTCGAAAGTAATTTGGTAGAAAGCGCCTTTTGACAGATTTACATAACTTATATAAGTAAATTTTTCATATAAAGTTTTCACTAAGAAATTTGTATTTAGTTTAATATAACTGAAAAACATTAAAAAAAAAAAAAAAAAAAACTAAGCTAAATAAGTAAATAAATAAATTGACAGTTTTTAGATTATCATGTACGTAAGTAAGTTTAAATCTGATAAATACATTTTCATTTAATAAAACTATTGATATATTTCTGAAGATTAAATAAAATAGAGGCAATTGTAAATAAAACCAAATAAAAAGTTCATTTAAGGAAAGTTAATTTATTTTTTGAAAATGTCATTTTTAATGTGTCTGTTACTCCCGAAGGTGAATTCAGGGAGTTACATGGCCAGCTGTCGGTGTTTTTGGCTCGGAACTGGGCAACGGTCACTAAACACCCTCTGTTGTGCTGATGCCTGATTTACGAGTGCATGCATATCCACCTGGCCATCGTTGCTAACAAAACCTCCTTTCAGTGGACACTGGACAATTGGTATTCAGTGCGATGCAAATGCCATGTGCAAAGTAAGGGTAAATATAAATAACCTTAGCGCCACTCCGACAAACAGCCGTCAGACAGGCGCCAAAAATGGTCCCTTATTCACTGCCCCTCAAAGAGAAAAAAAAAATAAAAAAAAAACCTTTTTTTTTCTTTCACCGAAAGAAAATCTGGTCAAAAAATAATGACAGAAAATAACAAATCAGATTCAAGAATTAGTTATGGTCTTTTGTTTAGTTTTAACTATATTAATAAAGTATTAACTAATTTTGAGAAGGGTAGCTTAAATTTACAATATTTTCTTTTTTTAATATTACTAATACTATTTTTGCTATTCCATAGATCCACGTTCATTCTTGTTCAGTTATTTGAAGATACAACAGTGGAATTGAGAAGAAATTAGTTTTTAGTTCTCGTGCTTAATTTAAAATAAATAAGTAAATATACAGTTTATTTTTGCAAGCATGAATTAGAAACTAATTAATTACATTGTTGTATCTTCAAATATAGTCGATGCCTGAAACTACAAAAAGCCTGAAATGAACATGAAGCAAACTATCTACGGAACATTAGAAATAATATTTTCACACATAGCATTTTTCCAAACATCACTTTAAAAAGAAAGAAAGAAAGAAAGAAATTGCAAATTGAAGTCCAATTTCTTAAAATTTTAAGATTTTTTTATAATTAATTCAATTCAATTCAATTTATTGCCACTAATATTTTACATAAGGTTTGACAACCCATCAAGTCAAGAAGACAAGTGGGCGTCATGCATTGGGCAATTAATGAATCAATTAATCTACATTAATAAATGCTTTTATTACAAAAATAGTATGTTATTACAAAATTAAATTCATTTGATTAAGGTGTTTTCTTTTATTTATTTGTTATTTTTTAAAAGAAAATTCTTAAGTTAACTTTGAGAAACTGACCTAAGGAAATAGAGTGAATTTCAGATAAGACTTCCATGTGCTAGATCTTAGAATAGTCTCTTTTTCATGAATGAAGAATCGATTTCAGGAAGATCTGTTTCAAAAGATATTTCTCTATAAACAAAAACACTTGGCAATTTCACGATTTGATGCTTTTTCTTCAACAGAGGCTTAAAAATACATTGTTAAAAATATACTTTGTAAAGCTTATCAATTTATTTGACAATTGATCAATGAACTTTCAGGACACAGAGTTTATACTAAAAGAAATAATTTTAATTCATCCGATTGAAAAAATTAAATCTATCTGCCTTATGTATTGATGGTTGTTATTCTGATGATTTCTTTGTTTCTACCTAACTTTCATATTATGACAACGTTTCTGAGCGCTTCTAAAACCCTTCGTCTATAAATTTACAAACATTCCTGTGACCCTCCCTATAATAACTTTTAAATCTCTAGATGGATCTTCTTGAAATTTAGTAAGCATAATAAAGGACTAAGTTAGATCTAACAAAGTGCATCGAGAACTTAGCAAGAGAAGATGACAATAATCTCCATAGAAAGCCTTAAGAAATAAATGATGAAATGAGAGTGATCTTTGCGCGCGCTTTTATATAATGAAAGTAATCATTTGTAAGTAAATTTAAGTAAATAATGCAGATTTAGTTATTTTTTAAAAATGGAAAATGTCCACATATTTCTATTAAATCGTAATTTAAATAAGTTAGGTTCAGTTATCTTCGTGGAATAGGGATTGGAGCTAAAATAATCAACTGTAAATAATAACAGCATTTGGAAGCAAACACTAACTGTATCTTTTTCACTTTAAGCGAGGGATGGGGACCAAAATAAATGTTTTTAAGTTGGATCTTAAATAAATAACTTGTGGAAAGCAGTCCAACCGTTTTAACGTGATACAGAGAAATGGATAAAAATGTTCAAGAGGAATAAGTTGGTCGTCTGACAACGGGAAAGAAACTCGGCACCCATTAACAGAGGGCTGGGTGGAGCCTGTCTCGATTGACCTCCACTTGACTATCAGGTCCCCCGTCGATATCTTCAATAAAGGGTATTAATTCACTTAATAATCCTATAATATCTGCGCGAATGTGATTAAAACTAGTGAGACGCTTAGCTTTTTCATCGCGTGGTAGGGACTGAGCAGAACCATGAATACTCAATTGGATTGAGATCCCAACAGTCGTTTTAAAATGATGCGCGGATAAACCAACAAACACAAATGAAGACTCAGTCATTAATGGGATTCAGATTATGTAAATTTAAATTTAATCTAATTTAACTTTTTCCCGATTTCAATAAATAAAATAATAAAATCTCTATTGCTGGTGTTAGACTAAAAACAAAACCGAAACTTTCAAAGAAAAGAAAAAGAAAAAGTAAAGAAGAGCTGAATTTTTGAACAGAAGACTGTAAGTTTTTTTTTAACTTCTTTTTGTTATACATTTCACTACTAAAACTCAAGCATCACTTCTTTAGATATTATGAAAAATATAAAGAAATGTCATTCTAAGAGAACAAGAAATAAAACTTCTGAATATCCAACCAGACAAAAAAAAAAAAAAATCAAAAAATTTTTTTTTTAATTATTTTTTTTTTTTTTTTTTTTTAAAAGTTGTCCAGGTACCGAGACCTGGTTGTGTACTGATGATTACTCCTAGCTGATGATCGTCATATCAGCGTGAAACAGCTTTACTAAGATGTCATTTTGTATACAATTTGCTCGCACCCTTATTTCAAATTTTTTTGGAAGAAGTTTTGTTCAAATTTGAAGAAGCTTCCATTTCTGAGAATATAATTTCGAAATTCAACAATTACAATCATCAGACAATATTAAAATTATTAATTCAGTTTTTGTAAAATTGAAACACTCATTTTTATTTTCGGGAAATTTGTTCTGAATTGCGATAATCAAAACAATTGAATGAAAATTGTCTTACAAAAGAAAAAAACAACAACATTGCAATTTGTAAATCATGATTCTTTACTAAAACCAATGGATCGATTTGAAAGAAATTTATCCTCTTTTTTCCTAAAGATCACTGACCTAAAAAAAAAAATGATTTTAAAGAACAAGATTGCCTCGAATAAAATGTTAATAAGTAATCAATCAATGGTTACCTGTTAATAACACAGTTACTTCAATTGCTGTACAATTATTAAACGGGAAGTTGTTTTTTTTTTATCACTTTAATCAAGGGGAAAATGCTTGATTATTTTTACGTAAAGGAGACGATCTAGATTATAAAGAAAGACAAAAAGAAAGTAAGATGCTGAAGGGCATCGAACAAGATCTCACCTCAGATCGCTCCACTAGATCTGAACAGCTTCTGGACTTTCGGGAGTTGTAACTTTTGAAATTTAGCTTTTATGGATTTACCATAAAATTAGAATTTAAAATGATTTGCTTTTGAATTACATTGAAATAAAATTAGAATTGGTTTGATTGTAATTTGTAAAACATTACATGGGAAACAGCTAGTCTTAAAATTTATTTGACAGACATTGTACTAAACTAGTAAGGAACAATAATTCATTTATCATTGCTACTAGAACATGAAAATAAAAGAGTATATCTGTTATATTTCGTTATATAATAATGTGTGATTTTCTCCTCCGATTGCTAAGAATAATACTAGAAACAGTGCATTATAGCCATTTATTAACAAAATTCAAATACACCACTTGTAGGTCTGTGTAGTCCTTGAGATCCCAGCATTTCTCGGGACAAAGGAACTAAATTCAGTTGGTCGGTCTTTGGTCCATTCTACAGGGGCTGGGTGGACCCTAGGATCAAGTTTGGAGGAAAATTCAGTGTGGAAAAATCCTCGACCTCGGATGGATATTGAATCCGGTTCCTCTATCCCGCAGTCAAGCGTTTTACTACTTGGCACCACAAAGCTACTTATGATACAACAAGCAAATAATGATGATTATAATATTCATAAAACAATATCATTTCAATACTAAAATTGTCTTCTGAAAAGTTTTTGTGTTTTACTTTGCGCTGGATGTGATATTGGTTAATTGAATTTAAAGTTACTTTTCAAATAGATTTTATATTGAATTTAGTTCGTATTAACGTACTTTCATTGTGTTTGTAACGACAATGTTTTTGCTTCCAAAATAAATTTCTTCTTAAATATCAATTCTTCAACTCTTATAATTCACCCAATTTTAAATGGAGGAATTAGGAGATGATAAAAACAAACTGATGCTGGCTTCTGAATCAACATCCCCGGCTTATGTTATGTTATGTAATGAATGTGGGTGGCAGAGAAGCCAAGCACTGCGACCGGAGGTCTATTGTACTACACCACGGAAATATGGACAGATGGAGAGAAAGACTGAGAAAGTATGGGGGGAGAAGTGCAGGGGAAACGGGAGAACCCCGAGAAAACCTGCCCAGCGCGGATCGTCCACCATCACGAAACCCACATGAGAACCGAACCCGGTACTCAGAGGTGAGAGGCCGATGTCATAGCGACAACGCCAACCGCGCGGCCAACATCCCAGGCTTTGTTTCCTTCTATTCCTCCACAGTAAAAAGCGTAGATCTACTTAAGTGTTTTAGATGTAAACATACTTCATAAAAAGAATTTATACAATAACTTTAAAAATGTATAATATACAAAATAATATGTAAAAAACTGAACTCAGATGTAAAGACAATAGAATTCCATTTTACTCTTTTCTTAATAAGTGGCTGAGAACAATATAGCAATGGCCATTGTTTATTTGTGAAATAGCCTAGATACTTTTTAATCATTATTTATTTTGGATTTATGATTAAAACTTATATAATGGCATAAAATCAAAGTAAGGTCAGTTGAATAAAACATCATTTCACTTTATCTGTATTCTTTCCAATTCCTTCCTATTTTAGAACGCATTTTCTGTCTCTTTTGATTTCTGATTATTAAAAGTTTTGTTCAAAAGAGACAAAAAAATACTAAAAATTACTTAAATTAATCAGAAAAGACTTTTTAAGATAGGAATTTCTTTGATCTTATAAATCACAATTCAAGAAAACAACGAATAATGACTGGATTATTTCTTCAAAAGAATCTGCTTTTAAGGAATAAGAAGCCTTTCTTTTAGTCAGATTCTTAAAATTACATTTTAATCTTTTTGTTTTTTCTCTTTTTAAAATAAAAGAAAATAGTCTTTTTATTTCTATCAATTAATAAATCAGTCAATAATCCTAACTAACATAACAGAAAGAACAAAAACAGTAGTTATGAACATTATTATTACAATGAATATCGTTATTTTGTATATTATAAACAAAGAAAAATACTTTTAACTAGATTACTTAGTTACTTTTCAAAAAAATGGAGTGTTTTGGAAGGTTTATCTAACGTTAACATTTCTTCCATTCAACAGTTTCAGAAGTTTCTTTCTCGAGTAAACTTTCTGTTTCCGCTTTTAAACTCTAGAGGGAGCAACGATCCTGGCGCCATTTCCAATTTTTAAAAATATCGAATTGGCGGTCAAGCGAAGAAAGAGACTACATCAGGCAGTTATTGTAAAATTTAATAAATGAATAACCTACAGTGAAAAACTTAAATCACAAGAAAATTAACGATAAATCGCGATCTTATAATGCACAGATGTTGAGTGAAAAAGTTAATGATTTACAAGAAAATCATGAATATTTAATATCATATACTCAAGTTTCTTCAGTCTTACTAAATAACTGCATAAAATAATCTTATGTGACATTTAATTCATTTTTTCTATTCTTAATCCATTAGAAAATACAAATTTCAATTAGTCGCTTCTAATACTATTAAATTGGGAAATCTAAAGAAAACAAGAAAAAAAATATTCTCTGGATAATCTAGCTAAAAATCAGAAAAAAATAACAATTTTTAATAGTAAAAAGGAATCCTTCCTACAGTAATATCAAAACTTAGCGAAGTATAAAAACAAATTTCTTTTTTATTGAAGCTTTCAAGAAATGAACAAGAAACATATTTATCTAAAAATAAGTAGAGGTAATTTATAAATAATTTACGACATTTTCGACAATGCGAAGTAAGGTACGTACAGTAACAAATCAAGTCCTGTTTTTCTGTGATAGCTTTATTTTCAGAAATTACTTTGCAACAAACACATGGTATCTTTGGTAAGCATTGGTTTAAAAAAAAAGGTTTATGATTAAATTTCATAATATCACTTTTACCCTACATCTTTAAGATTTTTGAATTAAGTAGACTTATTAAAAATACCAGGGTTTATTATTATAATTAATGTTCTTCCTCCAGAATAAAAAAAAATAATTATAACATTCATAATAAATTATTTTTATTTTCTAAATGATAGTTCTTAACTTTAGTTTTCAAATTACACATAAATCTCTTCAAAAAACCTGCTTAAATATTTATTTTTTTTATTTCTTAATTATTTTAAATTACACTTCAGTCCTGTTAGGAATAAGAATCCCTATCAAACGGGTTCTGGGATTAAGTAGTTTTACAAAACTAACATAATAAATATATATATATTTATAAAAAGTATAAAATATAATAATAATAATAATAATAACAAAAAAGTAAATTATTACAATCTTAAGAAGTAGCATTGTGAGGAAATTTACAATACTTTCATATGCACTTATTGAACTTTTTTTTTTTTTAATATCTGCTTTATTTTTAAATCATTTCAATCATATCTTAAAGTTTAAAATGTTCTAGTATGTTGCTTTGTAAATTCTACTGATCTCTTTTCTAATTTTCTTTTAATAGTTTCCGGGTGATTTGCTATCAAGGGAACTTCTCGTTCTATCACCGCATTTTGACGACAAAAATGGATCCCACAAGAAAAACGTCATCCTTTTTGGCTCGACTTCATATCGTTATTAACAAAGTGTAATAAAGTCGCACGGGCTACTTCATCAACCTTGGACAAAATAAATGACCAATGCCCATAACACAACAAGAAAATACTTCACCTTCTACTATACACCCTGACATTTACGAGCCCTGCCTACGAGGGAGCAACACCAAACCCAGAACAACAAAAATCACAAAGGAATTGGAAAATTTCTCGTCATTTTAATGAAAAATTAGAATTTAAATTCAAAAAAATTATCTCACTATCCCAAATAAATAAATAAATTCTTTTAAGTCCCTGTATATTTTTTTTTTTTGGAATTATTAGATTTTTGCTGAATTTATAATAATAATAATAATAATAATAGCTAATCAGTTATCAATGTTTAATACCAATATTATTCATAAGAGCAACGATTTTTCTAAATAAAAGATGTACATTATAAAATATGTAAATAAATTAATAAAATGTAAAAAAGAAATAAAGGAATTACTAAGTAGGTAGAACTGGAGGAAAACAATTCTTAATCAGTTGGAAATATTTCTTTAGTCTCTTTCCCAAACCAATGTTATTATTATTTTTAATGATTCTTATTCGTAACTTGTAAGTGAGTTAAAGAGGGAATGCTTATAAACAATGAATAATGTAACAAATGAGAATTTATAAATTAAGTAATTACAAGTACTTTATGTATTAATTCATTTACTTACTTTTAATTACTGTTCAATGATATCAATGAGAATATAGTTATTATTTTTTTTTTAACATTGACAAATGAGATTTTGTTTCGGTCTTTAATCTGATGAACTTTCTACATTTTTTTAATAATTAATCCTATAGGGTGACGGTGGAATTTTAAAGAGAGAATTTGCAACAACATGACGAACAACTCTCGAGAATGAATTAAAGACAAAATGTAAAAGTTTTGAAAGCTAAGATGGAAATCTCCCCATCTTTAAAAATTAACATTTACCAATGATTTTATAATATTATTTAAGGCAAAAGTGGATGACATGAATCCGCTATTACTGAGTAAGGAATAAATCTAAGTGAATTGCATTTTGCTTAATAAATAGGAACAAAGATTTAACTGAAGAATAAAAAAAATAAAAAAAAAAAAACTTTTTTAAAATAAAAGGATTACTCGCCATGGCCGAGCGGTCTAGACGGGGTCTGCCGTGTGGTCGATGTGTCGGAACCCGGGTTCGAATCCCAACATGGGCATGGCTGTTTCTTTCTTCTTCTGTGTTTCGTCCGTTTCTCCCTTGGACTTACAATCTCAGGGTTATTTCTGGCTGAGATGTGAATCTCGCCCCTCCCCCCTTCTTCAATTTCCTAGCCTCACCCTGACGTTGTCAGGTAGGGCGAGCTCTTGGTCCAAAGTTGACCGTTGTCGATAAAAGAAGAAGAAGAAAAGGATAAATATCTCTAAGAAGGATAATATCAGAAGCTGGAGATGGAAGCTTTGGCTAATTTTAGAAAACTCAGTAGCAAAATTCATCATCATAAGAAATAAACTATTGTAAATTTACGTCTGTGATTAACAGACTAATACTGTGTTACAATTCCAGTAATGACATTCTTAAGAAATGTTAAGCTAAAATTTCAGTTTGGACATTGTATTTGATAGTTTTTCCAGTTTACTTTAGGTATTTTCCTCCTCTTATTGTGTTTGAAACACTTGATAATGAGAGTATCATAAGAAATACATTCATCAGTGGAGATCATCATTATTATAGGATAATAACTACATGAAAGTACTGGAAAACATATTTCGTTTTCTTTTTCAATAAATATTTTTATTACAATAAGTGTTTTTGTATTTCACTGCTTCAATTTCTTCCCCTCAATTAATTTTTATGCAAATTCATAATATTATTCATTCAGAGTATTCTTATTCTTATTATATTGTTTTCGCTTCAAGTTTCTTCTTGTTTAAAAAAAAAGATGATTTTTATCCCCCCGCAATGAACTCTGAGAATTTCAGCTGAATTATTCCATTAACTGGTTCTTATCTACGACAAAGCATCGTCTTTCTCATAACAGTTTAGGATACATAGTAGAGATGTTGCTCATAGCTTTGTATGTAGGTAAATCTCAAGATGGCCCCCGGGGAGCACTGGCTCTCAACGTTTCACTGAGCTAGGACGGAGATTAAGTAGGGTGGTCAGCCCAACGCTCGCTCGCCTGACAAAGACACCCGTACCATTCTATTGAGTGACGCTTCTGGAGGAGAATTCAGCGTGATCTCGCCAGTGTCAGACATCGACTCCTCCAATCTGTAGTCACTTGTCTACGAGACCCACTTCTAAATAATATAATCCTTTTGATCGGCTAAAGAGAATAAAGAACCGTTCTCCTCTTTTTAGTAGAAATTTAATCGTGTCGAGAGTGAAATTGTAAGATTCTACCACGTCCAAGCCCAGAAAACAAAGAAATAATTTGACAAAAACAAAAGATCTACAGATAATTCATGTAGCTGTAATTCTTCTACGAAGAAATCCTGAAAGAAAACATAGCGATCTTCCGAGAGCGTCATATCACTACTATTATTTAAGTTAAAGATATTCAACTTATTTCTTCTCATTATTCTATTTAGCACAATGGGATCATTTAAATTCTACAAATTTAACCTTGATTTATGTTTCTTGATTACTTATGATCAGCCCCCCCCCCCTCTTCCCATTCAAATTCAGGGCTTAGTTAACAAATGCGTGAAGGGCCTCCCCTTTGCTCAAAATCGTAGATTCTTAGCCAAAAGTATCGCGAAAACATCCCACGATTTCACATTTGTCCCTTTTAAACACATAGTCATTATCATTATTTTTAGAGTAAAGTAATTTAGCACCAATGTCTACTTTTTCCAGCTTTACCCAAAAGTTTAGACAAACTTCACTCTAGGCAAAACTTTGTAATGAAGAATAGTTCTATGCAAAGCAGAAAAGTAGGTTACAGCCTATAAAATGTAGACTTAATTATGTACAAAAAAATGTCTAGAAATGATAGGCCAATTCATATAATTTATTTTTTTGGTTACGACATAATTCCCTTTGACGTCGAGGCCCCGGTGCTGAGGGACCAACTACCGCCCCCCCCCCCCATGTTTACGACATTTCAATTTTTTTTTCAGATCCGTATCTCTGTTCTAAAATCTTCGTTCCGTTTCTCTTATTATAAAAACAAACAAACAAACACTACTTGATAAAGAGTTACTTTTATTAATAACAACGAGAACAAAAATTAAATGTGAATCCGTAATGTCTCTACAACATCTTGTATCTACGATTATTAATGGCTGTAAATAATAATATTTGGAAAGCATAAGATGCTTAATTTATGTTTTTAATATTTCTCTTTTTTTTAATCTACTAAAAAACAATCGATTTGCTTAAAAAAAAATTTATATAATTAAAAAGATAAAAAAAAAGAAATAAAGTAAATTTGAGATACAACTTCTACCGATAATGTAGCACATTTGTTTGTGTAATAAAAATAAATAAGTTGAAGGTTTAAATATTTTTTTAATAGTTTAATTAGAAATTGCAGCCAATTTAAATGAATTTTCAAATAAAACTGAGATAAAAATTATATAAATAAATCACATTTCTGTCCCAAAGTGAAAAGAATAAAAAAAATAAAAGAAAGAGAGAAAGAAATGGGTTAATAATCAAAGTAAAAAAGCCTTAATTACGATGTTCAAATGATAGGTATTGAACGCTGGGGATTAATAGAGGGAAATCACGCCTTGTACTAATGCAGCACTTTGTAGCTTGTGGATGAAGGACACTAATGAAAATCTCTGCTTATTTCTTATTACTCAGAAATGATTGCGTAAGGTATTGGATTGAAAATTGGATGCTACTGTACTGGTCGTCATTTTCCCATTACATCCAAAAGTAACCAATCCAATAAAGCTTCACAGAATATTGTTTTGCAAGGAATTGAATGTGGGTTGTTTTTCTTCTTATATATTGAGTAACAGCAGATCCTCTCAGTGACAAAAACTAATAATTTTTTTTATTTCTGTATTTTTTTTAAAAAATATTAGTAGTTTTTACTTTAATTTTCAAGTTACTTAATCGGGAAATAATCATTAAGCTTTTTCTAAATTAGAATGTTGCTGTTAATGAAATTCGATTGGGACTATTAAGATTCTAAAGTCATCTCTACTGAAAATGAATGAAGCTGTTTACTATGATTTCTAAAATACTTCCTTTATTTGCTTTCTTTCTTTCTTTCTTTTATTTTTTAATTAAATATGTAAATTAACGCATATTATTTACCGATTTAAATATGACCTTTATTTTTCTCTTATTCTTTTTGCTCGTTCTAAATATTAAAAGTTTTTCATTTTATATATATATATATACAGTACACTATCGTATCAAAAGTATTCGGACACTCTTTTATTAGTAGTAATGTATTGATATATATCTTACATGAATGGTAGGATATTAGGATACAACAACAACAGAATAATTGATTGGTGAATGTGGGTGGCAGGGAAGCCAAGCACCGCAGCCTGTAGGTTTATTGTGCTATCCCACGGAAATAAGGACAGACGGAAAGAAAGACTGAGAAAGTATGGCAGGAAAAGTGTAGGGGAAATGGTAGAACCCCGAGAAAACCTGCCAGCGCGGATCGTCCACCATCACGAAACCCACATGAGAACCGAACCCCGGTACTCAGATGTGAAAGGTCAATGCCTTAGTGATAACCGCGCGGCCCAATAAGCATAATCGTAGCATAATCTATGATTATTCCATTCTAACCTGTTTGGAGGAGAATTTACAATTGGAAAAAATCCCGATATCCGCCTAAGTCGGGGAATGAACCCTCCTTCTCCAACCTGCAGTGAAGCGCCTTTAGCACTTGGCTATCGAGCCCAATATATTAAAAAGATTGAAAAGTTTGAAATAAATCAATTTAATTTTAATTCATTTGTTTTCAAACCATTTCTTTTGTTATTTTTTTCTAGCATTTTGAAAATTTTGAAATATAAGCAGTATGCAAAATACAAGATTATTATGAAACAGACAAAGTTTTATAAATTTCTAATTTGCCTGTTAAATGCTGTTCAACTTTTTTTGTTTTGAGTATTTTAAAAGGACCAGCTAATTGATGTAATCAGTTTTTAATCACAAAATTTATTACTTAATAAATTTAGCGTTAATTTAATTATTAATTTATAAATGCAAAAATAAACAGGACAGACTTTTATTAGAGTAATGTTTTATTAATTCCAAAACATGGTTCAATAAGGATAAATCACTTCAAGTAAACTTGTTTAAAAAATATATCTGAGATGCAAAAGTTTAGCGTTAATTTAAGTATTTATCAATGAATTGTTTATCAGCTATGTCATATATTAACAGTTGAACGTTATCAAAGTTGATATCATTTACTATTACTACAGATTACTGTTTTACAATAATGTTTTTATCATCATTATGTAATTTCATGTTTATTTATATGTTTTAGAGAAGGAAAACAAGAAATTTTATTTATTTCTTAACCTGAAGAAGAAAATAGCAGATATTTTCGAAATATCTTTTATGAAGATGTTTAAGGAGATTAATATTTGTGATTACCATTTTATAGTACAAAGGTTTTTATTTGACTTCTTTAGGATAACTTATGTATTCATTATCAAGTTAGAGTAAAATCAAGCATCTTAGTGTTAATCTCTGTATTGTTAGAACGGGAAGCGTAAGTTACAACGTCCAAAAAAAAAGAAGAAGAAGCAAAAGGTCTTGGTATTTAAATATGGATTAAAAATAAAGATAAAAGTTAAAATGGTAATGTTTATTGTCACTTTATAATTCTATTTCTTTGAAGTTTTTTTATTTGTTTCTATTTATTTTCTTATAAGATATTTCCTCTTGACTAAACAGAATATCGGGTTTGTTCCGAAAGACATTTTTATGTGCGGTAAAGGAAAGCGGCTACCGCTTATTCCCCACAAAATTTAAGTGACATCATGTATCATAATTTTAAGGGGGTGAATGTCCAAAGTTGGCGCATTCTGATAAAAGCAACATGATGTATGGAAATGCATTCTACATTGGACCACCACCGGCTAAAGACATCACAAGTTTGCTACCAATTTACCAGAAGGCCATTCATTAACACAGCCACTGAATACAGCGGCTCAAAAAGATAGAACCTTCTTAAAAACAAATGTAGGAAATATTTAATCCTAAGTAGGTTGGTTCAAAAAAAAAAAGTTACATTAATA
>JAFIDM010001028.1:19099177-19109840 GCA_023159025.1 Thereuonema tuberculata | reverse complement strand
AAGACACACTAATAATAAACATATATATATATATAATTAATTATATATATATATATATATATATATATATTGGAAGTAACTAAATTCAGGAATATCATATTACAACGAATTCTCGTACAATAGAATAATTAATTTTGTTAAAGTGCAAAGAAAAAATTACTTTAATAAAACCGTTTTGCTAAAGAAAGTAATTACTTTATTAAGTTTCTTAAATAACAATTACATTATTTATTAATAAAGTGCTCAATTAAACTAAATCTAATTCAACAAAAAAATCACATAATTTTCTTTAGTGGACTTAGATCTTAGAAACATAAAAATGCTTCGTTATTCTGTAGAATTAAAAGAGAAATAACAGTTTGTTTTTTTATTCTAAATTCGTTTGAGCAAATAAAAAAAAAACTAAAGATAAATATAAGATATACAAAAGTTTATAAAACAATAATTAAAATTATAAATAAATAATAAATCAATTTGTAGCTCAATAAAATTTTAATTGGTCAAATTTAATTGTAAAATTTTACAAAATAGTCAATAACTTTTCACTTAATTGATGCTAATCCTTTTCAATAATTCTTCTAAAAATAGTTTCTACAATAATCTGAAACATCTCTCTTGACTTTGAAAAGATATTTTCCCTCCTGAAAGAAATGATTGAAAAATGAAAGATTATTTTGAGCAATATTTCTTTCAAGTAAAACTGAAAACCAATTAAGAGCAATGGACCTTCGGAATTGATTCGCACGTGTGAAATGAAGAGAAGATAGAGAAAAATAAAAACGAAAGCCCACCATCAATTAGATCTATCGATATATATTTCTGTTAACGGCTTCATTCTCAAGTGTTTTTACAAATTGAAAGAAGAACAAGAGAGAGATCTTTTACGTCCCATGTAACATCCAAAGCCAATGAAAAATAGCAGGTCGCAGAAATGTGATTGGTTCCGTAGACCTGAAACTCTCCAAGAGTGATCTCCCCAATTTTATCTGACAAAACTGATTTATTTTCCAAGCATTGGATCAAGCTACAAACTTAGATTGGCCAAACTTGTTTCTTAAGAAGAAGAAGAAAAAAAGAGATGGAGGGGAAAAAAAGAATCAGGTCTCAACGCTTGAAATGGGAATATGTCATGTGATAACATTCGTTCGACACAGAGTCTCTAAGTAGATCACACACCTTTCAGGTTAGTGATTGGCAAATTACCATTCCAACACCATCTGTTGGTTTTGTTTTTTACATTTTAGTTCAATTAAATTTACTAAAAAATAATTTATTTGTCCTCAATATGCACAGATTTAAGTTTTCTTTTATCTTTTAATTTATATATAGACTAATGTAGATTTCATTTCATTCTCAAATAACTTTGGAATTTCTGGGTGGGTCTTCTTGAAATACGACATGAATATTTAGGATCCAATATTTACATTGATTTTTTTCTATTCTAGTTGTCAAGAAATGACAAAAATAGAAACGATGGATATTAATCCACTAAATTGAGCGTTATTTAAAAGTAATAGGATTTAAACATGTGGATTTTTTTCAGAAAATAGGAAATTTAAACTACTGTATTTATAGAATACTGACATTATAATTAAAAATACATGCAAACAACTTGAAGAAAAATAAGAAAAATAAGACAATATATTTTATAGAAATTAATCTTTAATTCTTTCAGATACAAATTCTTATTTTCTTGTTTCTTTCTTAGTGGGAGTTACGTAGATAAAGGACTTTTCTAATTCCAGTGCATTTTATTAATTCCAGCAGAAAAATGTAATAATTGAAAAGAGCGTTCTTTTAGGATTTTCTGAGGAGAATAACTGAGACTTTTTTCTGTTGTAAATTTAAAGAAATCTGAGATACAAAAATAGGATTAAAATGATGAAATGTACAAGAAATTCCATTTAATTTAAATAAATAGTTTTTGAATTTTATTAATTATGAAAACTAACACTTTGCAATAAAACGCTGTGGACATCACATCCACAGTTGATCTATTTCTTTGGTGACATCATCCCAGTTTCGTCATACGACGCTGATCAGATGCGTTTTGTTTGTTTCGGTGCAATATAAAAACATTCAGTAACTTATGCTCCATAAATCCAAGACAAAGACAATGCATTACTCAAGTAGACTGTAAATTTCTTTGAAAAACATTAATTGAACGTTTTTTTTTTTTTTTTACATACTGTATAACGTATCACTAGATTCCTTTTTTTGTTTCTATTCTAGATTTAATAATTGATAATAAATTTGTTTGACCTTCAAAGTCGAAACTGGATTTTGGTTATTAGGATAATTTTTTGTATTGCGAAGATTATAGGTGATATAAAAACATTTATTAAAATAGGTGAATCTAATAATTATCTGTGAGTCATTTATAAGACACAGACTTAAAACAAGTTCCTTATTTAGAAAACAGTTTAAAAATGTTATTTTAAAACATAATAATGATCACCATAGAATGTGTATATTAAAACACATATACATTTCCATATATATTTAAGTTAAATGTAAATTCATTCTATTTTACATAACTCTTGATAATAGCTTCGATGTGATTTCCACCTCGATGAGGTTTTTCTAGCTTTACCTATTAATATTCATCTTCGATGTTTTTTTAACTTTATGTTGTTTCAGACTATATGGATATCCCTTATATAGACCTTGATTTAAAACTTCCTTTTTTATCTTAGCTCCTTTCGAAAATCCTCGACGTCCTTGGTCTCCTGGGTTTTGTTCCTTTAAAAAAACTCCATTTTTAACCTCATCTTATGGTTCTCTCGAACGCCGACCTGCTATCGTGTATCCTATTAGGTTTAACTTCCAAGAACGAGTCCTTCTTACACAATTGTTCATGAGCTGTTATTGATTCCATAACAGAATGTATCGCTTTATCATTGAATTTATTGAATATCTAATTGTTTATTTTTAACAAAATCACTCCAACGAAACATTGAGAAAATTATTCGAAGCCAAATTCTAGGTTGTTGTTGTTTAAAATGATTTCAGAAAGTAATTAGTTTAAAAATCCAAAAATTCCCTTCTTACAACTTTTTTTTTTCCTGATTATAAATGAACTCCCGCAAAAAGTAGCAATGACGTCACAATCGAGATTTCCGACAGACGGAACTTCTAAAAAGAAAACAAGGCCATATTTTTTCTATGAACCATGATTTCATGTTTCTACGATGTCAATAAACTGTTTTAACGGTTTTTAATAAAAATATAATAGTGATTAAAAACATAAGTTAATATAAAAGTTAATGGTGAGTTAATTTTAGTTTGTAGGAGAAGACCTGTGTCAATCGGAATGAAGTCATTTTCCGTTTCGAAACTAATAGCGCTATAGGATCATATAACAGTCCTTTAACTTATTCAGGACTTCCAAATTTAGAAAATATATGAATAACCTTAAGGGCTTTTACATTATAATAAACTTTTAAGATAAATTAACAAATGTATCTTTAAGTAATTAACCAGTTTTATTTCATAATCAAAATCCATCGTTTTTCAAATACCCTCAAACGAATAATAAGCCTGTCAAAATCCTACCGAATGCTTTCACCATAAACATTATTTACAAATTTATTTGTGATTGATCTCAAGAAAATCATTGGTCCATCGTTGGAAAGGATCAGAAGTGGTTTGATTGTGAGAAGCCTCTTTTACATCGTGGTTCTCAAACTTTTGGGGTCCGCACCTTTTTTTTTGTATTTTATACTGAAGAAACCTTACAGCTATCCCAGCCATAGGTGTATATAAGGGTAGGGATAATGAGCAGAGGGCCCTGGCCCTCCCCCCGAAATCTTAAATTGTATTTTGCCCTGTTTTCTTTCTTTCTTTCTTTCTTTTTTTTTAAGGCGATAGCAAGTTGAAGGGATCTTCGCATCTCCCGCCGAAATTTTGATAATGACAATTTTTTTTTTTTGGTTGTTGCTGATCAGCTCTTGCACCCCCTCCCCAACCCCCACCCCGAAAGAAAATCCTACGTACATGCCCCTGATCCCGGCTTTTACAAGCCAACCAAATACAAATAAATAAATAAATAAATCTAGAAGCTCGAAATTATTGTGTCATTTATTTTGTTTTGATGTGGCTGCTCTTACACTGGCTATTTTTACAATTTTCAATGGACAGGGAAGACAAATTTATTTATTTATTTATTTATTTATTTATTTATTTATTTATTTATTTATTCAATATAGGCTACTATCTACAATTTAAAAGATATTTCGAATCATTAACATTGATTATTTTTATCAATTGAAATTTCTTTAATATGGAAATAAGTTGAAAGTATATGTTCACGACCGTCGAAAATGGCAAATATACATTTATTACACACCTTTAATTTTTAAAAAGGAAATTAATTTACTAATTTATTTTCTTAATATTATAATCGACCTACACTACCAAACAATCCATTCGTCATCTGTATAGATCTCAATTTACCATACATCAGTGCCTCTCAATATTTTTTATTGCTTCACGGCACACACTTATATTTGAAAAAAATCCGGCTCATTATTCCTAAAATTCGATTCTGCGTTCAACAATTGCGCAAAATTAAACGAGCCCATATTTCTCATTGAAATATAAAAATGATGTAATTATTGACCCATTAATTTTAACCATTCCAGTTTGTATAACTTATAATTCTGTTGTTTCTCTTATTTTAATAAAAAACGTTGTTGAAAATATTTAATACAGTCCGTTTATGAATGGCAGAGCTACCACTTCGGGACGATTTTACTCCGCAGAGGGGTGATACGCTGAGATGGATACTTTCCTAAGAAATTCTTTTGGACATTTCGCTTTTAAGAAAAAAATAACGAGGAGCATTTTTGCAATAATATTTATTCTTTCCATAATTCTTTCCCGAAAAGCGCAAATGGAACCCAGCTACTAGTAAACTAACACCATAAAAAGTAAACATCCCATCTTCCTCGCCCTTATTTGGAAGAAATCGCAGGAGACCTGATGCATGCGCAAAAGCGCTGAAGGCTCTCCTAAACGAAAACAGACTGTACCTATTTTATGTTTTCTCTTATTTTTCCGTTTTAATAAAATTCTTTTATATTTTTTTGTTGCGGCACACCCTTTGAGAATCTCTGCCGTAAAGTCAACACTAGAAAAGAGGAAGGATGGACAATTTATAGAAATGAGTATCTACAGATTATTGTTGTCTTCTTAAATTAGTAATGTCATTAGGAATTTCTCTTTATCGGAAGGAAAAAATCACTGCAAATGACGCAATGTCTCGTTTTCAACAGCATTGCACTTAGAATATTTAAGTAAATCAATATTTAAGTAAATCAATTCACAGTTTTATAAGTAAACACAAAACCAAGCGACCCCTGTGCAATCTATGAAATGCTTGCATCGTTAAAAGTATTGTTATTGGCGGCAAAACTCATTTATTGGAGTTATTGTAATTGAAAGGATCAATTACCATTACAAGTGATGTTCGAATTAAGTTCATTTTGAATCCCCATTCGAGGGAGTAAGTGGACAATGATTGTCTATCAGGGACCTTATTAGGTCCAGGCATCAGATTCCTTCGCAGCAAAGTCGATTCAGAAGAGATGGACCCAATTTTATTCAATTATCACTATTTTTTTGACCCGATCAATGGACACCTAAAATCTGAAGTGGTCTGAACAGGAAGACGGATTTTCCCCAAATTTCCAAAACCATGGGGTTTCCAAAGAGATATCCTCATGGTGCTTCGACTCCCAGTTTGGGTTTTAGAACCCAAACCCACATACACATATATACAGACGGGAATCCTAATTCCTAATTTTAGTGACTGGACCTCTAAAAATGAACAACAAAGTCGCCAAAAAGTTTAAAAAGGGTTAATGAGGAATGAAGATTTTCCACATTCTTTTAATAATATATTTGTTTCTAATGATTCACCAATTTACTATTATATTTTATAAACCTGTTTATTAAGAGAAGTATTAAACAAAAAATGTTTACAGAAAATACTCGTCCTAACTTAATAAGATAAATAGAACAGGAGTTACAGCAACGAAATACAATTGCCTAAAAAAAAAAAAAAAAAGTGTGACAACTGTAGAGGAAAGCTACTAGTAGGAGATAGGGTAAAAATTCGAGGCAGGGAGATTAGGTTTTCCTACATTACTGATATATCTCGGATAATTAAATAATCGTTATTTTAATCTTATTTGACAGCCAGTGGATATTTATAGCAATGATGGCTTGATGACGTTGGTTGCTTCTAAAAGTTTATAATTTTATATGGATTAATTATGATTTGCAGTTATATCAGTTTATTTTGGCTATTTTCCATTAAATCAACCAGTGTCTTTGGGTAGGAAATGGTGGATGGATTTTTACAAAACTTGGACTTAACTGAAGACGATCTAATATTAGAAATCATTTCCAAACCGATCCTTGTTGAAAATTATTGAAAGAAGGTGAAATTAGAAGGGAAATAAGAGATGACTCATCGATTGATCTTATTTGATGGGTTTAAAATTAATTGGATTTAACTTAAATAAATTACAGTGTGTTTGTTTTTTCAATTTTTTTAGCAATGGTGAATTTCTAATGTATTCAGTAGATTTAGAAAAGAAAGAAAACTGTTTTTTCTCATTTCTGTCTTTTTCACGACTTTTTAAAAAAAAAGAAGCAAAAGTAACGAAGAAGTTTGAAGGGAAGTAGGCCTTCAGTTCTTTCCAGAACTTCTATTAAGCAAATGATTGAGGCAAGTGACGTTTTTTAAAGGCAGTTTTGAAATGAAATGATAGATGACACAAATATTCTCTCTATTAGCAGTGAACAATTGATGGTCCCATGACATTATCAATGTTGTTGAATTCAAATCAGGGATGGATTGCGACCTCAAAATGGCCCAGGAAAACACCTGAAATCGGCGCATTACTGTAGGCTATGATTCTGGCGAGCGCTGGCCTACAGACTCATTGGACCACTGGGATTTTGCCCGGTGTCCCGGCAGCCCAATCGGCCTCTAATTCAAATACCAACTTTTACGAAGTGGTTTCTTAAATTTTGCCTCATAAACAAACTTTCTGTTTTTTGATTTTGGAGGAACGATTCTTGATGTGGGAGTCATGAAAGATCACGTGCAAGATTTTGTATAAGAAGAAGATGAGTTATTATTCATAGTATGCTACTTCATTTAATATCTGAATAATATTTACATTATATATATTTGACGTTATATCCTGGTCTGTTTTCAGTACTACATGTAAATATGTCTCATGTTTTCAAATGTCAGCTGTTGATAACAGTTCGAAAATAATAATATTATTATTTGTACAAAAGAATTTGATACGGGTTAAGATAAATTTCACATAAAATTCTTTAACTGTAAATGTTTAATTTTCTTGACTAAGTTTACTTTCATATAATCAAAAACAAACTCTTCGTATAACTCTTCATATAATCAAAAAAAAAAAATGAATATCTCATATTTTCTGTTTTCTCGTCTACTAAGTGATTGGAAGAAATATGAATTTTTGCAATTTTCCTGCAACTGTGACTGAACAACTTGTGCGTTACGTCAGCAACCCAATTAATGATGGCTCACCTGTATCTGCACAATTGTCTTTTGTTTTATTTGTATATACAAATACCAAGTGCGCTTCAATAACTGTCGTCCTTTGATTATTATGATTAAGTCCTATCGTAAGACAAATTTGACCGGACTCGTAAGGCACATAATGGACCACAATAAAGACCGGTTTAACTTGGGCCATTTCCAGAGACAATATTGGAGGTCTGTCCGAGTTTACGTGTAGGCTTAATGAAGGTGGGTAGCTTTAAAGTATATGAGACCTGCATGAAAATTATACGCCCCTTCGGCTTCAAAAAACTGCTAGTAATTTTCAAGATTAATATGTGAATGTCAGAAAGTGGGAGAAGAGTAGCTTTCATTATTCAAAAACTGCCGGAAGGTTGATGGAAGAGTCCTGATAACAGTGGCGGAAGAGCAACAGCGAAAGGAAATCAAAATACGAAGTATAAAGGCTTGGTTCAGCTACCTTTTGGAGTGGTAGATTCTTAGGAGATATGCTGGTAGGTAGGTAGGTATTTTTCCATCATGGGATAGACAAAGCCTAGGCTCCAACTTTTCAGTGACATTGTGATAAGATATTGCTTCAGGATGTTTGTAAAGGTAAAATCATTAAAAGAATTATGTAATGTGATCAGAAAGATAATTTCCAAAGCAGCGAAGTTTGGTTACGATTCGATCTTATTTACCGGATAGATGATCTACAATCAATTGAGTTCTCTATTGCAGCTAATTCGGAAATTGATGAATTTTCGATTTTTAAGATTCAATTACCATTAAAGCGCTGTTACTAAGCGAATTTCAGTACTTTGGCTAATGAATTAATTAGTAGAATATATCTTTTTAATGTATTAGTAAAGATTTGTAATTTTATTATAGCATTACCGTTTAAGTAGATATTCAAACCAAAGCAGATAACAGTTCTTTAGGAAGAATTCGGAACAACATATAAGTGGAAAGAAGTTGTTTCATAAAAAGCCAAATTAATAATTTCACAATAGAAAATTAATAACCTTATAGTATTACAAAAAAAATAATAACATGCATTAACATTACTAAATGAGTTTTGTTTCGAACAATTAATCTTTATATCAATATCAAAAAAGTATAGTTACTTTGTGTACAGAATAGTTTGTATGTTTTGTTTGCTATGGACATCTATATCTTTGATACAATTGAATTTGGAACATCTCACTCCCCGATGTTTTCTTGTTCCAGACAGGTTTTAGGCAATGTTATATCCAAGTCAGATAATATATTTACTTCAGTTAAAAGCCTATCGGCTAATCGAAAGATTTTCAATCTATTGGTGTTAGGTGCAATTGAAAATAGCAGGCGCTTTATTCGTATCAATATCGAGGAAGCTGATTTTATTCAGTTGTTGAGCTTCATGAACTCTTGCTATTGTTATTCAAGCGTCAACTCAAAGCAACGAAAATGAAAATTTGATTGAAAATTTCAAGAGCGATTTTGAAAGTCTAGAGTTGAATATAGGAATTAATGAGTAGTGTTTGTGCGATGGTTTTATTCTGAAACTTCGAGATCCACAATGCCTTGTAAACCCACGATATATCTTATCAGAAGTTGAGAAATCTCTTTAAAAAAATAGTTTTCGATGCATCAAATTTAAATAAGACTAAAATGATACATGTGATGTTTTTCTTTCAATCTCCTCTCTCTTATTTGTACCATGTCAGTATGAGTGTAATTGGTCGAAAAAAATGCAATTAATAAAAGAAACAGAGATGATAATTTGTAATAAATTTTGGAAATTGTACTTTTATAATTAAGTACAAATATTATATCTCATTAACTGATTCTTTAAGTTCAACAAGTAATTTTGTCTATGTATTATAAACCGTAAAAAACCGTTTACTACATTTAGATGGAAGTAGCAGCAGAAATCAAAAGGTTAAAAAGCTGATTTTTTTTATCCTCTAATCCTTTGTCTGTTGCGGAGTAAGGTTTTTAACTTCTTCAGATGCCACAACTGCAATCCTCTCTATCTCGTATATTTCTTTTTAGATGGATCTATCCTTCGCCAACCTAGTATCTGTGTTAACAATTACTAGGAGTTTTCTTTGAATCTCTATTAGTCCAATTATAAATATGTTAGTATAGTTAGCTATAGTTAGTATAGTTAGCAAGTTAATATAATATAATAATATAATATAGTTAGTAAACTTTGATAATAAAATAAGTAGTCGTATTCGACAATCTTCGTGAATGGCTACTTGTATAAAAAAAAAAAATCTGTGAACTTTGTGAATTTATCACGTTGTTGAGCATTTGTCGCTGTACATGCATTAAATGGAGGCAATATATCCTTCTCACCTGCATGATCTACAACTCTTAGCTTTGGGCTTTGTTTGCCTAGGAAATGACCCGTGTATTTTTCTTCTATCATAAATAAGTCATCATCATACCTTCAGTTGAAATGAATAAAGGCATATTCGAAACATGTGACCATCTACTCACCACAAGAGATCTACGCTGCTATAAATAAGAAGTTGAAGACAGGTCGGCTGTTTCTCTTTCTTCTACGATAACATGAATCTTAAAAAAGAACATTTGGTGAAAATAGGAATGTTTTGGATTACGATAAAGTGATAAATGCCAAGATAGTTGAGAATATTTATTTGGGATGGCCAGTGACTTGTAGTTTGTTGACAGGAAGGAAATTTCAACCATGGGCTTCAAATAAGTTACAATGACCTCGCAACGACCTGACAACATTCAATATTTTTAAAATTAAAATATTTTTTCCTTAAAAAAGTTGCTTTTTTTTATAGAATGAATCTAAAAAAAATGAATAAAAACTTACAATAAAACTTATTATTATTGGAAAGTGAAAAATGAAAATTAGTTTTTGAAGTCTCAAATATCAGGATTATTTTCACAGATTCAAGATTATTTATTTATTTATTTTTTGCAGATCATAAGATTAGAAAAAGAAAAAAGAAAGAAAATCTAAAAAAATATTAACTATTTTATTTTTGTTCTTTTTTTTTCTCCTATAAACACTTTCAATGTCTCATTTCTTTTCATGATGTTGGAAATATTTTTTGCTATGATTTACATGAATGATTAATATTA
>JAFIDM010001028.1:19082811-19099167 GCA_023159025.1 Thereuonema tuberculata | reverse complement strand
TGACAAGCTCAGAAAGGCTTCAAAACAAATGAAAACCACACCTGCTCCCGGATGTGAGTTCCCACAGAGACAAATAAGAAAAGAAAAATACCCGTTACTCAAACAGGATTTCATAAAATGTCCCAAAACAGTTTGTTTCTGTGGGAACTCACATCCGGGAGCGGGAGTGGTTTTTCATTTGTTTTCATGCCTTTCTGAGCTTGTTATCGAAGTGGTGAGTCTGACTGAGGACTTATCATGATGAAATAATAATGATAAAACGGCCGTCTCAGACTCAAGCTTCGTTGATAAGTTTTAGGCATGGAATTTGTTTTCTTTTCTTTGGTGCATGTTCTTAACAATTTATTCTGCAAGTTCAGTTTATTTCTCTTAAAACTTTCATTTTCTTTTATTTCGGAATAAAGAAAAGAAAAAGATAAGTTTTTTTGAATTAAGTAGACCATTAATTGTAAGATGGAAAAGGAACTCTGCTGTATTCTAAGGAGGTTGTAACTATTTGGGACAAATGCATAATGAACGTATCGTAATAATTAATGAATGTCTTCCATCAATTGATTTAGACATCTTTTATAGAATATCTACGAATTGTCTTGTAATTTCTAAATCCAATTCTCCTTTATTTTTAAAATGCAAAAGTCAACTTGAAACTCGTCTAAGCTATAAAAATAGTTTAATTTTGAATTTTTTAGGCGATAAATCTAAATTTAGTTTACAGTTAATTTTTTTTTAAAGTAATCTAATCTCATACAATTTTTAAAAAAATATTTTTTTAAAAATTAACTTTTCACTAATAATAAATATTTTAAATACAAAACATTATTTTACGAATTTTTTATCACTTCAGGCTTTTATCAAATTTTTTTGAGTTGAAAATACCGAATAATGCCTCGTAAAACCCAAAGAAATTGACTGTTTTTAAATTTTAATTTAATTAAAATTAAATTGCCGAATATTTTAAAAATTAAAAACAAGAAAATATAAATCCAGAATGCTTCTCAGGTTCGAATTTAAATTTTCAGAATTTTTGAAAAAGAAATATATAAAAGAAATAAAAGGTTTGCAGCCGCCTTCATTTGCTTGAGTCAGGACCAAAAGTTTTGCGAATGAAGCAAACAAAATAATAGGATAATAAAAAATATTTTGCGCTTTTGTGAATTAACTGCAATATAATGGTGTAAAAAGGAGAGGAAAAAAAAAAAAAACATCCTTTACTCATCCTAAACAAGATGAAACTATCCCTTACTTACCACGTACACAAGCGATGAATATTATAAAAGGCCCAAACTCAAAAAATTCTATCAAATAAACCAGTCCAATATGAATTATTCAAAAGTGAATTATCTTTCAATTAATTTTTTAGAATTAGAATTAATTTACATTACAAAGAAATAGCTTTCTTATTCATAATTTCCATCATAGATTATCTGTTGAATTACCAAGGAGACACAGTATCATTTAGTACGTATTAATGAAAACTAAATATCTAGTTTTCCTTCTTAAATTCTTCGCACCTTTCTTAATTGCTTCTTCTTATTCCTGACTGCGGTTCTGTAAATAATTATCGTGACCTTGATCTTTGCAAAAGCAAACAAACAACAAAAGACAAGAACGCCGCAATGTCGTGCTGAGGCTACGGACGATGACGAAGGAGAAACGGCCACAAATCCTGCGATCGAAGACGGGATAGGTGAGATCTCTCTCTTCTAAGACCTGCTTTGATTAATGAAGGAATTCTCGGCTACTGTGAATCCTATGGTCGGAGCAATTTGTGTTTTTCATTAGCCGGTATGAAACAGCAACTTTGAGTCCGCTTATTCTACGCCCCCGCACGGGATGATGAAGAAATGTCGAAGCAGAGCAAAAATCAGTGAGATGGCAGCCACTGTCATTGGTTGAAAGATTCATGAACCTCACTCGATGGACCCTTAATGAACTTCAGGGTCATCACGTGATAAAAGGATTAATTACGAAAGTCTTTTTCTGATTATTTTTTTTTTAAATACCAAAATAGGAGACATCAAAAATTGAAATCAGGGAAAAAACTTATCAGCATTAATTACAATGAGGTAAATGAATATTAAATTTTCTTACTTTAGCCAAACCAAATCATGTTATTGATTCATTTTTAAATATCCTAATATTTTTAAGATAATAAAAATATTTAAATTAGTTTAGACCGATCTTATGGAAAATGATAAAAAATTAAAAAGAGATTAAAAAAGCAGTTTGAAGAAAAATGAAAGAATTAATTCATTATAAGCAAAACAAAGTCAATTTTTAAAACAATGGATTGAATAATTTTTCGAAAAAACAATATGAAATTTCAGAAATTAATTAATTAGTTAATCATATTAATATTAAAATTTATGAACTTTACTAATTTTTGAAAAAGATTTATTACCATTCAGTAAAATGTGCTATTAAAATATTTCATTTGAATTTTTGATTTAAAGTAAAAATTATTTCTCATTATTAAAATTCCATTCTTACAGAATATAATTGCAATGTAATATTCTAGCGTTCGAATAAGGTGCACTTCAATCAAGGTAAAGACTTGGTAAAAGTTTCTAAAAGGTTAAAAACTAAGTTTGAGGTAAATTTCTTTTCAATAGCTAATATAAAGACTTAATAATTTTCATAATAATAATAATAAAAATAATATTTGGAGAAGAATTATCTGATAGTAAAAAAAAGCTTTCTGTGGATAGTAGTCACATAGTTAGGAGGATTTTTTGAACAATTAATACTTATCTTGAAATATAGAATATAGTCTAAAGAAAATTGGAATTTAAACCCGTTTTGAATTTTTATTTGGAATTTTAAAGCCACTGATGCTTCAGAAAGAGAGAGAATTATATTATATAAAAGCGTTATTCTGTCTGTCATTGTCATAAGACTTTACGTTTTTCCAATTTTGAAAGTTCTTTCGAACGGTATATCAGTCATTAACAAACGTTTCTGCGTTTGGAAGATACATGCAAAAATGAAGTGTTTTTGTGGCAACCCCCCGTGCCAACGCGCGATACCAACGCGCAATATACCTGAGTTAAGCTGAGAAGCCCACAACGAGCTGGGATGTCGAGTATTCTCCGATCTCCATATTAATTTGCTAAATAAATAAAGGTTTTTTTTTTTTTTTTTTTTTTTTAATGCTATACATGGAAGGGTTCCGGAGCGAACCGACGGTACCCATCTAGTAGAAAATAAAATAATAATAATCATTATAAGAAAATGAATTCATCCATGATTTACTGAATTCAAATATAAATTAAAAGATACGTCTGAATTTTTTTCTTTTTTAATTTTATGATTTCAATAATTTTTAATCATTTTGTTAATGATGTAAAAATAAAACAATGCTAATAATTATCTGAACATTAATTTTCAAGTAAAAAGTGAAAACAATCTATCAAACAATTGAAGGGATTTTGCAAAATTAAACAACTGCTTGTCAGTCTATATTAATACTAAAATATTAATTACACATTAATAAAACGTTTTATTGAGATTAATATGAGCTATTATTTCCGATTTACTTCAGCATAATATTCCAACTTTAAATTATCTTAATCTACTGGCAATTTTTATAAAAACGAAGGCAGTTCAGCTCTAAAAGGATTTTTCGGGAATTCTGAATTTTTGAGAGCTAGGAAATTACGCTAAGCAAAAAAAACATAGGCGTAAAGGGAGGTAAAATAGCAGGAAGATGAGGGGTGGATAAAAAGGAGTTTTTTTTTTTTTTTTTGAGCCATTCAGTTCTATAGACACCCTCATCCTGTTAACTGGCTAATTAGTTCAATTTCAGTTCTTCTTCTTCTTTGAAGGCTAATCTGTCATTCAGTCTCAAGTCATTGGGAAAAATAAGTGCTATGAGAATTTGAGGGCGAAGGCACGATAATGACATATGAGCCATTTACTATAGTGGGAGGATTTGGATGCAAAGATAGCAATTGTAAGGATACAGATGAAAGGGGGTGACAAAAACCAAGGAAATTTAATCTCATGAACTCATATCACACTATTTACTTCTGTACTTTGAAACTTTAAAGGGATAGTTTAAAAATCTGGTTTTTGTTTTTGGAATGTTTTTAGAAGAATTTAAAATTAGAAAATTCAAAAATGAATAAACGTAAACAAATGTTTGTATTGAACGACCACAGAAACTTTACTTAATTCTAAGTTTAAAAATAATTTCAACATTCAAATCTTAGGTGATTGGGATTTGTCACAAGTTAGCAGATGGATATAATCTATAGTTGCTGCAAATTTCAAATATATAAATTCAGGTAAATGATTAAAAACATATGCCTAAACAACTTATTTTGAAATAATTATGTCTTTTACAACGTTAATAAATAATAAAAGATTAATATTTGTCACTATTTTTAGTGACAAAAAATAAAACAAACAAAACAATGATAGATAAATTATTTTTAAAATTTCGTCATTATTCAAATAATTCTCTTTCAAAAATTTAATAAATCCTTGAAAAAAAATTCCTCCTTTATTTCTTTCCTTTTTTTCCCCATTTTCAGCTCGCTTTCTTTTTATTTATTATTATTAATATAATTTGTTTTGCTTTTGTCCAATTTGCTAAATCCTTCATCTTTTTATTTCTTGTTATCACTTTGTTAATAATCTTTAATAAGTTCTGTTTTTGTCTAATTGGCTAAATTAAAATGAAAGCCAATTGGAACAACACGAAGGACTTGTTCTGTTTCTTCCGAATTCAACTCATTTCTGGACAAACAATAAAATGATGAACATTCGGCAAAATGAATGTTTTATTAACTTTTTAAAACACTTTCCTTTCTAATTATCTTCAAATATTAAAACACTAACACTTGTAAGTCTTATTGTCAATATTACTACTGAATTCTATCACTGGTTTCTGAAGGAAAGAGAAGAAGAACGTTTTGAAAGAACTTAAAACCTACTTTCCTTAAAATGTTATTCCTTAAAAAAGTTCCTTAAATTATTCTTTTTTATAATTATTGGGGCAGATAGAAATTCTATATTTATTTTTAAATATTAATCCTAAAATTAAAAATATTAGAAATGTTCTCAAAGCATTAATTCATCCACACTCATTTACTTCAGATGCTTCAATTCATTATCAATGTAAATTCATTCACGAAGTAACTGGATTCAGTGTTTAAAATCATTTCTAATAGTAATGTTTTTCTGTGGAATAATTATCAGCATAGTCTGACACTCATTTCTCAACAAGGATCCAACTGGGAAAAAACTGTAAATAGTAAAAAAGTTAACTGCTTAGACCTGGCTGTTGCTGGCGTATCGCTAAGACATGAGTGTTAGGTCTTAATAGACGAGGTTTTCGTGGTGGACGATCAGGTTTTCTAGGGTTCTCCCATTCTTTGCTCATCATTCCGTGCGTCTGTCCTTCTTTTCCTTGCTTCAACTCTTCCCTGCTATCCACGTTCACACATATCATAGCGTAACATAGGTCCTTAGAAACTGATCCAATGATTCCGAAATTATTAGCTGGGACTCAGGTTGGATCACTTCCGTTAGCAAACTAAGCGTACAACTAAAATTCTTTCCCACGAAGTGTAGTCAATTTTTTTTCTTTTTAGTTATTAAACGAATAACTTAATTAATGTAACAAAATTTTAATGTTCTAAATAAATAACAAGCAATCTACAAAAAGTATTTCTTATCAAGGTACCTTACACTCTGCAAATTGTTTCTTTGCTATTGCAAAACAGTGGATATGTTAATTAAAATGCAAATTATACTTTGTTTAATTGCACTTCGCAGTTACTGCGGTTTTTACAAATTTCAGGTTTCATGGAAGCCCTGCGTCGAACAAATCTATCAGCGCCATTTTTGCAACACCATGTGCTCATTTCGTAATTATCGCAATATTTCGAACTTTTTCACTGTCATTATATCTGTTATGGTGATCTGTCATCTTTGATATTAGCAAAATTTGAGATTAGCATTTTTTTTAGCAATAACGTATTCCTTTTATTGCTAAAAGTATTGAATTAAAGTATACATTGTTTTTTTCAGACATAATGCTATTTTCCACACTTAATAGACTACAATATAATGTAAACAACTTCTATACGCATTGGGAAACCAAAAAATTCATGTTACTCGCTTTATTGCTGTTGTCACAACCAAACGCGCAACATCTTCAATGTATGTACGCCTTATTCCGCTACAAGCCTACGTGGCCTTTCGATCGGGAGGTAAGAGATTACCTTATCAATGAGACTCATTTACAGCGAGTTGTTGAGTCCAACGCCCTGCTGATTTTAATCTCCATCAAAAGAACCCATTCCCCAAACCTTTCAGACGGAGAATTTAGCATGGAAAAACCTCGACCTCCGCCGGGGATTGAACTCCGCTCCTCTATTTGGCTACATAATAGATTGTAGTAATTTACAGCTAATTTAAAATATGATGATTACGTAACTGAAGATGAGAGAAATCTCTCGAATTAAAAGGATGCATAAAAAAAGAAGAAAATTAAAAACAGATCTAAACTATATTGTAGTTAAAATGATCAGTAGCAAAATTTTCGCAAGCCCCAATTTGATATTCTGCTTTAACGATGGACCGCAGCAAAATTAAGGATCCTTAATACTGTTCTTTAAAATCAGTAAAAGTCTTCTCCCCATCCATCTTCCTGATGTGGTTTTTCGCCATCTGATATAATCTCAGAGCACTTTCTGAGCTGTAGCAGGAAACAAAATTAGAATTTTTGAAAATGGACCAAGAACGGGCTGCGAAAATTACAATGTATTCCGCTGGTCGGATAAAGGGTTTTCACAGGCCTCTGTTTGAAACCTCTTATCTAATATATTTATGCGATTTTCGGACTCTATTTTTGAGTGTATGGATTCAACTAGCAAGCAATTGAAATTGGTCATATTATTTCCGTAAAATCGGGTCACTTTTGTTGAAGGTCTTATTTAGGAGGGGGTGGTGGAGGAATAACAACAAAGTTTTCATTTGAAGCAGGTGACGGAGTGGAAGGTTCATCCAACTAAAAAACAAACAAAGAAAACAGAAAGATGTTTTCATCTCCATACGGCTCATGTTTTAACTGAAAAGAAAATATGCAAAGTTAAAAAAAACCTTACGTTTCTTTAGAAGAGAAAAAAATTCTATATATTGTATTACAGGAGGGAAAAAAATACATTTTTTATAATTTACTGGATTTTAGAGACTTGTAGATCTATCCAATTACAATGAGCATTACTCCATCAGATAAAAATAACTGCTAAACTATTAAAAAATTCCGTATTTTTTTATTCAATATTACTACAATTATTTGTAGTAATTGAAAGCTTGAAACTCTATAGTAACAGCAAGATTTGAAGTAATTCAGTCCTTTACGATGGTTAACATTCTATGAAATTCGCGAGAATTCCCATAAAGTCACCTGGGGAAAGATATTAATGGTAGATTCCTCAGGAAGTCATTATGGAATGGCTGCAGACCGAAGAGAAAGTGAAGAAGGACAGGAAACTGAAACAACCAAGCCGCGAACGGAAATCGAACCCAGGGTCCGACGCATCGGCCTCTCTCCGCCTCACGCAAGAGACCACGCGGGAACGGATTACAGCAATATCTCATTAGGCAAATTCAAATTTTGTAATGAATTGGCAAAATAAGAAGTCAACACTCAGAAACTTCTTCGTTTTATAAAATCATAGACTTTTCTTTTTTTTATTCTATTTTCTACGAACCATGACAAAATCAAAAACCCACAGAAAGATTCAGGGGTAGATCTTCAAAGACAGATGTAAGGTAAAGATTAAACGAACTTATATTGAATAGTTGACTTGCAGAATATTTATTTTTTTTAAATGATAAAACTAAATGTTAGTACTTTTATAAAGTTATCATAATCTAAAACCTTTATTTTTAAATTCATATTTTACATAATAAGATATTAAGCTCATTTTTAATTTTTATTTTAATATAAAAAACACTTTTAATTACATTACATAATTAGAATAAAAAGGATAGAAAACCTGATATACTTGTGCATATATTTAATGGAAAGTTAAAAGCCATCCCTAATGATAGTAATAATTATCCCTTCCATTAACAATAATTGTTCCCTGTCTTTAAACTCAGGCCCAGGTATACTTTTCGAATACTGGAAGCTCACCTACTTCCCATGTGATTCAGAAATTGAAACAGGCATAGGCGTGACTAGGGGGGAGCCGGGGGGAAGGGCCTAGAATGGCCATAGCCACCCCCAGAAAAATACATATAGTATAATTATTTTATATTTTAAATATAAAAATAAATTAAATTAAATATTTTTTAACTTACTGGCATTGTATGCATTATTTGCAACAATAAGAATGCAATTATTCGAATGTACAAGTTTAAATTTTAAATTTCTCCGTTTTTTTTCCCAAAAACAAACCCCCCCCCCCCCCCCGAAAAATTCTGTAGTTACGCTTCTGGAAACAGGACTACTTATTGTTTACACAAAAATCGATTTTTAAAAGGATTCATTTTGCAATAGTTTCAATTACCCGGTGAAAGGTAAAATTACTCCAAAATTATTGAAAATATTTTATCTATTGAGACAGCAGCACTGAGCTTCAACATTAGTATAAGATTCATTTAACAAATAGTGGTGGATGCTACCTTTGATATTCTGAAAACTGTTTTCTGAAGCTCCATTTTACTTTCAAATGCTTTAAAGGGGGGGGGTTCTAAATGGATTATTTTATTTGCTGCTATCTTTAATACTTTTTAAGTTCAAATGATAAAAGTCATTATTTTTGAAAATACTTTATAATGATATCGAGAACCAATTTCTTTATGAACTAATATTTGTTATATTTTCCGGTTGACTGTGGATGAATTTCAAATGTAATTTGCTTTCTTAGTTTTAATTTTATTAGAATTTATGTGGAAGAAAATTGCAACAAAATCTTCATCCGATGCTATTTTTCTTCCTTTCATTCAACCCAAAACCCCCCCATACAGTTAGGATGGAATAGTCCTTTTCATCCCCCACTGCTGCTGACCAAAGCCCACCCTCTTGTATGTGCATACCTAACCCCCCGGCAAAAGAAGGCCATATTTTGGAGAAAATACTTTGTAAGTGAAATGTGCTCAGAATAAAAGACAAAGGAGATGCAGCAGAAATTGACTTCATTATTAACAACAACAAAAAACAGTCAGATTGGAAGTTAAAAATAGATTTAAAGGGAAAAAAAAAACCACCATAAAAACTAATGATTCTTTTACATCATTAATTCATTTACATAATCCATAAGTACATTAAATAATTGTCATTAAAAAATTTACATGAAAAGAAGAATTACTTCATTTAATACTTCACTTAACAAAATAAACATAGAAACTGAAACTTACCAAATCTATTAATAAAGTTTATTTTTCTTATAAATCATTACTATATTGCTCAGTGATGTTTGTTCTGAAACTCTCAAAAGTAGCCTGAAACATGATCAATTTTAAATTTTACAAAATTTATACAAATAGCAGTGTTTAATTGTAGCAGTAGCCATTTTTTGTTTGTTCATTATTAATTCTTTTTAAGATTAACACCCAAATACAAAGTTAAAGACACATAAATAAAATTAATTTCTTGGTAGCTAATCATAGCATTATTGAAAATAAAAATAAAACAGAGAAATGAAAATAAGTTTAAATAATACCTAGACTAGGAACCACTGAATTAGTTCTCATTGGGAATTCTCAATTATTCTTTACGAAAATTATTACTTAAACTCTTTACGAACATTTTCGGAATGGAGTAATTTAGATTCTGCCCAAAATAGAAGTCCAAAGCGTCTCACTCATTTCACTAAAGAGCAAAAGACAAAAGTCAGATCCCATGGAACTGATTGACGCCGTGCTTCTGTTTCAATTGACAAAAGTAATCTTCCGATAGACTTAGTAAAAGGATATATCGATATATCATTACTTATTGTTAATTTCACGACTGATTTAATAAGCTCTTGATTTAGAGAATTAATAATTAATTGGATTAGTGTGAACAATTTCAAAAGAAGCTTAAGCTTTTAATAATGCTTTCCTCTGAGGGCTACAATAGTGGGCGGGAGGGTAATGAAAGGGTTAGTAAATTGGAGAGTACGGGAAGAATATTTTAAAAGAAACATTTTAGATTAGCTTTATTAATAATGATTTTTTTATTATTATTTTTGAAACGATTATATATATATATTGGTCTCACCGTTGACATTTTGAAAAGATTATTATTGTTGTTGTTGTTGTTGTTGTTGTTTTTAATTGGAGTTTATTTTTTTTTTAATTGAACCTCTTTTGCTAAAAACAGCCCTACATCACTGTTAATCCTTTGACTCAGGAATAAGATAATAATAACAATTCATCACAGAATAAATAGAAATAGAAGAACCATTGCAGGACTTCCTAAATATTTAAGGAAATGTATTCCATGTATTTTCCATATCAGAAGTTTTTGACCCTAAATAAAAAAACCTCTTACAATAGTATAATTAAGCTAACCATTTATATTGCAAACATAATCTAAAATCGAGATTTAATTTACATCATCAGAATTATTAGTTGGATATTTCACCTTAATAAAATTAAATCTTAAAAAATCCACGTACAATCATCAAAATTTAGATAGATCTGAGAAGTAAGATTAAACTCTTAAAAATGAAATTTTGGCTTTGTATTTTGGTCCTTATTTAAAAGTTGCCCTTACGACTAGTTTACATACATCAAAATTGAGTAATTACAAACTTTGAAATATGAAATTTCATGTAAATTAGTGTAATATTCACTGAATTACACTCTTTGCCTCCAAAAAAAATCGAAGCCCCAAGAAGGAAGGAAGGAAGCGCCCAATTTGAATGAAACTTTGGAGGTGCTATGTGGATTAAGAGAATTACAATCTATATTACTAAAACCTTTTATTTCTCTGTCTGTCTGTGTGTCTGTCTGTCTGTCCGGCGCAATTTTCTGTGCGAATGGAAAATAGAAATCATTTTTACAATGAAATTTCAGCGACGGGAATTGAACCTGCAACCTTCTGATCCCAAGTCGGATGTGTTATCCATTAAGCCATAGGAACTACAACTCTTTTCATATTGTTTTTTGACTTATATCTCCGCAATTGTTGTGTTGTTGTTGTGCCCCAATGTTAGTGCAAAAATGGAAAACGGTTTTTCATTTTTTATTGTCACGAGGAAGTCGACAAATTCAAAATGAGCATTTTTGAACTTCAAAATAATGCGTTAACTGCTTTCTTTGGAATCGAGTTTTGTTAGATTATCTTAAATTTTATTTTCTTATTATTATTACTTTTAATAACTGAATTGTACCTTATTAATATATTTTTGTAAAAACAACTAAACTTATTGATTCACGTGTTTTTGAAATTTGTTTAAGCTTCCAACTATTTTGTTTTGTTGTACTTATTCCAATTTTATTATGCTTGAAAAAGAGATGGCTTGAAAAGAGTCTTCAAAACTTCAAAATGTTGCTTTAACCCCTTTCATTGGAATCGATTATTCTTGGATTATCTCATATAAACCATCGTTTTATCATCGACAATCAATTAATATCGAAATGGACAACGAGAGAAAGGATGAGATCTTTTCAAAGAACTGTTAATAATGTCGTAATCTCGGCCATTCTTGACTACAGGTAAAATTTGTCTGAAGTCTCCGCCAAAGAGGAAAATTTGTCTGGATTCACAAGTCATCATAATTTGGTTATCTTCACTCGAAAGAATAGTCACAATCAATTCGTCGCCAGGAGTATCGTATATAAGCTATGATCTTCATTTAACATCTATATCAACCAACGTCCATCTAAATAAATCTCTTCTTCAAATATCTATAACGAACAATCTGTACACGGAGATGGCCTAGTTGATTCAAAATTCACAGTGAAAACACAGATTTTTATTGAACAATAACAGCATCATTGTTACATTATCAGTATTGTATTGATCCATTTCTGGCTGCTATCCATTCTGGTATACGGCATGGCATGAAGTCCTGATGTTGTCTTGTGGCAGATAACGCCAAGCTTACCGAAACTACTGCTCCAAATGTCAGATGTACGATGATAGATGCACTTATTGACATCCTAGCATATTGCAGACATGCTTGATGAGGGGACAAGTGTGGGGAAGAGAATGAATAGCTTGAACACACTGCTGGAAAGACGTGACACTAACAAGCAAAACAACGGGTTGCTGAATCTCCTGCACGTATTGCTGTGAATTTAAAGTTCCTCGAATCACAATGAAAGGAAATCTGCTATCATAACACATGACTCCCCACACTGTTTCACCAGAAGTAATGGCTGTGCCTCTCACCGATATTGCAAGGATTGCTGGAACGCTGTCCAATTCTCTTCCGCATAGTGGGGCCGTGCCCGAGAGACATGATCTAATCCCAAATGCTTTCTACTGTCTTTAATGATAAGTCCCGCTTTCCCTTTCAACCCACGTAACACAAAACTGATGGCCCAATGTTGGGCCAACGTTGACGGCCAACCGTTGGCCCAACGTTGTAATTGGCCGAGTTGCCAACGTTCGGCCAACATACACTTTCCCAACGTTGGGCCAACGCAGTCGTGCCAACGTTGGGCCAACGTTCACAGGTAACCGTTGGCCGAACATTGGAATTGGCAGAGTTGCCAACGTTGGGCCAACGAGGTTGTGCCAATGTTGGGCCAACACAGTCATATCAAAATTGATTCAAAACAACATTGATGTTTATAAATAGCCACATACATCAGCAAAAGAAAATTTCCTAGATTCTTTATCTTATATCAGCAAATTCAAGTCAATTCAAATCAAATGAAACAAATACACAGCAATTGAAGACAGACAATTAAAATTTGCTTGTTAAAGTCAATTACAGCAAAATGTTCATAGATTGGCTCTCCTTTTAAAAGAATTTTTAAAACTGAAGCAAATGATATGTTTTCTAAAAAAGTGATTCTGCAATATTTAGAAATAACAAAAGGACAGGCATGATCTGTCACAAGATAACATCAGGACTTCATACCATGCCATGCCATATACCAGAATGGATAGCAGCCAACACTGGCTTAACCTAGCACTGATAATATAACAATGATGCTGCTATTATTCAATAAAAATCTGTTTTCACTGTGAAATTCGAATCAATTCCAATTCTTTTCATCCACATGGAACCTACAAAGTTTCATTCAAATTGGGCGCTTCTTTCCTTCAAAGTGCTCCGATTTTTTTTAATACAGAGTATAATTAAGGACAGTTTTTGAGTCAAAGTGCCTGAGAAAATGGCGGTACTGGCATCAACTCTAATCAGGACTCAGGATAAGACTAAATCCTAAATATGAAATTCACAGCTGATCAGTAAATTATTCTGAAGAGTTTATTATTGTTTGGAATACATCATTCGGAATCCACATTCTACTCAGGCCCTAAACAAGGGTAAACATCAAAATCTGAAGAAAAGTAGACTTTTAAATACCATTGCGACAAAAAAATCGAAATGCCATAAAGGATGCGTCCACTCTGAATGAAACTCTGTATGCAACTACCTTCCTATCAGTATTAGATATGCAAATGATTAAAGTTTTGTTGTCAAGAAGCATCACCATCACTCCGAAAGCTCAATGGAAGTGCTCATCTTTTGGACCATATAAGAGACCTCAGAATCTTGTTAAACACATTTCGTTTCGTGGAACTGTTACCCGCAAAATTACTATAGCCTGTAACATATAGAAGACAAATGGGGACCCTTTAATAACCATGCACTGGAAGTTTACTCTCGATCGATCTCGTATTATGTTTAGTGACGAGTCCCGCTTTAGTCTTACAGCAGAAGATCTTCGCATCCGCATATAAAGCAGACCTAAGCAGCACGACAACGCCCATTTACTCGACGTTGAAAACGCTCTTGTAAACCACATCTTTCACTTTCCATTGAAGTACATGGGATTTCGCTCGGTTCGTCTAGTCTACACCAGTGATTGAAAACGTTCTTAAGGAACCGAGCAAAATCCCATGTAATTCTATGGAATGTGAAAGATGCGGTCTACACAAGCGTTTTCAACGCCGAGTAGGTGGCGTTATCAACTAAGGAGCGTTGGTGAGCATTAGCAACACTCTGTCCTCGAGGGTGCACTTTTCATTATTTTATCCCTATAAGAATGTCTGGGGCATGAAGGCTCTCGTGTACACCAGGACATTTTTGGGCGTTAAATAACGTGGCGTTTTCAACCCTCGTATAGAATGCACGAGCGGGATATCTATAGGTTATTTTGCCATCCGTGTCACGCCTGCCAAAAGCAATTGTCCAACAGGATAACGCATGTCCTCACACTGCATATATTTCACAGCAGTGCATCCAAGCAGATCAAACCCTTCCTTGGCCAGCCAGGACACTAACTTGTGTCCTATTGAGCATATCTGGGACATGTTAGGACATCCATTCATCGAACATCCGGCATTTGAAGCAAGAATTGCAATACGCTTGGAGCCACAAAACAACATCAGGACTTTGTTTCTGTAATTCGGAATCAAGCTAAACTATTTAATACTCATTTTCCGAATTTTAAGCAATCCATAACGAGTAAACCAAACCAAATAAAATAATGATTTATTTGTGAAACATTGCACACTCCTTATAACAAAGCAATAAGGAAGCGGCCAACGATGGAAGTAAGTATTAGTGCATGACCATTGTAGACACTTAACACTGTTTTGTTATAGTTATAGGACAATAGTGAGGAAAAGAAGAAGCAGTGCAGAAAAAAGTGTGATATTCTCCAAAATGGCGATGGAAGCTGAGAGCCAGAATCTCAACTATGGGAAAATATCTAAGTCAAAAGGAGTATAATGAACTTAGTTATGAGATGAATAACATTCATAATTAATATCAAAGTGTACACATATATTAATCATATCTTACAATGTTTTACAGGAAATGAACAATCCCAGTGAATACCTAGGAAACAGTAACATGAACGTCGACATATTGCAGTGGTTCGAAAAGTTTGAAAATGATTCAAAGCGTAAGTGTTAAAGGCTCATCTTAATCATCGAGCAGTTATGAGTTATTACTATATTATCAAGGAGAGTACAAGTAAGTGATGATTTTTCATTATATGACACAAGACATATCAAAGTATAAACAGAGTGAATCAAATAGGAATTGAACTCCGAATACAGATTTAAAGTATGAAGTTAGATAACATAACTTTGATTACGAATTCAGTGAGTTAATCTTCAGATGTACTATTAAAGTTAGGAATCCAATAGTAGCAAGAGATAAGACTATTTGTTTTATCAACGAAAGACTATTTAGTGAATCTTAGTGTTATAATGTGATGTGGGCATATATCGACGAACAGTGAGAAGTATTGGAACGATGTAAACATTAACCTCAAGTATAGATGATGTCGAGAGAGTGAATTTATAAGTAGATTGTACAAGTTAATGTAACTTTAATTAATCTATGATAGTATAAATCTATAGTTCCACAAAGTTAATGCCTTCTTTATTTGAGTTAAAGTAAACGATTTTTCATACTGGAGTACATCATTCATTATTCTTCTGATCATCTTGTGTTAGCTCTGTTTATTGAAGCTTAAAATATAAAGAAAAAAAAAATCATCCCACAGTTTCACTTCCTGCCGTCATCAAAATGCATCGCAGGCAGAGACAGTTCAAATTAATAGTAATAATGCAGCAATTTTATTGTTAAAAAATGTTTTTTCTTTGAAGCTTTAATCAATTCTAATTATCTTCATCCAATGGACTTATAATTGTACGAAATTTGATGAAGATCCGTGCTTATTCTTATGAACACAGAATTTCAGTCCATATTTGATAGGGACACACAAGTGGGCTTAAGAATAGTAAAAGTTAATCTCATAAATAGAATTAAAGTGAAGTGAAGTGATCTAAAAAGTAGAAATTAAAAATAATTAATATTAATAAAATATACAAATATATCCAATCTCCTACTTCAGATTTGAGATTTATTCACAATGAGATTTGATAATTCACAGAATTAAAACACATTCCACTTCCTCAGATTTTTTGTAATACCGATATTACAAGAAAAATTTATTTCCATCCGGTTTTCCATCCATCAGAATGAATTGCATTAACAATTTACGAATATAAATAGGAATGTAAGACTAATGTTTAGGTAATTAAATATCATACAATGTAATCAAAAAATTCATTAAACAAGTTAAAAAATTAAGCAAGTAGACGAGGGACAACGCTATAAGAAAGGATTCGCACCCTGATTTGTCATCGTGAAGAGACTGGGATGGAGGAGTTTGGCTGGCTGATGAGTCCTAATAAGGACGAAATGGTCCATC
>JAFIDM010001028.1:19060251-19082801 GCA_023159025.1 Thereuonema tuberculata | reverse complement strand
GTGCCTCGTCTACTTGCTTAATTCTTTGAATCATTGGGCACGTTAAAAAATTGTTTGAATAACAAAATATAAACAATGAATTTAAAAATAGAGGAAATAATAAATATACGACCATGCAAAAGATCAGAGAAAACTATAATTTGAGTTTTGAATTTTATCAGAAACCTTTTAAAAGCAAACACGGACAAAATTTCAGTTCTAGTCATTCAAGTCTTAGCAAAACGACGATTGTAACGAATTAAATTTCTCAAATATTTACAAACCTTCAAATAAAAGAACATTCGGGAAAAAAAAAATCATGAAACGGGACTTATTGTTAAATAAAAATCTTATAAGTTCACCAACAACGGAAATTAATAACTTCATCAAATGTAAACGATTAGTATCAAAATCATCCTTGCTTTTCACTTCATTTATTGAACTATCTTATGTCTGTCACATGTCATGAGCTTAGATACTGAAATGATAAATATTTATGGGAAATATAAAATTGGAGGAACTAGGAAAGATACTAATAAAATTAGTTTTGGGAGGAAGAGACCTTTGAAATATCGTCGGATAAGGAGTTTTGAGTATTAAAGTGTTGTTTTAAATATTAGTACGAAGTAATAAAATTAGTTACAAAATTATTCTATATTAAAACTGAAAATTTTATCAGTATGAGTAGAATAGAATTGGAATTAACTCCTTAACTTGTAAAACGTATGAATTGCTTAAAGAGCTGATACAAGAACATAAAAAATGACAATACTATAAATATTAGAAATTCTGACGTATTAGAATTCATTGTCTTTAAGAAAATCTTGATCCTAAATCAGTTATTAATATTTTATATTACAGAAAAAAATTTGATTATGTAAGATTAATTATGAATCTATGCATAAACAATATGGTCATTTTTAAGGAGGAGGTGTTCAGAGCCCTGTAGCTAAAAATGCAGTAAATGAAATTCAACCAAACTTGGTGTAAGAACTCTCTGGAATATGGGATTTCAATGTATAAAAATAAATAAATAATAAATAAATTAATAAATAAAATTAGCATAAAATTTTGCCACTGGGAGTAATTTGACTCTAGAAGCGCTTGATTTGGAATTATTGATAAAAATGATGGCTAGGAAAAAAAAGACACTACAAATCAATTTTCGTATTCGTATAAGTTACAGATGTAGTTCATATGTCCTTCGTTTAGATGTTCTAAAAAAATGCATTCTGTGAACGACGCAACAGATCTGCATTGATTTGCTGCAAATGCTATTTTATTCTGTCTTTTAAGGTTGCTTAAATGTCCTTGATACACTAGGCTTTTGAGATAGCACCACAACCAAAATCAAAAGTTGAGATCAGGTGAAAGCGGTGGCCAAAGCGGTACTGGGGGAAATGCACGACTTTTCTGTAAATTATTGTCACATCACTAGCTTTATAAACAATCCAGTGTAAGGTGATACTTCATCCTGCATCAAAAGGACAGAAATTTAGGTCTTCGGTAGTGCAGTTGCAGAATAACAAAGGTGAGGACAAAAATAAGTTGTTTTTCACTTTCCCAAGAAATCACCTAAGAAACAATAGCTCGTTTACAAAATGAGGGACAAGACTATTTCTAGTTACAAATAGCTAGCTACTATTCCCTGAAACCAGGGTATAACGAATTCAAAATGAGTAAATAAAGCATCGCGGCGATGCTTTAGGCTGTTGAATATGATGTGTAGAAGCTCATAGGTGGCTGCTACTGTGTTCTTTTGAAGCACGTCTTCGGGAGAGGGTTTGGAGGCAGCAAAATGTTTCTCAATAGAATCAGAGATGTATTTGATCAGATTAAGATCGGGAGATCTGACTGGTCAATCCATATATACTTTGGTCTCTCCTCTTTAATATATCGATCTACTAGCCTACCTCGGTGGGGACATTCACTATTATTTAGCAGGAGAAATGTATCGCCTATTTGCACCTGACGAATATAGAGGTCCAGGACATCATCCCTACATTATTTCATCGTTGCATTCATGTTTCCTCTTGGAAATACATGCAGATCTGTAGAGACACCTAATCAGATGAGACCCAAACCTTCATACTACCTGCACCATAAATATCTCATTCACTGATACTAGAGAGGATGATACCGTGTCACTCGTTCTCTGCAGATTAGAGCACCCTTCGAATCGTTTTTTAGAGCAAATCTGGACTTACCAATGAACATCAGTCATTGATCTTCAATCAGCATTGATCTCCATTAGGTTTTATTCTATGAAGTCTTGTTCATTTCAAACGTTCCCTTCTCATTAAGGTTTAAAAGAGGCTCGCAGAATGTTGGTTGCCTAACAGAAAGATCTCCTTCTGAAGTCTTCTATGTACAGTGGAAGACTATGGCCGTCGCAAGACCATATATCGCAGCTGCATCGTGACAGCAGTGCTATTCCTCCAAACATACAATAAAAAATTGCTGTCAATCCAAGGGAGTTGTAACCTAGGCCTTGTCCTTAGCTGTACCTTCGGAAAGCTGATTGTATATTTTCTAATTGGTTCCAATTTCTGGACCACAGAAGATATTACAGCCACCTTGCTGCTTCCATCTGACGTTGGCCTCTAATCTCCCGACAGCTCTTCCGGTAAATAATGTCTGGAAGCATTACAATACATCTATTATCTCAACTTTAATTCACAATCCGAACACGAACTGACGAATATGTTCCAAACAGCCCTTTTTATGCTGAGACTCATTTGCATCAATTGCATCATTGCTGCAACATCTTAACCATGCTTTACTTTTAAAATTATATATCCAAATTCATTTACACTGCGCGATTTTTCTGGGTTTCTTTCCTTAATTAATGTAAACTAGTGTATTTCAGAAATCTTTTCAAATTTCTACTTTTAAAAATAAATATTGTTTTCTATGTTGTTTGCTAAGATTTATGATTAACATTTATTATTTTCTGACAAAATAGGCTTATTGTCATAAAAGTAACATAAAATAATAACAGTAGCGAATGCGAAGAGATTCTACAAAAAAAATGTAATAATAATAATTCTATAATAATGACTATGTATTTCTAGATCATTCAGTAAGTTTCAGTTTAGAAATTCTTGACTCAAGGTTAACTTTTTGCTTCACATTTCAAGAGTTGCTTAATTAACTATCGTTTGTTTGTTTTTGCAAAAAATGAATGTAGAGTATAAAGAAGTTTGTTTATACTCATTAATTTGAGAATTAAGACTGAAAAAGAGGTTAAAAATTGACTTTTGAGCAGAGTCTATGATACAAATATATATTCTGTAGCCCTCACTAACTGTTTTTTTGTTAATTGTTAGTGTTGCATTAATAAATTAAAAAATGAGTACAAACAGTATTAAGCAAAATCTTCCTTTCTACGGTTGTCTCCATCAAGGACGTGCAGGCCACTAGAGCTTTCACCTGAGGATGGGGGTATCTCATGCATACAGAGGAGTTTTCTCCCTATAGCGAACTCCATGACCCCACGTCACCCTTTCTCTATTGTCAAGTGCAAAGGGCTTTCCAACTTTCACAGTCTGACATAGCTTATGCGGGTGGCAATTTTTATGGCGTTCTAACAAAGAATAGGAATTTTTTTTTTTGGAGAACAACTTATAAAACCAGATAAACGTTGCAAGGAACGGGGAAAAAACTTTCTACGATTACAAAAGACAACTTTTTTTTTCATTTTAATATCACAGGGGGTTTATATTACAGCACTTTTTGACCTCGAGAAAGCAGGTGAAGTAAGAATTAGTTACTTCATTCCTTATTTTTTCATAAAAAAAAACTTCATTTTACTTCATCAAAAATGATTTCTTATTCCAGTTTAAGAAAGTTGTTGATGAATTTAGGAATAAATCTAATTTTCAATATAATTTAATAATTTAAGTAATTAAATACAATTATTCATTTTTAAGGTTAATTAAATAAAGGAATTAACAGTTGAAAGATAGTCTGTCTGTTTACAGAATTAAAACTGAATATCTAGATTATTAAACCAACTAACAATACTATTAGATTAAAAAATAAGAATAAAAATATTTAAATGAATCTCGAATAAAAAAAGAAAAGTACAAGAAGCAGGAAATTATATTGTAAAATAATAATCTTATATTATAAAAGCGTTATTCTGTCTGTCATAAGACTACGTTTTTCTAATTTTGTGACCAAACTATAAGAGATAGATTAAATTTGGTCATGTAAATGGATAAAATGTAGATCTTTTTAAGACAAACAAAATGCTACAAAAATCTTTCGAAAAAAGTTTTTGGTTTCCAAGATGGCGCCTTTTAAAGGGTCAAATTTTGACTTTTTCTCAATTTAAACGAAAAGTGTAAAAGATGGAAGAGAATATTATATTGGGAAAATGTTGGTATTTGAAAGTTCTATCTAACGATGTATCACTTATTCACAAACGCTTCAGCGTTTGCAAGATACATGCAAAAATGTGAATTTTCGGTGTGTGACGCCGACCCGCAATACATCCGAGTTATTCGGAGAAGCCACAACGGGCTGGGAAGTTATATATTCTCCGACGATCGCAACATTAATTTGTTAAATAAATAAAGTTTGTTTTTTGAATGCTGTATATGCAAGGGTTCCGGAGCGAAGCGACGGTACCCGGCTATTATTATTATATATTATAAAAACGTATATTATAAAAACGTTATTCTGTCTGTCATTCTGTAAGCAAAATGTTAAATTACAAATTACTAAAATGTTACTAAAATAGAGAATCTATTCATAAAAAATGAAAATATATTAAACAACTGTCCAACTATACTGATTGGCGATGTAAATATAGATATTTTCAAAATGAATAAAAACAATGCAGTACAGATATACGTAAACTTATGTGCAATAATGGTTTCAAAAATTGTCTTTACCGAACAACAAGAAATAACTGTACAATTCATGAAAATACGAAAACAAATATAGATCATATTTTCATAAATAAACATGATATCAAAACACGAGGGATAATATGTAAAGAACGAATCGGATAAGAGTTGAAAATGAGAAAATAACACATCCAAATATAATCTACAAAGAACTAATCAATCATGTTAACAAAACAATATTCATGAAAATCTACATATATAAAAAGAAAAGTCCTGACTCACTCACTCATTCACTGACTCATCAACGCCCACCCCAAACCCTTGGACCTAGAAAGCTGAAATTTTGCACAGAGGTTTCCTTCATGATGTAGACAAGGAGTAAGGCTGGATTTTTCGAAATTCTTACGGGATAGGGAATAATCTGGTAAACTGATGATGAAGTGTATGGCGGCAACCCCAGGATGGTGGCGCCAACCCGCAATACACCTGAGTTAAGTGGAGAAGGTCACAACGGGCTAGGAAGTCGTATATTCTCCGATTTCAATATTAATTTGCTAAATAAATAGGGTTTTTTTTTTTAATGCTATAGATGCAAGGGTTCCGGAGCGAAGCGACGGTACCCGGCTAGTAAATAAAATAAAATACAATAAATAAAATAAATATTTTATTATCAGTAACAGACAATTATAGTCTATCTAGGAACACAATTGATACGCACAATTTACGCAAAGGATTCGCACCCCGAGCTGCCATCGTGAAGAGACTGGGACGGACCGTTTCGCACTTGTTATGTGCTCATCAGCCAGCCAAACTCCACCGATAACATGCTCAGGAGGTGCGAAACTTTAGCTATCCCGGCTCTTGCTCCCAAGAGCGGGACCACTCCCCAAAGAAATACAAAATAGAAATTAATAAAACGAGAAAATGCAATACTTCCTTGGCCTGCAACTCGCAAAGCACAAAAGGAATTTAGTAGCAGCATGGAGTTTGGCTGGCTGATGAGCACATAACAAGTGCGAAACGGTCCGTCCCAGTCTCTTCACGATGACAGCTCGGGGTGCGAATCCTTTGCGTAAATTGTGCGTGTCAATTGTGTTCCTAGATAGTTCACTCCGCACGTTAAAGAAAGGTTAATAAGACAATTATAGTATTAAAAATAAGAAATTATAAATACGAGTGTTTCTATATGAATTAGAATTTTATAAATATTCAGATTAACATTATAATTTAATCCGGTTAAATTATAAAATAAGAAATCTGAACACTTGAGATATTATGAAATTCTTTTGCTTATATATTCAGAACCTGTTGATAGGAATTTACTATTCCTAACGGGACTGTAACTTTTGAATTTAAAAGTAAGTAAATCAATAAATATAAATAAATAAATATAACTTATTTACATGGAATACCCAAATAAATATCATACATAGAAAATTAAACTCAACCATCTATATTTTCCATTACATAAAAAATATACTACCACTGAAAACAGAAATTCTTATCTATTCGGCTTTATTCGATTCTCTTTTAAATTATGAAAGAAATATTTGGGTAAAATGACATTAATCTTGAAAGTTTAAAAATACTACAAACTAAAGTATTAAAATTAATTTTTTCTAAGAAAAATTGCAATAATATTCAAAAAAGAAATTATTTCTTAAATAAATATCGTATGGAATATTATTTCCAAAACAAAAATTCTTATATAACTTAATACTCCAAAATTATTATGATGTATGGATGATAAAAAATAATAATATACAAAATTATAATTTAAGTAAAGAAAGTAATATCAAATTAATTTATCCATACGTAAATAATAATTACGGTTTAAGAAATATAAATTATAGAAAGTTTTCTAAATAATATGAATATTAACATATTTGATGATCATCAAAATATTTCAATTGTTAAACGGAAGTTAAAAAATGGATTATTGAAAACATTTAGTCATTCTATTATTATTTTATTTTATTTAATTTGAAATTTATTTATAAAATTATAAATATCTTTGTAAATTATACGTTGAATTATTTAAATTTAAATTTATTTATACAAAATTATTTTTATATTGATTATTAATTATTATCAATATTATTAATGATTATATTATAACTGTTGGTAGTAATTATGTCAGATAAATTGTATTAATTTATTATTGTTTTATTTTGAAATTAACATAATTGTATATATTTATTTGCCAGAACTCGTTGATAGGGATTTTTTATTCTAACGAGACTGTACTGTATTATCCTTTAAAATAAATAAATAAAAAAAAATTATTATTATCCCTATTATTATTATTATTATTATTATATAAACCTTTGTGTCTATCAACATCCCCCTCAGTACGCTAGTGGCGTCACCAACCTTCGTATAATCATTGATAACATTGTTCCCTTGTAATGCTTAATATACACTGTTTAATTTGCAGTTGATTGATCAAGCTTTTACACCATATCCATTTGTTGGCTGAAATCGAAACATTTTTATTTTTTGAGATTTACAAACGATCACTTAACTTTTTTAGCCTATTTTCTTAAGGAAAGCTAGCGTACGTAAAAGATTCTTCAATTGTATTCTAATGGATTCAAGAAATAATTGAAAAGTATTTTACATTTTTTATCAAACAACGAAATTATATACATATATATGATTAAAAAAAAAATTAAAAAAGTTGTTTGAATTAAAATTATAATATATATATATATATATATATATATATATATTATAAAATGTCTACTAGAGAATGGAATTTTTTTATGTCCGAGTTAAAATATAATATTAGAAGAATCTATTTTCTTCATCTGTCTAATAAAAACGTAATTTATAAACTATTTTTTTCTTTAATTTGTAATATTTACAATAAAGCCCTAGGAGGTTTCCTTGGAGCAAATAATCTGATATGAAATTATTAAATGCCTTTTGTGCCCAGCGCTCAGCGGGCCAAGATAATTTTTCTATACTTGTTATAACGATTATTGTATTGTTGTTTGCTTTCTGCCGAGTCCCACTTCCGAGATCGGAGCTAAATCTGGCTGATGAGTCCTAATAAGGAGGAAACAGCTGTCCCAGATTGATGTCGATGATGGCTACATGTGTGGAAGCAAACGAATTTACGAATTTGTGCATTCTCTCGTTTTTTTCGTTTTCAGAATAAATTTGAACAATAAATGGCTCTTCCTGAAACTTGGCCTGCATAATTTACGGACATGGAAAGATCTTTCATATTTTTTCATCGTAGAAGAGAAATTTGAGCTCGAACATGAAAGTATTAGAAGGCATGTGAACTTATGGGTGCTTATAATATTCATTTTCAGAAATGATTGTTTACATTCGCGATTATTATAATTCATTTGAAGATTAATTTTCTTTGTAATATTTTTACGATTTCAAAAACAATTTTTTATGAAGAAAAATCGGTAATCTCTTTTAAACTTTTATCAAGCCTTGTGAATAGATAAAGTTCTATTTCTTACATGGTATTTTTAATAAATTGAAAATTAATAAATTACTGTGAAATTTTAAATGATGAATTTGTTCTATTTTTTTAAATAATCTGTAAATGAGGTTTAAATATAATTGACTAATTCAAAGAGACCTGAACTATTTCTTTATCTTCTCTCACGTTTAATACTGTAAAGAAACCCATTAATATTAGATAAATTCATCAAAAAAAGAGTTTAATAAAAATATTTAATTATTTATACTATGAATAAAATGTTATTCACTTGAAAATACAGTTCGTTACTGCGAAACATGTAGTATACATAATTAAATATTTTTATTAAACCCTTTTTTGATGAAGTTCTCTATCAAGTTTAAGCAACTTTTTCTTATAAAGCTTCACAACTTTAAACCTAATTAATATTTAATTAAAAAATAATCTTCAGGTAATAAAAATGAAAATATGAACGATAACGATCTGGACAAATCCTTGGCTAAGTCAACGCAGTTCAACTGTAGGTGGCACTGATGGCAATGGGTGGCGCTGGGATGAAGAGCGGAGGAGGAGGAGGAGGGGGGTCGTGGAGTGAAGGAGAGAAAAGCCTAACTTATAAGTAAAGCCGGTGCTGCATCGGAGATGATGCCCACTGCCTTGAGGTAAATGGATGTTGAAATGATTGCATACTGAATACATATTGGTACCTCGGTCCTGGCGTCACGATGATTTATGAGGTCTTGGTGAATGCAAAGAGGAGGCCAGAATGCTGAATGCAACTGCCGACTGCAGAATACATTGAAAAAACAAATGAAATCCTGGTAACAATGCGTTCCTATCTAAATGCAAATGGCTGGGATGACGCGCGAATGCATATAGCCACGATCACTGACTCGGCAACTCATGCAACACCCGATGCGAGGCTAAACAAGACGATCCAAGATCACCCCCCGAAAGAGAGAAACTATACAATCAGGAACTTCCTCATAAGATGAAGAGAAAAAAAAAACCTCTCCACTTTCGATCAGAATGTTAAAACGCTAATCCAGCGCTACCACCTACGCCTGTCAGGTACAATCATGTTCTCATGATCCAAAATAGACCTAGCATCTCACTGCACTGTGACGAAACAATTATCCATTCAGTTTGTTTCTTTTCTTTTCATTTTGATTGGATTTTGATCCATCAACGACCTTCCACTGCTTTTTTTTTTATCGTTCTTCTCAATGATAAAAAAATAAAATAGAATTCATTGATTTATTAATTTTACAATTAATTATCATAATAAAAAACGGCAAACAAACAAACTTAGTGTTTAGTTTAATGCTTATGTAATTGCAGCGTTAGGTTAACGGTAAACGTAAATCTTACGATACAAATACATTGTATAATAATCTCCAAAAATTTGGAGGAAAGTTTCCCAAATTACTTTTAACCTCGAATTGATGTTGTTAAAATTCCCGATGAGAAATCACTGGATTTTATAACTTAGTTTTGATGGAAGAGTTAAAACAAATATAAAAGTATTAATGAATAAAAGATTGAGACAGCGATGACTTATTAATAGAATTTTGAATTTCTCTTGAAGAAGACTGCTTTGTCACTAGTGAATAGAAACATTGCCTTTAACTCCTATGGTTCTTTGTAGGTTAGAAAATAACTTTGTTTCGGAAAAAAAAAATTAACTGTTGTGCGCCCAAGATATAGACTCCAACGTTGGATCAGTCTGGTTGATCAATCTGGACCAAATGGGAGTGGTCGCCAGCCTTACCTGCCTTTTAAATACTTTGGAAAGAATTCCAGTATCCATTTTACAGAGGGCTAGGTAAACCCTAGGTCCATCTGGCGAAGAATAACTTCAGCCACGGATAGAACCAGGCTTCTCCAGCCCTGTGTCATGTAATTGAGCGACTCAACTCACAGCATTTGAAATTAACTGGACAGGATTTTGGATGAAATTTGAAATACATAGTTTCCATCATTACAATCAGAAAATCACAGTTAACAGTTTTACAGGAAAAAAAAAAATCGAAATTCTCCTACTTTTGATTTGGGAGTTAGTGACTTTAGAATAAATAAAATGTTAAATCTGTTTTATCATTAAAGCTCTTCATCACAAAACAAACTTCTTCGTTTTTTTTTTTTTGAAAATCATCAAACATTTGAAAGATAATAATTGAGATGTTTATGAATAGTATTATCAAAGAAATACTAAAGAACATCGGTCGATCAATAAACTGTAAGTAGTAGATTTGTCTTACTTTCGTTTTGTTAAATGTAATCGATAGATACCTTTATTTAACAATGTTAATATTTAGTTAATCGACAGTTAATCACAATAGTAGATAAAAGGGTTTTTTTTTTATTTCTTTTAAATAACTTAATTAAATCTTTCACAAACGGGATGTAGTTAGATTTATTTCCGTCAATTATGATATTAATTATGTAAGAAGCAATGGAGGCAGGATCGAGTACATGTTGTACCCATCGTCCCTGGTCTGGTGCCTCACACATTGCACCACAGCCTCAGCACACTAGTACTTCACAAAAACACGTAGGCCTATGCACAACTCCAGTAGAATGTGGTATTGAACACAACGCATAGTTGGAAGTTCATGGACACAACCACATATCCTTAACATCCCACACTTCCCCCGTTGAACTTTTTTTTTTTACACTTAGCAACATATGCTTTGGTCCTTGATCTGCATGTTGTCTTTACTGGGGAAACCCAAGTTTTGGGACTTTTTTTTATAATATTAATAATAATAACAACAATAATAATAATATTGTGCTAGAATGGAACTGTAGCTCTTATTGTCTATCCTTTTTTTAATACAATCCTTTTTTTTAACATTTATTACCCAAATTCTGGCGAATTTAATATACTAATTAAATTGAAATCAATTTATTTAAATCGATAGCTTCAACAAGTGATATCCTGTTTTGATAAATGCTAGGCAACAATCAGTTGTTCTTTTGTTCTAACTAAATAAGTAGACTCCCGACTATTTATTGTTACTACGTATTTAAATACAATGTATTTAACAATGTATACAATGTATTTAACAGCTTATTTATGGATAAATGTAGACTTCTATTAATGTCGCTAACACAAACAGTAGAAGACCACAACAGTAATGGTGGTTTAACTTTGTAAACCACCATTCGCCTACAATAGAAAACATGTCTAACTTCTTACGAATATTTCACGAAGATTTTAAGGAAATATGTTGTGGAGTACCGATATCTAGATTTCAGAGGCCAGGAATGTTCTATTACTTCATCTGCTGCTTCCTCTTAATTTTGAGTTCTGACATTTACAGCAGCTTATTATAATTTTATTTTTTTTAATGGATTTGTTTCCTTTTCTTGTATATTGAGGAAGAAGTACTTTTATTTACTATATATCTAGAATTATCCAATTTCAAAATACCCGAAGACAATTTAACTTCATTGATCAAGTTTCCTTCGATAATTAATTCAAAAACTAATTGCATCTCAACTTAATCCCATTGGTCACCGAAACCTTCCTTCCCGCGATTCCAAAAGCCGTGTAGTGAGAGTACAGCTTTAATTCAAAAGATTTAACAAAACAAAAAAGAAAAATTCCGAGACACATGACAGTTACCTGTTACCAGCCATGCGTCTTAAACTTGTTCCACACCATTGACAATGCATAAATATTGATGCCCTTGTAAGCTTAACCAGCTTATGGAATCGTGAACAATGACTTTCTTTCGTGGGCCTTCCTCTGACACAAAATTGATCTTACAGATACTTCACTGTAATTGCCTGTTCCCACCCACAAATTACGACAGACACGCCAACTGTTTAGCGGCATTCATTGTCAGTCTGTAAAAGACAAATCTAGGAAAGTTAAGACTTAATAGACTGCAATTAAATGGTAATTTATTATTTAACTTATGGCAACAATAAAATGTGAAGCTTATTGTAATTAAATGTAACTTAAATTTGATATTATTGATTTTTCTAACAAGAACTGAAAGAAGAATTTGAGAGAAAGATGTCAATGAGTCTGATTACATGTTGTTAGACTTAATTCTTAGATTTTTGATCCTTAGAACTTTGAAGTATCAATTTTGCTTTGAAAGGATTTATTACTTTTATCATTTTTTTGTATTATGCTGATGCAACCTAGTGATTATCTATAAACATTAAAAACTAATTTACATAAAATTCATAAAAAAATAAATAAATACTACAGTTGTAATAGAAGTTAAGAAACCTTTGGAACGATTAGAAAACTTTGGAAAAACGGAAAGCTTAAGTTAAGCAAGGAAAACTATTGTTGTAATAGTGTCCTACAATAAGTTCGGTTCATTCAAAAAGAAATGAAATGTTATAAAGAGGGCAAACAAATCAATTTGTATTTTAAATAAAGAGCTATTAAAAGGCATTAAAAGTTCAATGGCAGCTTCTTTAGACAAAGTGAATATAAAAATGCTGAAAGGAGATGATACAGATTTATTAGATGATACAGATCTTTCAGGTGAATAAAAGTTTCGTGAACACAATACCTCACCTTAAAGAACTGAGCATTCTGTGACTTGATAATTTTTTTAGCCGCTAACATAAAAGTTTGATGTCCAAAAAGTACTGTATAAATCCTAAATTTTGACAATTTATTAATTTTGTAAAAATCGTATAACTTTAATTAACCATTCATCAATTGTTAATTAATAATTGTTAACCCCTAGGAGGGCGTCAAACAAAGCAGTGAATTCAACCAGTAAAGTTGTCTTCTTTAAGACTTCATATCAATACTTCATACCAACTTCATACCATACTAATTTTCATCAAAGGCTGAACAACTTTAGAAAATGGGAGTTAGTTTGTAGTCGCTTTTTAAATTAAATTTTTATTATAAATTTAAATTCCTTACGATTTCGTATTCAATGTAACATTTTACAAGAATTTTTAAAGAATTCAAAAATTAGAAAGTATTAAAAATTAAGAAGATTTCTTAAAAGAAACCAGCTTTCTTTTCTGCTTTCCTATAGCTTCATAATTTCAGGCGAATGCTTTGTTTAGACGCGCCTACCTCTTATAAAATGTTCCATGTACTTTCATCAATTTCATTAAGAGCCGATGGTGGAAATAAGAAAGCCCAGGTTCCTACTCCCTCTGCGATTGTAAATCATTTCTTTCAGACAGGTTGATTAGGATTTGTAACTGCAAATAACTTACGCAGTGAGTGAGCAATTAGGAACTCGATTTCGGCTTTGCAGTCTGCCAACTCGGATGGTAAAATCGGAAGCTTCCACATAATTGCTCAATTACAGGACCTTCATTTAAATGAAATGGTGGTCGAGAACATACGGAGGTGATTTATTGTGCAAAAGCTTTGGTTTTAACGTTCACTTCTTTGCAATATCCGTGATGCAGAGCCTGAGGTTTATTAAGTAGAAGCTGCCCTCGCCGGGTATATATTAAGAAAGGTTAAAAGGAAAGCAATTTCCAACTTCAGTAATCACTGGTAACGCTTTTAATTTGGTTTGGTCATATGAAAATATCAAGTTTCAATCTCTTTCATAATTCCAAGTTTATTACCAAGAAAGAAATATCTCTAAATCAAACAAAGGAGAGAAAAAAAGAAGAAAGAAAATAAACAAAACTTAAACAGATTAAGCCTTGCTGTTCTACACGAATAAAAGAAAGAAAAAAAAGGCAACAATTTTCCGATCTTGATATGAATATTAAAGTAATAATAATAATTTTATAGGTTCTGTTGTTAAAATACATTAGTTCATGAAAAAGATTTTTAGGGATATCTAATCGAACTGATTGAAAGACAGCTTATTGAGATGAATTTTATGCAAAAGTTGGCATCTTGTCTTTATTCATTAATCGAACCAGTAAAATGAAACATACTTTGCCGGTACACAATTGTCTCCTATTAACTGCAAGGCAGTCTAAATATTGCAATAAACCCCTGTCTGCAAATAAATAACCAAGTAAATCTATTGCAAATGCTTACAATCTTCCTTTTACGACATCATATGTTAATAAAAAACCTATTACAGAATTTTTAAGAGAGAGAAAAAAGGAGATCAAAAATTCAAATCCAGTTATTAATACAGTTAACTGAATTTTAATTATTATAATAAAAATTAATCTTATTATTATTTGAATTTGAGATAAAAATGATCTTGTATTAAGGTTATACTGAATATATTCAGGAAACACGAGAGTGCACAGTGATTCAAAGCCTATCGTGTAGCTACAGCATGGAAATGGAATGATTCCAATAGCTTTTGGTCGTCAATACGAGTAAATCCGACTGACGAGTCCTAATAAGGACGAAATAGTTGTCCGAGGTTCTCGTTGGCGATATGTCAACCGCGCGAATGACGTATTTTCTTTTTTTTATGTTTCAATTTGTGCACGTTGAACTTCCCTATCTTTTGAATCCATGATGGCTTTCACATGGATCGTTGGTCAGAGTGCCCCAGGGTCCTCTTGTCTTTAAGCAACAGAACAGCGAGTCGCTTCTTCCACCAAAAAAAAAAAAAACCAATCTAAAAAAGAAACAGACTCTCATTTTGCAGCCCTTCTACTTAGTCCACTATCAGCGCTAATACTAATGGTAACGCATATTGACATATAATCTTTAGCACAGCTTAGAATGGTCAAGGAAAAAAAATCATTTTTAGCTTTCTTCCGATAGGAAAATGACGATAGCTCATTTTCCAATCCAAGTGTGTGGTGTGTTCTAGGAACTTTTAATTGCTAAACTCAATTTTAGAAAAACATCGGGAGTGACGTCATTGAACCAAGTTGCACAATATCCGTAAGCCCGAAACATAGTTCCACCTTTCTGTAAAGATTGTAGTGCAAGCTAAGGTTTTGTATGATGTGAAATTACTTTAAGTTTGTACTGATATATAATAAAGTGTTTAATTTTATTTTTGTGGAAATTTTCAAACTAGTAAAAATCATTCATGCTTAAGTTGTGGAACTACTTGACATCATGGCTGCCTCCACTAGTTCGCACGTGTCTTCTCAAATGTACTTAAAAGTTAATCGTAAAAGTCAGTCTTTGGCGTGGTCCTGTAATTTGATTGGTGAGAATAAAATTAAAATTTGTGGAATTTAAACAGGATTAATTAAAAAAAAACAACGAAATAACTGGAGAGGGAGATAAAAAAAGGGCAATTAGGAAAATCGATCCAGCGAACCTTAGCATGAAAGAGGGATGCTTAGACCATCCCGTCACCACGGAATAGAGATTCCCACGCCTGACGTCACTCCCGATCTTTTTGTGAAACGTAGTTTAGATGAATCTTCTTGAAACCTGATTCGAGAACTTGAGACAATCTCACTTTATATGGAAATTATTTCCAAGTAACAAAAAAAAAAATTAGCACGAGAAGAGTAATTAAATTCCCATAGAATCTGAAGAATGGGTTTCCATCCTAGTTTTGATAATATCTCAGTCTTAAATAATGAATATTCAATCCTTTTAGCTAATCCATTGCGCTCAGTTTTGACAATTTTAAAAAAGACTTAATTCCTTTTTCTTTTTTTTTCAGAAAAGGGAAAATTGTTATTGTTTCTTTTCAGTAGATATTAGATCCTAAAAGAAGGCTTTTCAACAATTCAAAGAAGAAGAAGATCAAGTCTTCAATCTATTTTAAGTTGTTTTCAAACTTGTTGCTTAGATATAATTCTTTGTAAGGAATGAAATGTTTATTACTTGAAGGAACCTCAGTTGGTTCTTTTCATGTGCTTTGATAAAATTAACTTTTACATTTCATTACATTGAGTCAATATCGAATAAATTTACTTTTTGTTGTTTTAATGAACTCAGAAATTAAATATAGCTTATGTAATAATTTTTATCACTATTTTAGGAGATTTATTTTAAGTAGAATAACTCAAAAACTAACTGAAAATAGTTTTCCCTCCTCTAATTAATCAACGAAGGCTATATTATCATTCTCTTTTTCTTTCTTCTAATGATCGCTTCATTTTATCTTGTGCGCAGCCACAATGGAGCTTCTCTTCCACATGGTAGAGAGCTTTCTCCGGAGACTGGGGTTCTCCACACCTCTGGCCACTCCAATCACCACCGCACCCACGCTCGTTCGGCACTGCCGGTAATTCTTATCGATAACAGGCGTCGGATGGTAGGATCGGGCGTTTTAACCAGGAAATAGGTTGGGAGAAACATCTCCCTCTGATGTCTCCAGCAGTCCAGATAGGAAATAACGCTATATTTCATGATAAACTGACCAGTGTTTCAATTTACCATATGGAATTTCCTACCTTTCCTTAAAACAGTTGCTAATGGAACATAAAAGTTGTAGGCTATTCCCAAGGAGCCCATAGCCGGATAATCGTGAGTGCCCTTCGCACAAGGGGACTTGGTTGGCTGGACTCTACGTTGCAAAGTGCAATGGATCGATTAGGCAAAGGACAGCACAAGCTATTGTTTTTTGGTATCCTCTTTCCAACAGTTCTTTTATTCTTATCGAAAACAGCCTTTTGTTCTCATATTGTGGAGTTTTTAATAGTTACGTAAGACTAATCAATCCATCAAGCAAGTAATGGAAATTTGAATCAAAGTTATCAACAATGGAAACAATACTTGTAGTATAAATCAAATTGAATTTAAAAACACCTCAACGGAAAGGAAACTGAAAGGAAAAAAAAGTTTTTAAATGACATAGTTATTAAGAAATAAATTTAATAAACAAAATTTAATAAAAAAAATAAGAATGTTTTTACTGAAGCAAAACATGATTTAGATATAATAGCTCTATTGTCTCTTATGATATCTAGATAAATGTTTCGTTATTTTGCTTCAAGCTTGAGATAGGAATTAGTTTTGATTGAAGGATATAAAATATTCAAAAATTCTCAATATATTAAAAAATAACAAAACAAGACTTCGAAAAAGTTTTTTTTTTTTTTAAATTTTCAAAATTTCTGAAACATAATGTTGCAATTGTGATTTTTTTTTTTTTAATATTTGAAAATTGGAAGATCCATTATTATTCTTTTTTTCCATTTTTTTTTTAACATAAAGATAGGAATTTAGTGAGTATTTTGAAACCCTTGTGTTTGGAGAACAATCATTCGTAGCTGACTCGTGCCAATGGCTCCGAAGGAAATCGTCAAGGGAATCAAAGCAACTGTGTTTAATTTAGGAACGACTCAATTCTCGAGGAAGGTGTGTATATTCACAAGGGTAAGTTCTACTTTACTTGCCTAAGATAAGAATGAATAAAGGTCCCTTTACAACTTAGATTTCTAACCTCCAAGGATTTAATCTCCGTTTTTTTTTTTTACTTACATAAGCATTTTTCGTTTCTTTTTTTTTCCAACTTTCTCCTGTTTACTGGAGAATACATTTGGAGTGAAAGAGAATACATTTAGAGTCTGTCTCTTCAAAATTACACAGCTGATTCAATCTTGAGATTCTCTATAAAAATATATAAATAAATGCTTTGTTAAGCGAAAGTAATTAGTTCAGTGCAGGATTATCTTGAAATAAGAAGAAATAAGTATTCGTATTTCCATGTAATGATCAATTATAAAATTTTGGTTAAATATTATTTGAAAAAAAAAAAACAAAACAAAAAAAAAAAAACAACAACAACAAGAAAAAACAAACCAAATTAGATGATTTGGCAAAAAGTCAGAAACTGAAACGAACATTCTACAATCGTTTTATAATGAAAAAAAGGTAACATTCATCATGTGTTAAGAATTCGCATCCTAAATATTGATTTATCCCAATGAGTTCTAGTTTCGAAGTAGGATGCAATCGACGCCTACTTCATTTCGTTGTTGGAACTTTCAAACCATTTCAAGTAAGAGATCATTAACTATAAATTTTGTATTTTTAAAAGACGAAGGTCTATTATTCCCTTTTAGAAAACAATGATTCCAAGCCCTTACATTCTAGTACTATCTATCAAGTTCTTTCTATCCTGCAAAATTGTACACAAAAGTAAAAAGATAAACAATTGAGAACCACGGGAAATTGATTTCTTTATTTCAGAGATTACTTCTATGCTAAAGAGTTTAGTCATTTGTTGCTAAAATGGAAATGTAAAAGTTTATGGGTTGTGGAGAGAGGGGACAACTGTCCCTCATTTTTCATCCCTACCCCCCCTCCCGCAATATCAAACAAAGCAACCATCACAATACGACAGTCTTTTTTTGTAATAGAATACATTTTAAGGCTATGTACAAATAAAAGGAAATTGTTGTCAACACTTCCCTGCAGTCGTATTAGGCCTACAATCTAAAGAAATGCACTTTACATTAAGTAAATTAAGCACCAATCGCCACAAATTTCTCGACCACTCTGACATTTACTACTACTAGGGTATAAGTGCTATTGATTTTTTAAGGAGAGAGAGAGAGAGAAGCACCATTCGTGGCGCGCGACAGGACAGGGGATGAAGTCTATCCCCAAGGGCAGTTTAAAATGGACATTTAAACTACAATTGGTCAATCTAGAGTATTGATGGTCAGTCGCTGCTTATTGCGAGAGTCTATTCCGGACTAACAGAGGCAGACAAAGGTGCACTGGCATGAAATGCCAAGTGGAGCATCATTTTGAGCGATGCAAATGCCTATACCTCCCCCCCCCCCCCTCAAAGCCCCGTCTGATTGCTCGCCCCCCAGAAAGCCCCCCCTTTTTCCCCCCCCCCCCCCCCCAAATGAATGGACCTCTCTGCTTCACCTTCAGCCTCATCTCCAGCGAATCTCTCCATGGACCCATTGCTATCCTCACTTTTGAGCAACCTTGGATATAGTGATAAGAGATACGTAAACAAATAAGATATGTCCTAATGTTTAAAAAAGTTTAAATTCAAAATATAAATGAAAATAAGTTCATTTACTTCGAAATTACAACAAGTAATTCATATTAACATTGCGATTTAATAAAGTTGATATCGGCAAATACACTACAACTCATAAAAAAATTTGTTAAAACTTAATGAATTTTAAAAATTACTGTTTTGGGAAGAGCTTTCGACTCCCATCATCAGACAATTGTAAACAAAAACGGCCAAAATATAATTATTAAAGAAAAAGAAAAACATCACGGTTTTTTTCAATGTTTGAATTTTCATTTACGTAATGTAATTCGCCTTTTTCGATTTTTTTTTTGGTTCTTGCGAATTATATCTTCATCTTAATTCCTGAAGTTTTAAGTTTCCATGCTAAGCTCAGATTTATATTCAAGTTCAGTTCGATCTAAGAGACAGATCAATTATACAACAATAAAAATCTACCAATAAACAGTAATTATTAATGCAACGATTATTTAATAGAAGTTACTGTTATTATTACTTTTTTAAATTCTTCATCACTTTGTACCAATATCATTAATTAATTAGGATCTGTCTTAAAGCTTTTCTTAAATTAAAGCTTTCCTTTTATTTAGGATGATTTTTATTATTTTATGTTGGCAAGTAATAATAACTAAAACAAAAACATAAACAAATATATTTCGTTTTTAACAATATTTTTTTATTGTTTATATTATATTTAAAAAAACAAACAAAGACTAAAACAAAATATAATGTTTATTGTAAAATTAAAATAATCGAGTAAAATTCATTTTAAACATTTAGCTAAACATTAAACATTACTATCCTAAAAGGAGATATTTCTCTGTAAGTTTTTTTCTTAATATGAAATTTTTATTTTTTATTACTTAATTCAATAATTTATTTCTTTAATTTTTTTTTCCTTGCTGAACAAAAGTAAAGAAAAGATGATATTTTTGGATTAAAAATTGTTTGGTTTATTTTATAACTCTCCTGTTCCTCCCCAAGTCATCTGTGCAAACACAAGCAAGTGGACCTTGTGCTCTCCCGTGAGGACTTTCTACAGCCACGTCCTGCATTTTGAACGACACCGTGAAACAGTCCCTATTGGAATAAACCATCGGACGAAGAAAGCAGTTTTTGGTTTTTTTCTTTTGAGAGAAATAATTTCTTTTTCGTAGGGAAAACAGAGAGAAAGAAATTCAGTGAGGTAGGATGATTTTTTTTAATTGTGGTTGTTATCATAAGAATGTCAGTGTATAATTAAAGTATAATTAAAATTCATTTTTTTTTAATATTGCATCTTTTAATTTTGTGTATCATTAGGGGTTTTTCTTTTTCAATTGATTCGATAGTTCTATTTGCTGTACAGTTTTTTATTTATTTTTTATTTCAAAGTGTTTATTTGTGTGTGTATATAGGATCTCTTGTTCTGTTTGGCTTGGTCCATTAAATATATCTAAAGAAAGAAGTATATGTTCCGATTTTACAAATCAGATCCAGTTGTGTGATTTTATCCATCTGACTGTTTCAATACGAAAGATGAGTTTTATCTCTGTTTGTAATGTTTGGGAGAAGCTCTCTGATACTTATTTCAAACTTAACTCTACGACTCTGTTGCTATTGTAAAAGCTTCTGAAGATTTTATGGCAATTTGATTTCAAGAACAATCACAAAATTTACAAAATTTAAATAAAAAACTTTTAATTTATGTAAAATTAATATTATGTCTAAAATTATTAAAAAATGAAAGCATAGCTTTTTCTTTGGATTAGCTTTCTTATATAATATTTCATTTTGACAGGAAAAAAAAAAGCATAAAAATGCACACAATTCGCTGAGCTACTTTTGGAATTTTCGTACTTGGAATCCAAAACAAACTGTTTCAAGCTCAACAGTTGAATCGCCCAGTACTCCTAGCTCAGTGGACTACTATTATGTGTATGTTTGCTTTATAATTGATCCTTTGTAAACTAAGCGTTGTGCTAGAGAAAATTAATTGATTGCCCTTTTTATTCTTTATTTGTATTTTGATGTTTTTTAAACTCAAGGGTCATTGTTATGTTGAATTGTCCTTTGTTTATGTTTCTTTTGATTCCACTGAGCAAAGAGTATTGGGTAAAACCAACTGATGACAGCGATGAAGCTGAAACAGCCTGTCTTGAATTCCCAATACGAAAATTCTAAAAATAGCTCAGTGAATCTTTAATTGTGTTGGTTTTTATGCTTATTTTCTCTTGTTACATATATCAAATACGTTAAATTTTGCTACAACATTTCATTTTAATTTTAAAAACAATTGATTTCAAAAGATTAAGTTTCGTTTTGATTAATGTTTGCTAAACTTGGTTAATTCTCCTCCTTCTATATCCAATTCAAGTAAAATTCTAGGAATTAAATATTTTCTTTATGTTTTGTGTAATTAAATATCTCTTTTTAATTTAATTTTTAGGAATGTGATTTTGTTTATCTCTAAAATTTTAAGATTTTCTGTTGGTTACATCTTTTATAGTTTTGACTGAAACTTTGCTTCATTATGTAGACAAATAATTAATAATGATAATAATAATTTATTGCCTTACAAAAGTTTGTTAATAAAAATAATAGATATGATGACTTCCCTGTGTCTTAAGGGTAATCCCATCGAGAAGACAGTGTCAATTATAAATTAATTAAATGTTCCAGTTTAACGTATGTTTGTAAATTGAATGTAAGGAAATACATTATACAGTTGCTATAAAAACCATTTACAAATAAAAATACTGGCTGAGCTACATGTTTCGTTCGAGAATACGAACATCTTTCGGCTACCTGAATTATTTGAAATTAAAAGAAGATACTAAGAGCATTACTGATAACATATAATGGAGAAAAAAATAGAGCACAATACAAACACATTACTAATAAAAATATAATATAATGGAGGTAAAAAGGAACAATTAATTTGTAGTGGAACTACGAAAAAAATTACACATTTGTAAAACTTAGATATGGTGATATAAACAATCGTCGTAAAATAACTGAAATAATATATCATTTACAAATAAATAAGTTATAATAGTTTATTTTATAATAAAGAAGGTTTAACGTGCATAAATGTAATATGAAAAGAGTAAGAAACATCTGAAACTGCACAAATACGTAAGAATTGTTTGCTTTTAACGCATTGAGTCATTATCAAAAGCAATCTGGGATAGCTATTTCGTCCTCTTTAGGACTCATCAGCCAGATTTAGCTTTGATAATGGAACTCAGAATAGCTATCCCAGATTGCTTTTGATAATGACTCAATGCGTTAAAAGCAAACAATTCTTACGTATTTGTGCAGTTTCAGATGTTTCTTACTCTTTTCATATTACATTATTGCACGTTAAACCTTCTTTATTATTAAATTTTCGAATTTTCGGTGGGCCTTATGCCTTTATTCAATGCCTTTCGAGCCGAGCTCAATGCT
>JAFIDM010001028.1:19009252-19060151 GCA_023159025.1 Thereuonema tuberculata | reverse complement strand
TACAAATAAATAAGTTATAATAGTTTATTTTAAATATTTAAAAATACCCTGAAATTTCTTTTAACTTAATTTGAATGCGAAATAATACTTCATTGTTAAAACGAATTAAAATTGAGTGCCTTTTTCTGTTTGTCTAGATCAGTGTTTCCCAACCTTTTTTATGCTGTGCCCCACCTAAAGGGTATCTAAAGTATGCTATGCCCCACCAAATTAGGTATAACTTTCAAACAGAAAAAAAAATTAAAAAAAAAAAAAACAACTTTTTTAACTTTTACAACCTCCCCCAAAAAAACAACATTGCTCCATTTTAGAATTGCCCCCCTCAACAATCAAATTGCCCCCCTGTGGGGTGTACGCCCCACGTTGGGAAACAGGGGTCTAGATTATTTGACGTCCACAATGTATTCTACATTAGAGCACGTTTTAAGCTAAATGTTTATTACTGATACAACTCCGAATTTTCTTGCGCCACACAGATTGAGATCCTCTGCTCTACAATGATGAAGAGGGAAAAAGTTCCATTGCTGATGATACGAATCAATTCATTTACCACTTTTTGATGTGAAATAATAAAAAATAATAAAAATAATAAAAATTTAAAAAGAAACTTCATAAACTATAACTTAAAACCTTTTTGTATTTTCTGGAACCAATCTCGTAATACTATGAACACCGGAAAATATATATTTTTGTAGCTTTGCCGTAACTTCGTTTTGTGTGTATTTCGAGTTCCGATTCGACCAATGATTTTACGATATTAAAGGCTTTTATCTTCTAATTAAAACATCTTCTAAATAATTCTTTTTCTCTATAAATGAAATACAGTTAATATTTGAGAGACGGGGAATGGCTTTGTCTCACATGAGCCCTGGAAGAAATTCATATCTGAAATGGATCTGTTCGCCAGTGACATGTTCCAGAGTAAATGAGGTGACTGTCACTCCGTCAATCGCAACTCCTCCTCTTCGATATTGATAATAAAAAATCTCAAGTTTGCGCCGCCTCACCTCCCCCGCCTATTCTTTCACACCCACGCTTCACCTTTCGTTATAACAAAGAAGAAACATTCTACAACATGACGGAAGTAAAGCTGTAAATGAAAAAAAAATGTTGACTAATTGTCTTTGTGCATCGTCTGTTAAATATCATCTGTTAAGGTTTATTTTTTCTTTTTTTCATTCAGAAAGATTTGCAGCGATATTTGTCAGATTGAAAACGTTGATTGATTTATTATTAATACTTAGAATAGATAATCCCAAAGGTCTGTGAAATGTATTAAAATTTAAAATATATTTTATTAAATATAACAAATCGTTATTATTTTATTTTTAATCTTATTTAAAGACATGTAGTAACACTACTGTTGCACCATAGAAATAAATACAAGCATAAGTAAAAGAGTTCTTATGATCGTCTTACGTTAAACCACTTTAGAAAGAAATTTCATTGGGCTTCTGTTCATAAGAAATTAAAAGAAAGTTAAGCATAAATATATACGTTTTGAAGCATTTCTAAACAAATAACCAGAAAGAAGCAAAGAAAAAATATGTAGGCCTGTTTCGGAAGTCTATCCATTCAAAAAAAATTATCAAAATTCTTTTGATAAATTTCTCACAAAAAAAAATTCATAAAAAGTTCATGGAATTTAAATACAATGAGATAGGTAAGAGACTCAATGGACTGATCGTCGTACATGACATTATTAGCGAGTTCGGTTGATGAAGAATATTTTTTTAAATTTTGAGAGAATAAAGATCATCAATAGAAGTTCAGTAGAATCTGAATCTTTGCTAATAAATTTCTTTTACTTTCATGTGGTTTTATGTCATCGATGATAAACACATCATGTCATCGATTCACTTTCCGAGGCAATAAAAACTGATTTTGTTTTCACAAAAAAAAAAAAAGGAAAAATTGCATTTAAAAATGGAAATATTAATAAACTGAAGTAATTCAATGTTTACAGAATTAAAGGATTGCAAATGAAAATTAAAATATATTAAAAGTAAACAGTTCAAAATAAAATTGAATTCACCTACCTGTTGAGATGATAGAACCGCAAACATCACTTGGAGGTTCTTTAGTCCTATAAAATCAAAGTAACTTATGTTTTTAAAATGCATTTAAGAATTTCATACATAAGTTATTAAAGAAATAATGTATTACAGTTGTATGTAGCAAGTAGTGACATCATGAGTCATGAATTAAAACACATTTTTGATGATGATTGTACGTGTGTGATTCTTGTTAAAAGTTTGTTAAAAAAGCCTACACACAAGTTTAAAAAGGTTTTTTGATTATTAAAAATTGCTCATTAAAACACAAATATTGGTAAAAATAAAAAAGTTAAACTACTTTCGTGCTCGCTAGCGAGCCATTATCAGTAAGTGAATGAGTCTTCTACATTTAGAGGACTCATCCACTCACTGATGATGGCTTGCTAGCGAGCACGAAACTAGTTTGACTTTTTTATTTTTTTTTTATTTTGACCAATATTTGTGTTTTAATGAGCAGTTTTAATAATCAAAAAATTTTTTTAAACTTGTGTGTAGGCTTTTTTAACAAACTTTTAAAACACATTTTTTCGTTATTGTTCTGAAAACCTTCAATTCGGTTATTGACAAAATATTCAAAGCCTTTCCTTCTCATTTTTATTTAAGAAACCCTAAAATAATGATTAGAATAATAAATCCGAGAAAAAAGTGCTTAAAATATAAATTTTCTACTGAAATATTATTTGAAATGCCTGTGAAATATTTTGTAAATATTTTGTAAATAATGAAATATTTTGTAAATATCTTGTAAATAATGATTTTTACAAAATATAAACTTTTATTTCCTAATTCACCCTTTCTTTTCCCTCTATTCAAAAGATAAAGAAGTTGGAATTTTAAAAAAAGAGGTAACAAACGAAGGCCCAACTCTAAAAGAAGGAATTCGCACCCTGAGCTGTATTCCTTCTTTTAGCGTTGTGCCTTCGTTTGTTACCTCTTTTTTGAATTATTCAGGCACGTTAAATTTTGGAATTTTCTTAAGTTAAATTCTTTTAGGATATCTGTAGGTTCCAGGAGACTTCCTGAATTGAGACAGTTTCATGATTTCGATACAGTCAGAAAACAGTGAAAGAGTCTAATTTGCAAACCGTTTACTGAACACGAAAGACTATCGGAATCGAGAGCAAACATCTACGATGATGGACCATAGCAATGAGACAGATGGTTTTGAGAAGTTAACATTATCCGGACTGGAACATTTATAAAGAAACGTCCACTCACTAATATTTGAATGAAGGAGTTGCTGTCAGATGAATCGTAAATGTCTTTGAAGTTGAAAGTTCAGAATTGTTTTCAAGGGAGTTGTGTATAAGAAGTTCAGTGTATTTTTGGCTGATCTTGTGCTTGCTAGCTAATGATGTAATATGAAACAGAATGAGACTGAAAACAAGCACCGTACATCATCATCGGAAAATATTTTAAAATTTAATCGTCGAATCAAGGAATTTTCTTTCGAAAGTAAGTGGTAACTATACTGAAATATAAACATCGCATTCGTCATCTCTGAGCGAGCTTGACTTCATCAGATGAAAAGAAAGGGATCTTTTATATCTAATATAAATATTTTTAAGGTTTTCTGTTATACTGAAATATATTTATTTGATTCTAGAATGTATGATTTTGTTTTAAACAAAATTCTCAATAAATTGTTCTCAATAAATCGAGGATTCTCAATAAATTTGTGGGATGTTGCATATCGTCCAATCAGACAATTGCACACAGCTAACTTTCATCCGTGAAAATAAAAATCAGCTGTAGTTATTTGTAGCTAGTCTACGTGGAACTCTAAGCGGTCAGTATCACTCTGGAAATTTTCAATTTGTACTTCGTTATTTTCAATTGAAACATGAAAAAGACAAAACACTCATCAATAACTGAACAAATCCATTTTCAATATGTTGATATGATTCCAGCTGTGCAAAAATAGTACATACTTAAAATATTGTCTGGACATATTGAAGTAGTTGGTTTCGTGAAGGTTTTTCAAATTAGCCCACAGGCATTTAATTGAAATATGTTTAAATGCATCATCTGACTTAAATAAAAGTGAATAGTAACTGATCTGCTAACTCTTACTCCTGGAAAGTCATTTTCAACGACGAATCTCGATTTTTTTTTGTCTTGACTGACAGCTGATTAAAATGAATCCGGGAGATAAAGACAGAAGCACATGAAAAGACTCCTACAGAAGATGATCTAAGGAACAATTCATTGGAAACTCATTCAAGCATCCGATATATTCTGCAGCATTGAAATTTGTAACTTGTTGTTAAGTTTGTACTCTACCAAGAAACAGTTACCAGAAATATAAGGCATATCTCTGAAAACTTGAGCAACTGAATGTGATTATTTCCTAAAAAATCATAAAGTGGAATTTGAGAAAGTATATCATCGTCTCCCCACTGTTAGTTACAAGAGTGGTTAACTAAGACTCACCATAAACAGCGATCCTTTTAAAATAATAACAATTACATCATATAGATTTAGAACGAATAAATAAACTCCGTAAATTCAATAGTTTCTGAAGCAATTTCAAAACTTATAAATCCATAAATAATAAAAAAAGTCCCCTTATTTTTATTTATCATAAATTTGCGTCTGACTTTCAATGTTACAGTTACTTAGTCTTGACCTTCTAGTTATGAATTAAGGAAGTATCTTGAAAATACCAGTTTGTATAGAACTGCTTAATCATCCATATACCTAAACCGCTGGTGCTCAGAAATAGCAAACGACAAATCGAGAAAAAACATAATGAATAAAAGTGCTTTTATAAATGTTGAATGAAATTTCTATGGTAAGACTGTGAAAAGAGCAATAATGATTGATAGAAGAGAGAAAGATGCAACCTGAACGATTATTATAACTAATTGACATTGAGCAAGAGTTCAAGGGTGTCATTTGTTAATAGGGTGTTTTATGCTGCTTGTAAGATTGAATCAAACACCTATTAACAAAAATCATCATTTTTTTTTGTTTACAGCTATTCTTGTAAAAGAGCAGCTCTGAACTCCCGAAGTTTACGGGGAAGTATGTTGAGCTCTGGAATCCGATTTCCCAAGTATACTCTATCAGGTTGAAGTGAGGAGATGGGAATGTCCGACGATTTAGATCAATTCGAATGATTGTTTCCCTTTGTAGATATTTTTCAACAAAATGAACATTATGGGGAAGGATGTTTCGTCCTTGTAATCAAGACCAGCGAGAAATGGATGAACATTTTGATCCAGGATAATTATGCATGGTGCATAGTTCAAGAGATTAAGGGATTATCTAGCATCGTGGGGATTAAGACTGTTCCTGGAATCGAGGTCTCACCTGATTGGTCCTCAAGTTTTAAAAATCAAAAATTATTTTAAATTAATTGTGATTTTTTTTTTTATATTTAATAAAGTAAATTTCGGAAAAAACGAAAAAAAATGCACAAATTCGTTTTGCTTTCTGCCTTGAGCCATCATCGACGGCAATTTGGGAAAGCTGTTTCGTCCTTATTAGGACACATCAGCCAGATTTAGCCCCGATGATCAGCTCACAACACGTGAAAGCCTATGGATCCTTCTCCCGTTTTTCGTTTTTCCGTTTTTTATGTTACAATTAATGCACGTTAAACCTTCTTACATATTGATTTTTTGTCTATGCGTTTGGCTTATCCTTTCATAAAATGTCTTTTGTGCTCAGAGCTTAGCGGGCTAAGATGCTATACTGGTAATAGAAATTTTTCTATTGTTGTTTGCTTTTTCGCGTCCCACTTCGAAAAGCGGGAGAAGGGTCCATAGGCTTTCAGGCGTTCTGAGATTGATCATCGATGGTAAATCTGGCTGATGAGTCCTAATAAGGACGAAACAGATGTCCCAGATTGCCGTCGATGATGGTTCAAGGCATGAAAGCAAAACGAATTTCTGCATTTTTTTCGTTTTTTTCAAAATTTACTTTATTAAATATAAAAAAAAAATCACAATTAATTTAAAATAATTTCTGATTTTTAAAACTTGAACAATGAAAAGCTATTAAAGCAGAACAGTATCAAATCTAAAATGAATTAATTCACTTAAAATTGTGGCATTATTTAACTTGAATTAATTAAATAGTCTCGGATTTCTGATACAACATATTGTTGAATAAAGTAATTAGCATAAAGCCTAAAGTACAAATTTTCAACAACAAAATAAAATGAATGCTAATTTTGCTTTTAAAAATTAACAAACTTATTCAGGCCCAAACTTATTCTGAGAATCAACGACGATCCATCAAAGTTGTTGAAATATTTACAAACCCCAACTGTTTCAGACAAAGGACAATTAATTATTAATAAGAAAACAATACTTATCAAAAAAATTGAAATGCAAAATAAAAATACATGAAAATGCCGTTATGTAAATCAGAGAGAGCAGCACTTACTTTCTGGTGATGGGAAATCTGTAGAATAATGAAGGAATATACTTTCTGGGTAGTTTTTTTTTAGTAAACCCATTGTTCTTAAAATTCTGGTCGAGTATGAATATGCGGATGGGATGATAATAATGCAATACACAAATACTTGGCAAACAGCCACTAAAACAGTCATGCAATTTAAATCCTGTGGAACTTTCCTTACAAAAATCTCAAAAGAAATATAAAACAGTTGTAGTTTTGCTCCATCATCTTACTAAAGGAATACATTTATAACTTTTCTGGTTCGAATGGAAAAAGAAAAAAAAAATTGAAGAATTACAAAGTGGAACATTTTTGAAACTGTGAAACTTCTTGAGAAATTTTGTGAAGATAAAATAAATATCAAACATTTCCAAAGAAGGTCTTTTAAAAAGACGCTGTTCTTTTTTTTTTAATCAAATTTTTATTTTTGTGAAATCCTTTTCATCGTAATAATAGTTTCTTTTTTTGTTTTATTTTTTTCTAAACTATATACATTATTTTGCATAGAAATATACTGTAGAACACGGAAATGTACAGCATTTAACTACAGAAGTATCTGTACAATATTAATTTAATTGTTAATTTTTAAAAAGCTTTCCTTTCACAACAATAAGAGGGAAAAGTTTCCAATTTCTGAAAAAAAAATTAAATCCGCATTTTTTTGAAATTGTTTAAATCTGATTAATTTGATTCAAAATAAAGTGGATCAAATTTAGTGGATTATTAACGGATTATTAATCTCCATAGTTAGATAATATTGGTTTATTTCTAATGCTTTTCTATGGAAACTAGACCCCCGTGTACAGATTTATCCAGGACCGGAATTAGGTAATCGCCAGTCCAAGAAAACGAGTAACGAAAATTCGGGGCCCGTGAAGAATTTTCGCTGAGGGCCAACAATTTTTAGATCCGGCCCTGGATTGATCGATACAGATGTTTGAAGAAGAGATATGTTGAGATGGATATTAGCTGAAGTAGAGTTCGGGGACCTAAAGTCTATCTCTCTCTCTCTCTATGCCTGATGTCGTTCGGCGTCTAACCTCTGTCTCACTTGTGTCTCTTCCGTTGTCTCTTGACCTTCTTTTATGTTCGGTTTCATTCTTTCGATCCAAATCTGCCTGTTGTGCTCTTTCCAATCGTTTCCTCTCAATATCTTTCGCAGTATTGTTTGTAATATGTGATGTATGAAATTTACAATCAGCCCGTGCTCTTAAATAACAACCAATATACATTCCTAATCTTATTTACTGTTAACAATTTGACTTGGTGATTCTTTGAATTTACTGTAAAGTGAGTTTACAGTAAAAAAGGTTAGGGATTTATATTGGTTGTTATTTAAGAGCACGGATAATCCAAGAAGAATCGCTTCCAATGAAAGCGGTTATGATTTGTTGAATAGTTGAGCAAATAGTGATATGTTATTCCTTTTTGAATGAACTCATTATTTGATAGCGCGCGCCATTGTTAACGGAGAGATACGCAACATTTTGAAGGTCAACAAGGCTCATTTTGCATTTGTCGACTTCCTCGCAACAATGAAAACTGAACACCCGTTTTCCATTGTTGCACTACCATTGTGAACATTGGAAATCACAACAATCACAACAAAATGCGTCTTTTGCGTATGCAACAATTGCACAGGCACACCCTTGTCCATTGCTGTACTGCGCCGGACAGACGGAAAAGATTTAGTAATATATAGATTGTGCTAATTTTCGAACACAGAAAAACATAAATGTCTCTTAATAGCAAATTTGAGGACGATGCAACAGCACATTAGGGACCAGTGACTAATTTAAAGAGTCTCATTTGCCTGGGCTAAAGCTAAAGCAATATGTTTACAAGATGTTAATCATAAAAGCACTTTAACTTAAAAAAAAAAAAAAACCTATTCTTATTTAAAAAGCTCATCAATAAAAAGAAAGAAATAACTGGAAAGAAAAGAAAGGATTTCTATTAAATAAAGATAAGGTTTATTTCTATTTAGAAATTTACTAAAAAAAACTTCCAGTCTAAAGTGAGAAAAAAAATTCAAAACAATAAGAATTATTTATCTATCACCATATATGTATGATACATAAAAATCGTAATTAAAAATAAATAAATAAATACTCATTATATAAAAGTAAAAACCAAAACAGCAAACAATGAAAACTGAATATTATAAAATAAAAAGAAAGTTTCACATTAAATACATGGAACTGAAGATGATGATGGAAATTGAAAACCTACGATACTATTTTATACAGAACCAATAGAGTTGCAGGCATTTCAATACTTGCTTAATAAGCAAAAAGAAAACCAAAACTAGAATTAAATAGAAACTGATGGGAAGTTTTTGCAAAATAGAACATTATACAGGGTGACTCACGGAGATAACTTAAGTTTTAGGGATTTTAGTTGCATTTCAGAATTAAAAAAAAATAGCAAAATATAGACTATTATTATTAAAGAAATTTAACATGCTGGGGGAATATGTGAATAAGAAAAAGAAAACAGCATCTGAACAAAAGAGAAATTGCCTTTCTGATTTTAGATTACGGAAGAAATTGAGAACGGCCGTTTCGTCCTTCTACGGACTCATCAGCCCAATCCTCGCCTTCCCTTAACCGAATCAGAAAGGCAAGATCTACAATAGTTAGTGGAAGCCACCGTCAATCTGGCAGTGACCCACAAACAACAAAAAGCAAGAAAACAAATTGCTGCGTCTCTCGACGCTAGCACAAACCTTCTCCTACGAATGAGTAGCTGAAGGGAAATAGCGTCGAGATATTTCTTGCTTTTTGTTGTTTGTGGGGTCATTGCCAGATTGACGGTGGCTTCCACTAACTAAATCTTGCCTTTCTGATTAGGTCCGAGGATTGGGCTGATGAGTCCTTAGCAGGACGAAACGGCCGTTCCCAATTCCTTCCCATAATCTAAAATTAGAAAGGCAATTTCTTCTTATGTTCAGGTGCTGTTTTCTTTTTCTTATTCATATATTATTATTTTTCATTAAGAAATGTATCACAACCTTAAGCAACATGAGAGCAGCGATAAAATTGTGTTTATAGTTAAGACTATTGTTATTCTGAAGATGTCGTTCTTATGAATTCCGATGTTTATAAATTATCTAATAAATTATTGATAAAGATTAGCATCGAAGAATTCCGAATCGGAAATCTATCGATTTTTCACATTTTCAATTTTTAGGGTGATTTTTTTATTTCTTTATTTCCCTAATATGAAGAATAGAAAGTGGATTTGTAACTTCAACAAATAAATTTTATATTCATAAAAAACGTTTGTAATTCAAGACATAACAACTTGAATGTATTTTGTGTTACTTTGTTTCTTCAAAAGTATATGATTTGATTTGATTTTTAATTCCAGTGTAATAAAGGCAAAAGCGTTCAATATTAAATGAAAGTTAATTTTATAGAATCAGCTTCTAAATGTCTTTTTGGAAACACAATACAGTACGTGACATATTGCAAATTATTTAGTAATTAACATCAATAATTAACCGTAATTAATTAGGTTCTGCCAATAAAGATGCTTTGAGTCTTCGTAGTTTTATGTCCTCACTTATTATCAAGAAGTATCTGTTTTTCCAAAATTGGAGCAATAAATAACTTGACAGAAATTGTTATCCTTGCTTTGTTGTAACTAATTATTTTTAAAAAATTACAATTAAAAATACGAAACTAAAATAGGAATATTTGTAAAAATATTTAAAAGAAAAGCAATCCATTAAATTGTTATTTATTCTTTTTGTTGATTTCATCTCATAAAGCAAGAGGCCATTTTGTTCGGACGCTCAGCAGCCAAGTTTGTAACGAATTAAGCTTCTACAGAATCAGTAAAACTGGTTTTTAGACTAAGTAACATCAGATACAATTCATCTTTCAATCGAGTTTAAGAGAAATAAATTATGGACTATCCTAAACTATTTATATTAAAACAAACAAAAAATCTTATTTTTATATTTTTATGATGAATAAATACTTTGAGGAAAAAGAAGAATATTTTTAGATGAATCTTAAGGTTATGAGAATTACAATCTATTTCTGTTTTTCATTACAGGATCCGTCCTAAACATAGAAGCCGCAGAGTGAGGAACAGACGACTAGGGACTGTAAGTTAACCCACGCGACAATCAATATACGTGGATGGTTTTCAACATAATGAAAGGTGCGCTCGAAGGTTATTCAAGGTGATTATGAAACCCGAGCTCGTAAAGCGATTGACAAACACATCGTCTGTTGCTTTCATTTAGAACAAGTCTATGAATTCGAGAGGGAAATCCTATTGATTGCAGTCATTTAGTAACTAAGCAAAGAGACCTCCAAAAGATTTGTCCCTTATAAGAGATTGATGGATTAAATGATTTGTTTTTAATTCCTGACTTTCTTTTCTTTTCTTTTTTACTTAAAACAAAAAGAATTAAAAAAAAAATTGAAACATAAAATAATAATAATAATAATAACTTTCAAAGTTGATGGTATAGTTGTTGAAATTACACTATTAAAAATTAAATTAATCTCCGTAGCCTATTTTTCTGTCATTGCCATATTTTGCGTGTCTGACGTCTTATGGTCAAAGCAGTGGCGGGTTGCCACAAGGCTGATGTGTCTGAATCCCGGCGTGAGGCTTGAATGTTTTTCTTCTTCAGTGTTTGTTTCTCTTTCAGGCAAAGCCTAACGGTGCCTGCGGGGATGGTTAATATCCAAACGACAATAGCAGATCACCTCCATCATGGAATGCAAGAATCCAAGAATAATTCAAAGGTAAAACTTCTTTAAGATTTATATGAAAAGTATAATAGATGGGCTCTATTTTAAGATCTGCATTTAACGTGTTATAATTATCTATATTATAAAACAAACAGCACACTTTTTATAATATTAACAATATACGTACATTAGTGACAGTTTCGAACATTGACTGTTTTTCATCAGACTCTGATTAAGGGCTCTATACTTTCAAAGTATGTATTTTTTTTAATTGTGAAAATAATAATAAGGAAAAATATTTGGGTTTGAAAATTTTGATATACAAATATTTTACTAAATATAATTAAGTAATCATTTAGTCTATATAAAAAATATTTTTTAGTTTACATGCTAAATATACTAAGGGAAAAAAAATTGCACACCTACAAGGATTCGTAACATTTTATTGAAGCGACTGAGAGGTGCTAGCAGGAAATGGAAGAATTGTACCACTAGCCCTCTGAATAATTAGGAAGATGTTGAACCTCCTCGTTCAGCAATATATTGCACAACTGGTTATCGTCAGTTGCGTAATGTGTTCTTGAAGAACAGAACATCAAGTAGCAAGACAAGAAGTCATTGTTCCAGTTAGTGATTGGCGCCTATTCCTGAGCGTAGTTGGAGCTATTTGTTCATCATATTCTAAACGTGTTCAATAGGTGAAAGATATGGCGAGCAATACCCGAACGTTTTCCTCGTGTAGACTAAGTCTACGCTACTTTAGACTTTTCTGCGTAAGGGAATTTTGATAGCCTTTGTCTATGGTCCTCTGCTCTACACCTGTAATATCAGATCATGCTGTCCAATGGTTTCGAGCGAATCTAATCATTTGCAGGCATTTACATAAATTGTATTACCGCTTCCTCACATTTCGTGACATTTTGCATAATTTCTTCCAGGTATTGTATTCGTTTTTTCCTCTAAGTGTACGAACAATCTGTCTTCAAATGTTTTGTAGAAAATTGATTAAACCTGGGAATATTTTACTGTAAGCCATTTGAATCCAATTAATGTTGATCTAATCCCACAGAACGTTCAAACTTAAAACACATTACAAAATAAATAGTTTGTTAACACAATAACTGTTTCGTTTTTGAAACTTTTCTAAAGGAGTTTTTTTGTCAATCTCACGTGCTGTTGTTTCCGTATGTTCAACACAGAGAAAAGCTAGATCATCTTTCTCATAAATATGTCAAGTTTTAAAAAAGATCTGTTCACTGGTCACTAGAGACTCAGACACACGAACCTATTGATTTTTATGGAGCTACTTAATATTTAAAATTAAGCATCTAGAATTATATTGCAAATGTTAAGGATTTTATGAACAAAACAAAATATTTCTATATTTTTAAAGGTTTTAAACCTGTTTGGCCACTTATTCATTCACTTTACTTCAGGTGAAATCATCAAATAACAGAAACAATACAATATTAATAATGTAATACATGTCTACGGCAATATTAAAAAATATTAAATCCACTACATATAGAAAATCTTTTAATAATACTGAATTAATATTTTATATTACTAACATAATTAAATATTAAACTTTGCTTAAAATGGTTATCGATTCCACAACAATAAAAGCAGTTGATAAGAAATTACAGATTTACGATTATTCTTATCTGAAAATGAAAATAAAGAAAGTCTGACCACGGAAAGAATAGTTAATGAATAAACAAGCTTTTGTAATTTCTTCTTACGTGATGCTGATAACAATAATGTTCGCGATAACAATAATTTCCCAAAACAGGATTTTTCTCTTCTAGGTCAGAAGCGAATGTTGGCATTATGCTGGGCGAACACGTACCAATCTGCGGCAATATTGGTGGACATATTGGTCATTTTCATTGGTACCAACCATTTCCAGCAATAAAAATGAACAATATTGCCCAATATTGCCCATTGGCGATTGTCGGAAAAAAAGCATCAATTTAAGTTGGCGAGAAATATTGCTGGTTCGCGAGCGAATCACATGAACGGATGAAATCACGTGACAATGATGACGTCGAAGGAAGGCGGGACTTTGAAAATCGGAAATTCAGTCACTCACGCCGGCCATTTTGTTTGAGAAACAAGACTTAAAATCAGCAAAATGGGTCGGCCCAAAACAGATAATTCAAACAACAACATTTTATCATTTGATAATGAAAGAATCGTAATTGATTTCTACAGAGGGACGGCGTTTAATACTATAGCAATTCTGTACGGAAACACGCTCTCTTTAGCTCTCCCTAGTGAGCAACGCCGTAACCAGGCCAATACTCATACAAAGGAAAACCTGTGTGTTCGCGGACAATGCCAACCGCCAATATCAATAATGACCAATATTGTCCACCAATATTGCCGCAGATTGGTACGTGTTCGCCCAGCATTAGAAATAAATTGAATATTTTCAGTATTAATGAGAAATAGAGAACTTCAAACAATAGAACTGTCCAAGCAAATCATGTGAAGGAGACTATTAATGCTCTTAAAGTCCTGCCACAAATAAGATATCTTAAACTAAAAAACAGAAGGAATGCAAAATTTTTCCCAAGTGAAAGGTGGATATATGATTTTTTTTTAAGTAGGAAGAGGTAATCACTTAATCCATGAAGCTGTTGAATAAGCTTAATTATCTCATCACGTTTCTAATGAAATTGCCTAAAAAAAAAATCCTTGCGTTTTGGTGTAAATAGAATAATTTTGCCTGTTAAGAAACGTAAATTACAATTTGGAAACGTTTAAATGTATTCTTCTCTACATTAACTTTCTTTACAAGATGATTCATTATTTAAAGAATAGATAATGAAAATCATACTTAGTTTATCCTTCTAGAAGATTGTTAATTTAAAACAATAATAGTGGAAGTTCGCTGAGAGCCACTGCAATGGAAAACAATTCCTAACGGATGTAAATAGTCACCACAATTTACAATATAAACATAAGTAGAAATGACAAGTTTTCGCAAAAGTGAAATGTCTCCAAAATAAGCTATGCTATACATAGTGTTTCTTAGATATTTAATCATTTTTGTAGGTAGGAACGTGCGACAAAGTGTTAAATAGGATAGTTTTAGGCTTGTTTATAGGGCGTATAGAATCAATCTCAGATTACTGTGGATCACTGTTAGTTGCTGAAAATGGCATTGATGTCATTCTTTTTTCTCTTACATCATTGTAATTATGAATTGTAGTTATGTAACATAAAAAAAACCAATAAAAATAAAAAATAAACACTTATATCAATGCTACCCAATAACGATCCCTAGAAAATCTGAGGCAGAGAATTTGCTTTGTCTGTTCATCACTTTCAATTTAGGAACAGCAAGAACTGAACCAAAATTTGTTTGTAGATAGACATCGATAATTGTAGGTGGAGAGAGTTCTACTTAGCATTGACCTTCTTTCTTCAAGCACCGTAAAACAGTGATGATTTTAATAAGTATTTAAGAGAAACCATTTTCAACAATGTATTTATTAAGGTGACCTAAAAGAAAGGTAAGGAGGTTCAAAGTCACTGTTAGATTCTAACAATCATCTATGGAACTACATCTACAAAATCATGAAATCGTTTCTACAATTCTACATACGTAAGATTAATAAAACCAATTCCAAGACCTACTCTATGTTTCGAGCGAGACGTAACATTATAATTCTTAAGAAATATGAGCAAATATTGAAGTGCATTTAAGCTCTGAAGCCGCTGTGATTACCCTCACTCCTCATAATCACATCTTATTTAAGGTGAACTGCAGAAATTCCTGAGATATATTAACGAAACTGTTTGAAAGCTCAAAATATAACAGAAATTATTATTAGACGAAGGGAATAACCTTTACCTCCGTACTGAGACCTTGTTGTTTTACTGGTGACTATATTCAGCTGATGATCCTAATGAGCGTGAAATGGCTATCCTGAGACTGGGTCTCAAGCTTTGAACAGAAATTAATGTTCATGAGATGATCATCTAGGAATGCATAATGATCAGTGATGCAGTTGCTTATTATAAAATGTTAAGTTACATTTGTCAATATTGTAGTTATGAAAAAAAAAATTCTGTTAATATATTTTATAAAGAAAGAGGAATGAAGGCGGAATAAATGCATTCAATTTATCATTCAATAATCATAATTCATTGCCTACTGATATTCATTTTCAGTTCTAGCCAATCAAGGCTTACTATATTTGAAGTGTAAATTAGGGGATATATAAATTGTAAGGGATATTAAATGTAATTATCAATAATAACATTTTTATTGCAATGGTGATCATATAGAGGGATTTGATCTTTATACTATCCTACACTGTTTAATAATTATAAATTTAGTTGAGTTTAATTTAAGGTTTATTTCATATTTTACTAATATCGCTAATAAAGGTCACTGACTGAGGTTAACCTTCAATTAGTGTTTGATCTAAACACTAAATGTGAAATCTGGTAATGTTGCAACTGCTACATTTGAATTTTAAATAGTAAATTTTGATTTTTAAAAGTAAAGAAACTAGCTAAAAGTTTCTAATAATAAATCACAGAACATTGGCGGGGGATTTCCGAAGGGGGAGGGAAATTGGTAGGGGCATTGCATCTGAAAATGGAAGAAAAGTAGCAATTGGGACCTGTTTTTTGGTTGGGAAGTCATCGTTCTGTTTGTAACCCCCCCCCATGATAATTTTTTATTCGTGATAGTGTTTTTTATTATTAGTATTTTTACTTTTTTGATTGAATGGCGAAGGTCTTCAAAACCCCTCGCATTCCAAATTCATAGGTATGCTTACATCATAGAATTTGAATATACTTTATATACTCTGTATGAAGTATATTTGAAGTATACTCTAGAATATAACTGTAAAAAGTTAAAAATATAACTTTTTTGTGTTGAGAAAATTAGCATCAAATTATTTATAGACTTTAATCTTAAGAAATGTAAAGACCCAAATAAGACCCCGAAATTAAAATAAGTCTGTGATTTAACTCTGTCAACAACTCAAATAATCTTTACTGTCAACACTATTCAATAATCTAAATGCTCTCGCTAATCTGTCAAGGTGTACTTAGAATGGTCTAAGAGATGCTACTTAGAGATCGTATGCAAGTGCTTTATCTAAATGCATGAACGTGAGGATATATACAGGAGTGTTTTCTTTGTCCCCATGGCTAGAATGAAGAATGCGAAGCCTCTGGAAAATATATAGAAGTGGGGCTTTGAAATCTGCCTCCTTATCGATCGGTACCGACATGGCCTGGCTGGACACTGGCCATCCTGCAATCATACTGGACCAAACCACTTGCTCTTTGGGGGATGCAAGGAAGAGATACACAAACTATTCCATCACAGATCCTTGAATGAAGATGATGATAATGCGATGGAAGTTTTTTTTCATCAATAACGAAGCTTAAATCAGAAGAACAGAAAATAACAGAAAAGGTAAATATTTTTCCCCTAATATTTAAAACAACAAGAGAAAAAAAATAGTAATGGTATTAATTGCAAGATATAGTTTTTACAAATTTGTCTTTTTTAGAATTAGGAATAAATTGGAGGGGAAAAGGAGGGGGGGGGGGGGAGCCAATACATTTTCCAATCACTAAAGTTGCATTCCAATATTTATTTATAAAGACATTCTTTTAAATGTTGTCCAGAATACGTGAGTCACTTAAACAATTTAGCTATTTGCTTTTATTCTAAAATTAAGTAAAATAGCAAAATAAAAATAATTAAATAAAAGTAATTTTCACCAAGAAAATGTATTTATTTACATTAGAAATTAATTTTGTTGCTCATCAAGAATTTAGGGAGGACAATGCATAGTTATTATCATTATTATTATTATTATTATGTAAAATTTTCAAACTATGGGTTTCCCAGCAAAGACAATATGGTGGATCAAGGACCAAAAGCACATATTATTATTATCATTATTATTATTATTATTATTATTATTATTATTATTATTTTTCTCTGTAGAAATATATTATTACAATTTCATTTCGCTTAAAAGATTAAGAGATCTTTAATTATAAATGTTCTTATCAATCGAGTAATACTTAGTAAAATAGCTTTTGGAATCAGCAGAAGTAATGGCTTTTGAATTAATTTAAAAGGTTTTGAGAATTTACAGATACCACTGCTGAAGATAAGCAACTATTTGTATTTTAATATTATTTTGAATTCAGAAAATGAATAAAAAAAAGATATTTTTTTATAAAAACTGCTTTTTAGGCTTCTGATAGGAAGCCTACTGATCCCGGTTGGTCCGTCTGTCTGTGAACAAGTATCCCACCATGCAACGCACAACAATCGGAACAACTGCGCCTTTTATATTCGCAACAACCACATCTACAATACAGCTCAGCAACAATTACAACAATCATAATAATCGCAACAATTGCGCCTTTGGCATTCACAGCAATCACATTTATAATAATAAGGAAATTAAAGGAATAATGTATCAGAAGCATTTGCGAAGCACTGTCATTGGTTTACTAATCGCCATCCCTACTTGTTTTTTTTTTAAGCATTTTTTTTTTTATTGTTGTTGTAGTTTCTGTCTTTTTCATTACAGTTAATAATTATTATCTCTTTAACAAGACTAAATTGTTGAGATCGGTAATATATTATTGTTGATGAATTATCTTCATATTTTATAAAACTCCTTATTTTCTGAGAACATTCTAAATAGGATAGAAACTGTTTTCTTTTTTCTTACATTTATTAATTACTAATACAATTAGCATTACTAACTATATTCATCACTTCCTTATTCACTTTCCTATTTGAACAAATAGGATTCAAATTCGGTAAAGAGAATCGTTGAAATAAAATATTTGTTATTTAATTTCTAATGATTTCTTGTGTAGTTTTAAAAAAGAACAGACACACAATAATTAAAAAACATAAAAACATATTAAAATCTCGATCTGGTTGCGATCGGATCTGACGATCATTTTTCAAGTTAACTTGAAAAAGATGGGCAGATCCGATCGAAACCTGGTCAAGATTTTAGTGTGTTTTTACGTTTTTTAATTATTGTGTGTCTGTTCTTTTTTAAAACTACACCATTAATTTCACACACCTTAAATTCTACAACTTCTAATGATTTCGAAGCAAGTTTTCAAATTCAAAGACTTAAGGTAAATTATTGAACAAATGGCAATAACAAACATGGGTATCGAGGACATTGGGTCATTGTACATTGCAAATGTAGAAATTCACTTGAAAAATCAGAATCAGAGCTATTACGAAACATATTTATCCATTAAAAATAAATAAAAAAGAGATCACTTATAGAAATCCATATTCCTTTAATGATTACTATTTAGGACAGAATACAATTGAGTCTGGATGTGTCTCTTATTTATCAAAAACAAAATCAAACAATCTATTTCCTTTCTACCTCTTTTATAACGATTTACTTGAAAACAAATTTTGGGTTTTAGAAGTTTACAAATTGAATGAGGATTATATTTTTTCTTTTATTACATATGTTTCAAATTATAGATTTTCAGAATAGATAGAGTAGTGAAAGCATCTGTCTCCGTCTCTAGACTTTGCTGAATTTAACCAAAGCAGAGTATTTGTTGGTCAAATCTGTGCAAGAAACGATCTCTTAGCAGGTGAAGGTGAAAAAAAGTACAGATATCGTAGTTAACTGGTAAATTGAAAGAACATATATTTAATGTGGGAATATATAACAGACTGATGTTAAAAAGACAAAATTGGCAAAAAGGAAAAATCCCGTAGAACGAACCTAACTTCTTCGAGAGAGAGATGTTAACTATTTCGCTTCACAATAGAAGCCAGACTTCGTTATAGAATCAAATCGACGGAAAACAACTTGAATTGTTGTGAAAATATTTTTTGATAATGTAATTGTACGCGTAGAAAACGAACGGTTTCATAATTATTTACATAGATAACTTTTTTTCTTTCCATCTTTATTCAGAATTCAAATTCTGTGGAAGTCGTAAGATATTATGACTCAGCAAGTTATCACAGTAAATAATTGGTTGATAGGAGGAAATCGTAGAAAAAAGGAAGTAGCTAGTTAAAATGAGGAAGACTTGATTTTCTTCGATATTTTAACAATATTGTACTAAAATATCAGAAATCAGAAAATTATAAAAAGAAATTAATATTCCTCCAGTTGCTTTCTGTTGGAGGAAAACTTTGCACGAAAATTCTAATAGATTGTCCTGAAGATATTGAAATAATGAATCCTCTGCTAATAAGTAGTGTAATTGTCGTTTAAGAAGTATTTTTCCCATTCGGATGACGGGGATTACGAATTCTTCATAAGCCATTTATTATCAACTTATATAATTTGCTAATTTCGTCTGTCTGTCTGTCAGTCTGTAACTCGATGTAATTAAGCTATTAAGATAGATCCAAGGTTCTCAATGATACCCATTGAATCAAGGGTACTCAAATTGGATGAAATATTAGTTCATTTTGTCATTCCATGTTGTTTCATGAAATTTTAACTGAAATTCTAACAAAACATAAGTTCAAAACCAAATAATTTTGTTACCACTGCACCGATTTTAATGAAATTTGGCATACTTACTCAGTTTTTTACGCTGATTTCGAAACTCAAAACCATTTTTGCCGTAGAAGCTTCGTTCACAAGTTAGCACAGTATTTAGATTACATTTACTTTATATTTGATAGTTGATAATAAAATGATTTTTCAGATTTTTTTATGCCTGTCGTCCGACAGGCTTTGCTACTAGTTTAAAATATTTATCCACTCTTCCTTCCGATCCAAATTCTGTAGACTAATTATAGCAGAACCAATTGATGGTTTGTATGACTTCAAACTAAAATTTGGGCTAATTTGCAATAAGAACACGATTATATTTTTTTGCCCCCTCCCAACTATTAAACAATAGGATCATTTTCTTAAAAACTTAAAAAGATTCTTATTTTCTTATTGTTAACTTACAATATATGAATATGATTATTTTGTTTCCATTCTTCATCCATCAGAAAATAATTATTTTCTCTGATTAATTTTCGTATCATTCTTACTGAGGCAACCTTAAAAATAAGAATAAATAGCATTTGGTGTCATTTGGAAATTTGACTCTAGGTTTTGTAAATAAAACAAATTTTTGAAGTGATACTACAAACAATTTAAAAATTCATTATTAAACTTAAAATTTGTTTTAAAAGTTCAGTTGAATATTAAAGTAGGTAAATGCTCAGCGTTGTGGATTGACGGGGAAGGATGGAGATAAAAATATCATGGTGTTATTTTAAGATGGACCAGAAATACGCTCTGTCTTAATTTTATGGTCAGACATCTTAACATGATGAGCGTACAAGGAAGAAAAACGATCAAGTGCAGTACTTCAATAAGGATACAGTAACTTTTCTTTTTACAGCTTCTACTATAATTATTGATGTACCTACGGTTAACAATTTTTTCAGATGATTTAGCCATACATCTTAGATCTAAATTTATTTGCTTACTTCATTAAAGAAATATTTCTTTCAATTCCATGGGATTTGTGTCGTCAGAGCTACGTTTCCAATAAAGGCCACTATCAAAATAAGTTTGCTATCCTTAAAAAGTTTTGATTTAACCTAAAATGACTTTTTTAGGAAATGCTTTTTTCAGATGCAATGACGGTGTTTGCGCAATAGTAGACCATGGATAACTAAGCGTTTTACAAAGATACTGGTTGGAGAAAACTGTTTGTAAGATAGTGATCTGCATTACGTTTATCCATAATAATAAGAGGGATAATGAATTAGGCCTTTTTTTGCTTCCTTTAGAGCAGACGCTACGACTGCTTTCTTTCTAATCTAGAAGAACATATAGAAAAAGAATTATTCTGTAACAGGTATAAATCAGGAGGAAAAGAAATGAAAGAGAGAATATTAGGATGACGAAGAAGAAAAAAAAAAAGTAATAAAGCGCTACGGTGTTGTAACTTTGTTGATGGCAATTTGCTCCGCTAGACCAAAGTCTAAAAGAGTTTTGTGAGCTATTAGGCAGTTGGATGATGGGTCAGGAGTATTCCATCAGCATGCTGCTCACAAACCCATCTGACATGTAATTTCCAACGAATTCATTGTTTATCTCCGCCGACGATAAGATTTACACCGACTGGCTCCTCGTCTAATTGGCTCTAAATTCTTCGCAAGTGCGTGGTTCTTCAAGATTCACCGATGCTTTTTTTTTCCTTACACCTTTTTTTTTTTCTTTTCTTTCGTAATGTTTTCAGTGAACTGACCAGTTATCTCTGTCGCGTTGATCTTATAAAAGAAATTCGCGTTAAATGGTAACAGATTTTACATCGAATTTTAGAAATGGGTTTATTTTTAATAGTCACGTTATGGCTCATGATGATTGAAGGTGTGCTTGAAGACCAAACTGCCTTTCAAACACGAAAATAACTTTTATATTCGTGGCTAACATTTCATCCTTGCGCCACCTTAATCATTGAAAGAGAAAAGCAACATCTTTTCTTAGCTTAAAAGTAGATTTGAGCTTAGGTGATCGATCAGTTATAATTTTGTAAACATATCAGTAACCTAGTGTGATTGATGGGTCTCATCCTTTAATTCTGCAGATCTTTTCTTGGCCAGAATTCCATTAGACTTACATTTTCTTTAATGTAGGATTTAGATTATATATGTTAATGGATTCCAAAAAAATCATATAAACTGAAATTATAGTTAATCGAAGACAAGAAACACTGCTAAGGGATCGAAAGGTTTTTGTTTCCTTAAAACATAGTTTATAATTTAAATGAGAAATTTACTAAAACAAACACGAGAAACTTTTAACATTCTAGGAACATTAGAAACTTGATTTGCTGAATAACTACTGAAATCCATTCATAGTTTTGAGTATTGACAGTTCCGTCGACATAGAAATAGACCTCATTTCCCACAGAATGTTAGAACATGGCCTCGACACTCCCCGGCAGTTGCTACTTCCAGCAGCCCTTATCCATGGATCAGTCGACTACAGCTTCTGCTACCTGAGGTTCCTTCCTCTTACCTTGCAAGGGAATTGCAGCAGCTGGTAAAGGACCTTAAGCTAAGTTCTTACAGTGACGAAAATTCAAGCATTTAAGGTAAAAGAGTTTTCCAGTGATATTCGCTCTGTGCCTTTGTAGTTCTTTGCTGCTGGGAAAATGCAAATTTCCTACTCTCCTAAGTTCAGTGCTGCATTTCTAATTTCAAAATAAAAAAAATAAAAAAGTTTCAGGCCAATTCAGTTTTTGATATGAACAAATATTAAAATTTGAAATTTCATCTCCGCTTTGTTACTACTTTGTCCTGCCTCTTGTGCAGAGCCTTATTTTATTCTATTAGTGGATTTTTGAACTAAAGTTTTTTCACGAAATCCTCGCTATGTCTGGAATAATCTATTTCCTAATTCTGATTGCCATTTACTTATTACTGAGTTGGACCTACTGAGGGAGAAATTCTAATTATGACTATCTGATATATTATAAAAGTAAAAATCTCATGTAACGTTTAGGGGATGTAATTGACTGAGTATGCGTCATCTTACCATTCTGCTTGAACATTTTTCTTCTTTGTTTGTCTGTTTGTAAGAGGATCACTCTGAAACGGCTGGATAGATTTCCACAAAATCTAGTACATAGTTTGTTTATAGTATAATTAAAAAAAAAAAAATAGCGTGATTATTAATGGCCATACTTCTTTTTTGAGATCTCAAAATTGACACATGATCGTTGTTCTCTCATTAGGAGTTAAGAACACATTCTTAATTTATAGGTTATTTGAAGCAGCAAAGAAATATTACTAAGTGATTCCACTTAGTGTATTTTAAGAAATGGTTTCTTACAACTTAAGGAATCATTCTTATAAGTATAACAAAAGATTATAACTATAATAGTAATAATAATAACATAATGAAAATCAAATATATATAAAAAAAAGCCTTTTTTAAAAAAGTATTAAAATATATTTCCAAAATATAAGATTAGTCTGATACAAAAAAAAATGAAAAAAAGAAAAACCAAAACAGCATTGTTAGAAATTAATATAATCAAGGAAATTCATAGACTGAGTCATGGCTTCAAAATCATATTTCTTCAAAGTTAGTTCGTTTTGTTTTCAACTCAAAAGCTGTCGCTGAATTTGATACAAACTGGTGACAATTATAGCAAAGCAACGAGAATAAAGACAGTTACGGAGTGATAACTACACCTACTGTACCACCTGGATATTAGATGCTACCAATCATTGAACTCACTGCCACGAAGTAACACTACAAATTCTTCGTAGCAGGACTTGAGGGATTACAAGCTGAAATTCAAACCAATATAAAGTATAATCAAATAGTAATAACTAATCAAGAAATCTTTTTTCTGTCTTTTTTTTTTTAAATTGAATAAAACAACTTATTCCAATGCTTTAGAGAATGGTTCATTGCCTTTTAAGAGAAATTTTAAATTACAACAATATTATTGTTATTGTAAAATAGGAACTCATTTTCCTAAATTAATGAAATCAATCTCAGAAGATGATCACTTGGTCACGCGTATACTTATCTGAAAAACGACATAACGTCAAACTTTTCGCCCTAGCGCGCTAAAAAAAAAAACAATTTTACATTATCAAAACCAACAAAGTTTAAATTTCTTTTCTTTTTTTTTTTTTTTTTTTAAGTAGAAAACCCTCGGGCAAAAGAACTTTGAAAGTAATTAAGAAATAATTGACTTCACATCCTAAGTCTTACTAACCAACTTCTTAATTTGTCTGTTTGCTATGCCTACTCAAATGAATTCGCTTAAACGAATGGAATGAATTCTTTAAAATGTAATACGATGATAATTTAGGGCGCAATTGAAAACATTTTGACCGTGTCTCTCCCCTCTTATAAAAATAACCCCTCTCGCTCATCGCAGCACTAAGCGATGTAGATATGAAGCTAAGCGTTTACCCAGTACACATGTCTGTACTAAGCTATCCATTGCGTAGTGAACATTGGAGCATGCAATGATGGTGAGGCTAATTCTGGGGGAATGGGTAAGGAATTGAGAGCAGAATAGTCGTACTATGTTTTACGTTGAACAATAAATAAGTGACTTATCAAATTTGAAGGAATTCCGTTCAGCCGTTTTACCCAGATGCTTTGTCTTATAAACAGACTAACAGACAAACAGATAAAAAAGATAAAAAATATTAAATGGAATAATGACTTCGATGTTCAGCCAATTCACTGAAGTCACACAAAGTATTTTATAGTTCTAGTGTTGTTCCTCTAGTAAAAGAAGGTGTTAGCTGTGGAATTGATTCAGCGGTTTAAGATAACCATGAAATGAACTTGATTTCTTTACAGTTCGTTTCAAACTCCTTGTTACTACTAATAAAGAGCTTGTTTTTCTTCTGAAGAGTAACGAATTAAAATTAATATTCATTTCTACGAAGGGGAAATTATGTAATTATCGTCAGCCATTCAAGAGGTTGTATTTTTTTTATGTTATTGTACAAATATAATAAATCTAAATTTGCAACTAATCGATTCATTCTACAATTATTAATAATAAATGTGATTAAGATTAGAAACATTTTACGTGTACTGGATTTTTTTAAAGGCATTAATGAAGCCATTCACCTGATTAGTGTAAACATGCAATTAATTTATATATAAAAAAAACCACAAGATATACAAAGGAATCGACTAGTTTCACCATCGAGAGACGGTTTTTTTCAAGAAATGGGAAACAGTTCAGTTGCAGGTAATGTGATTGCTAATAAATGTGATTAGTTTCAGTGTTCTTCACAATAATGTTCCACGACAGTTTCTATCAACATACTGTTTAACAATGGCTGTTTAGTTACAGAAAACGCTGAACTATTCATCAATCACTAACTGTCAAACAGAAATCAAAACGCAAATAATTTGGAATGCACATTGAAGGTTGAGACCAAGTGTTTACTAAGTGACATCCCAGAAAGCTGTTTCTCGCTTAATTGGCAATCATCATTCTAAATTTGGGATGTCCCGTATTTCTTCTTATTTATAATTTAAAATGTAATCGCCGAAGCTCTAGTCTACAGACTCTTTGTTTCGGGTTGGGTCAAAATCGGGAGCCGACCTCAATAGTCTCAAAACAAGCCATCTCCAAAATTTCGGAGAGAAAAAAGATTTCAGCCAATAAAATAAAAAAAAATAAAAATTCTATATGTTACATTTTGAGATTTCGGGGGCGTAATGTCTACAGATACCAATGCTATAGACGAAGAGAAACACTAAAAGCCGTTTTAGACGTACCATTTCAATAGGCAATCTGTGCGCCATTGCCGTGATTTTGAATAAACAAATACAAATCGATTGAACTTCAATTTCCTCAATTCGCCACCAGGATCGTTAGAGTTAGATGGCTCCTAAGAAATGTCATGCCATCTCTTTGAGATCCTATATTTAGAGCAGCAGAAGCAATGTCTTTTCCATCACGCCTTGGCCCGCCGATGGCGCACAGATTGCCTATTCAAATAGTACGTCTAAAGCTGCCGTAAAACTCATTTCAGAGTTTAATTGATCAGTTTTATAATCATAGAATTCGCAAAATTAAATTTAGAAAATCAAAATTACTTTTATAATTAATCAGGAATAAGGTATTTTCGAGGCTTCATGGCATATAATTTGCAGGACTTATTTATATTTAGTTATTTATATTTTTGAAGATACATTCGAAAAAGATATATTGAGAATCTGTTATTTTTATTTTTAATTTACTTCTATTATTTTTACTTAATGATTTTGATTTTTAAATATGAGGTTTTAATGGTTTTTTTTTTTTTCCTTTTACCTGATTTATATCATTTTTTAAAATAATTTTGACTAAGTAGGTTGAGGCTCAGCCTCTAACAGCAGCCCAATTAGGCATAACAATAATCGATTTTAAAATTTCCCCTTAGAAAATTGAGTAGTTTGTTAAATATATTGAAACCCTAAAAAATAAGGAAAGAAGTTTTTATTAAATTTAAGTTTCTATAATCAGTTGTTAATTACAGCTATTTAATTATAAATCCGTGTTTTGTTACACTTTACTTAGGCTACTACATCTTTTTTCTTTTTGGCTGAATTAATCGTCTGAGTTTTAACTTTTTAAGAATAAGTCTATTAAAATGAATGGCTAATCAATGATGTCTATTTTGCTCATATGTCTATCGGCAAGGAAAAGCCGTGTGTATTGTTATTTGGTCTGTAACGATCTGATCATTCAAATTGTGGCGGCATCTATTGCCCAACAACCTTATTTCATGAAGTGACCTAATCTATCGTTCTCGTCACCTGAGGTCGAATGGAGGCAGGTGAAGGGTGTGTGTAAGAGAGACTGTGATTTGCTTCGTGATGGTCTAGCCTCCCACTACATACCAAGGAAACAAAAAAAAAGGCTTTTTTTTTTACTATTAAATGATATCATCTCATGAGTCGAAGATAGCCTGAGGCTTCCTAATGTTATGCACGTTGGGCCACAGAAGCCTTTCAAACCATTAATGACTTGAAAATGACATCCTAGAAAAAAAACAACGTTGACTGCGAAAGGATGCATTAAACAAATGCTGCCAGTTTCTAAGTATTGAAATGGATGCAACTACAGAGAATATTTCCAATGAGTCATTTAAACAATACTTTTTTAAACTATTACCTAAATTAGAAATTTTTTTAAAAAAGACTTCGTAATTAAAAAAAACAAAAGAGATACTTTTCATCCTCACGTATAAGTACGAAACTACTTATTAGAGTACTCTATAAGCAAGTTAGTATGTTTACTAAGTGGGTAGTTTTTTCAGGAATTCGCAAATTAAAATTAGAAAATCAAAATTACTTTTATAATTAAAATAAGAACAAGGCATTTGCGAGGCTCCTGGCAAATATAGTTTAGGGCTATCCATAAACTACGTCACGCTGTTTCTTGTTATTTTCAGTCCCCCCTTGTCATACTTTGTCAAGTGACTCCCCCCCCCCCCAATATTTACGTCACAGTATCACGAACTCCCCCACCCTCCTAATTTACATTAAAACTAAAGTATTTTTAACTGTATTTATAAGATTCAGTTCCGCCTTTTCATTAGTTCAAGTCGTTTAATTAGTCGTAGAATTAACAGAGAAACTTATCCTTTGCATTTTGATGCACATTCCTCATATTCAAGCATATTTTCGTTTGAGCTTAAAGTTTGGATAATTGGGGTGTTTTAATGAATTTTATAGAAGGTATTTTTGATTTCAATAAATGCTCTGAAGTGAAATGTAATGTGACGTCATATATCATCTGACCCCCGTCCCTCGTCACATCTGGTCACGCTAACCAAAGCCCCCCCCAGTCCCCCGACATGCGTTCATAGTTTATGGACAGCCCTTGCAAGTAAAGACTCACTAAATGAGAGACGAAAAGCGCTGCTGTAGCACCCGAGGATACAAACAAATTTAGAACACGGTTACTTCTAATAACAGAAACAAATCGTAATCAATATAAAGACTTTTAAAAAGAGGAATTTATTCTTAGTGAAAGGATAAAGTCTTCCGTAATTTGGATTATCACTTTGTTTATTCTGAAACGAACTGTAATGGATAATTAAGTGAAAAAGTTTAAAGATGATTCTAAACTACTTAAGAAAATAAAAAATTCAATCATAGTTCAAATAAAGTAAATTTCTAATTCCCTGAGAAATAATAATAAGGTAAACGATATTTTTATCCACTAATTATATGATTCACAACTTCATTGCAAACATCTAAATGGAAAAGTTTGTTCTCTGCGCAAAAGATTGTATATTAAATCTAGGGTTTCAGGTTTTATCCAATTTGCAATCTAGTTGATTTATTATAAAATATCCACCTAACGAGAACTTCTTTTTTTTTTCACTTAATAATTAGGTTAAAATTAGGAAAAGAGCAAAAGAACAACTGACAATTAATGTATAATATAAAAGCTAAAATAAAAAAATTAAGAATGTTTAGGAAATGTTTTTATTGTTATTTTATTATTTTAGCTATGGAATGAATTCAATTGTATTAGAAAACTAGCCGGGTAGCGTCGCTTCGCTCGGAACCCTTGCATATAAAGCATAAAAAAAACAACAACTTTATTTATTTAGCAAATTAATATTGAGATCGGAAAATATACGAGTTCGCAGCCCGATGTGGCCTTCTCCGGATACCTGAGATATATTGCGGGTTGGCCGTCACACACTTCATGGTCATTTTAAAGCGAAGATGTAAATCCTCTTTATTCCCTATCCAGTGAAAAAATTTTCCAGTTTCGAAAAATCCGGCTTTATTCCTTGTCTACATCATAAAGGGAACCTCTGTGCAAAATTTCAGCTTTCTAGGTCCAAGGGTTTGGGCTGGACATTGATGAGTCAGTGAATGAGTGAGTGAGTCAGGACTTTTCTTTTTATATATAGAGATTAAAAAATTAAAAAAACAAACCTAAAATATTACAAATTTAAATATATAATTTACTATAAATCGATAAAATCATTATGGTTAAACCAATTTAATTACTAAAACAAATAAACATAATTGTTATTCGCAATCTTTAATTTTTATTTTTAAGATTCTTGTTTAGAAAATGCGAAAATTGTTTGTGATGAAACAAAGTCGAATAACTAATAACTTAGCATAAATTATGCTAATATTCTAGTCTTAACATGATTATCCAACCTTTAAGCATTGTTGGAATTATCTAGTTAAGATTTCCAGAATAAAATGAAACGTCGTTGTTTCATGTAGTTATGTTTCATCAATGATAACCTATCATTGCTGAAGCCCATCTCAATTTTCTTGTTGGTTATTTTCTCTTTTGTTCAGAACGAAAGCGATTCTTCAAAGAGGAAAGGTTTTCTGACATTCACAGTGTCCGAATATTTATATCTTAATAATGAAATTCACACAGGGAGACTTGAAGATATTTTAAGATTAAATTGACAAACATTTCGTTTTTAAATCAGCAACAACTTATTCCGCCAATTATTCTTACTATCGGATTCATCATCATTTTATCTTCTTTCTTTCGCAAATAACAACATCTGATTGTGGGTCTTCCTTCCGTTAGGAAAGATCCGACTGGAGAAGCTCTGACTTTGTTTAAGATATTTCCAATGTACAATACAGTCTGATGAGAAACTGACGTTCCATTAATCACGAATAGTAAGCACCTGCTACAAACACTTCCAAGGAACAAGACAGTTTTAAGAAGGAAGAAATGATTTCCCTAAATAAAATTGGATTGCGTTTCTAAGTTTTCTTTGCTAAAATTCCATGTTATATTTTCCTATAGTAAGTGAATGATGGATTAAGTCAGAACATTCTTTAGATATAAAGAGATTAAGAAAATAAACGATGAATTATTCCGCCAAGTTTGGGTTTTTATAAATTTCTAGTTCAACCTAAAACCTACACATATTGAAGAGAGAAAATGAGTTAATGAGTATCTATCAAGTTAATTCAGACTCGGAAAACCTTATCCAAAATTAGCCCTTCGAATAATGAATAAATGTACATTGACAAAATTGGAATTGGACAAGATCTGTATTAAGACGAAAGATTTAGAAATGAGATCCATAAGGTAAAAGTGAATGAAAATAAAACTTTTCTTAAGATTTGATTTTCGAAAGAAAAGAAAAAAACATCAACAACAAACTTGAAGTGGATTGAATATAATGGTTAAAAGTGATTTATATTCATGTGTAGTTAAAAAATATAGTTCTTACAAAAAAAAAAAGAGACAATAATTGACCTCTGTAGATTAAGTTCGATTGGAAAAGTAGGAGCAACAGTAGACAGAGCATTGGGTAAAACATACAAACAAACATACATGAATGGAGGCTTCAGTTGGACTTCTTTAATAAGAACAAAATACAATATAATCTAATGTCAGAAAGCTTACAGCCACAATAGAATATAGAAAGTGACTAACTTCCGCCAAACAGTAAAGACCTGAAATATTTCAAATGCAACCACGTACATCGATTCCATTGGTTAAACAGGAAAGGTAATGAAACAACATCATAATTTTTTATTTAAGCGCTAAAATTATTGAATAAAAGTAGAATTTAATCATGACTATAAAAATAAATACGATAAGAAACTTTCTTGTTTAAAACTACGTCAATCTGAAACCTCCTTCTGAATTAATTAATGTCTGAGATACTATTTAAATGCAACAGAGCTGAAGTACTAACGCTAGAATGCAAAATCACGCCAGGTGACAAAAACCCAATACGTGTGTTTCGAAAAGTAAAGAAAAAAAAGGAAGCCGACGAACGAACTTCTTCTGAAATCCCTGTTTGATGAATTACTGGACTTTTGAATCCTCTCTTATCTGTGTAACTCACCCCTCCCAAATTGTCATGGATCATCCCCTTGACCTCCGCGATAGATTCCATCCATCTTAAGCTATGACTCGGCAGAAATCCGGAATGTTCAAAACAATCACCAACAGACTTCATCCGGGTTCTGCAACTGTCAACTTCTTAGGACTATACCTTAAAAAGATTCTAATCTTTAACGACCTTAGAACCGGGCTTCCCATCTCAATTTTCTATCATTAGACTGAAAAGGAATTATTTTACTAGTTTTCTTTTACTGTAGATACTTGGTAAAGAATCAGAATAAAGAATAAAGAATCATTTCCTACGAATCTAAGAATACCTAGACTGAAATCGAGTGAATGTTCTCTTAAGACTTTATTCCTTTCAAAAAGGACATTTTGCTAAATCCAATAATTTAAAATAATCCAAAACTTTTATTCTTTTTTTAATCTCTTCACAACAGTCTCTTCTATAGGCTAATTTTAGCCTATTTTCTTAAGGAAATTTGAAATCCCATAAACTTATTATTTATTAATGAATCTGGTTTCTGTATCATCCTCCACAATAACAATGAGTGGACCTTCTTGAAACATAATATGTATATTTAAGACAAGCTATCGGGTTGTTTTTTTAGGCCTACTTCGCCTAATTTCTTTTCCCTGTGAATCAGTGGAGAAACTTCCGAGTGAAGATGATAAACTTCTAAAGAATAAAATACAAAGCATCTTCTTTTATTTTCAAGGTTTTAAAAAATAAACGCCACTTTATGTAAATTTAATTATTTTCAGGAATTTATAATCTTATTAGATACTAAATTATTAATTTGTATTAATTATTGTCTTTTGTTAATTGTCAATTCACTTTCAACTTTTTATTATTAGAAGCCTTTAAATTTAAGTGGCTATTCTTTTTTAGTTTTTTTTTTACGATACTTTAAGAGTACCAAAGACTCTATGTTTGACAATTCAATAAAGTAGTGAAATCAATTCAAAGTCTGTTATTTTTTTTTTGCCGATTTTATAAAATGTATTTTATTTCAAAATACATTGTTTATTTTTTCCTTAATGAATAATTCTTCCTCTTTCTATTTTTTTTTCAGGAATTTAATCCTTTATTCCTACATTTATTTTGTTTTGTTCGTTCTACATTCTTTTAAAGAACTGAAAGATTAAAAATCAATTATTCATTGGTGATACATATCTCACATATCTCATATTCATATTCTTGAGTCAACAATGCTTTATATGACATTTAATAAATTGCAAATCTATATTTTGAGAGGAGAAAGAAGGAACTGCAAAAAATAACAAATATTAACTTGTAGATCCTAAACAATAGATGATTTTAAATTCCTTAGATTGTAAGGCAATTGAAACTAGAATTGAAGCGTTCTAGAATATCACGTTTAGAAACATATATTTTTTTACCTTCCTTCCAGATACTGATATAATATTTTAATATAGGAATATTTTTGCCACAATGATCTAGTGATTTTGTTTCAATATTTTGCGATTTTTTTTCTGCATTTGTATAATGGCTGGATAATTCATGGATAATTCCAGACTGTTACAATTTTACATGTGTTGCACATTTCATGGATAATTCAAGGATTAGATTTTACAATATCTGCTAAAATTAGAAACCCTGCAGTTCCGATACATTAGCGGGAAATTCATTGTTTTCGATGTTTAATTGTTTGTCTGTCCGTAATCATTTAACCTATTTAGTAACATATAGCGAGATCTAGAAAATTTAAAAGAGAATCCAAATTTTCATCAAGACTGGATGAATTAAGAGTCATCATTAATAAACATTCAATTTGTCCATTTCTTTTTTCTCAGCGACGACTACAAGTTATCTCCTCTATTTATTGATTTTTTTTTCTTTGAAGGTCCATTCAACGGTAATAGTCCCTTTAACTAATAAATGCTTAACAGTAACGAAAATGGAAATATTGTCAGTTACTTAACGAGCACTGAAGTAAGGGTCTATTTCGTACAATCTGGTCTTTCCAACAAAGACTGAAACCAAGTCCTCCTCCTTTTTGTTTTTCCGAAGGATCATTTATGAAATTGAGGATAGAAAAATTGAATTATTGGAAATATAATATCCAAAGCTGTTATTATTGTTATCTATTGTTTACTTACTTTAATTTTATTTTTGCTTAAGAATCAACAGTTTTTGTAATGAACTGATCTGAAAACTGAGAGATTTTATTCTTTTCTATTTTTTTATTCTGGTTTGTTTTTAACATTGCAGTGAACAGGAAATATTAAGCCAACGTTTTTAAAAGTTATTTAAATAGACAATGAATCAGTTAAAAAAATAACCTATTAAAAGTCAAAGAAATACAATTTTAGAAAGTAAAAAAAAAAAAAAAATTCGATTAACTAGAATAATTCTAAGTATTAAGTAATTTTGTTTAAGATGATTCCAATTTAATGTTAACAATAATATAAAGAATTAAAAAAGTAAACTAATAGAATAGTACAAGATATAGATTACGTTTTGGATTTTTTTCTTGTAAACTTCAGCTATCCAAGTTAATAAGATTGGAAAAATACTTATTTCCGAACAAAATAGTCCGGAAATAAATATTTTTCCAATGTTAAGTTTTAATATTACTTTGTAGAAGACAAAATTTCTGTTCCGGGCAGCGCCTTTATCAGATCAAGTCAATTAGTCGCAAAATTTTTGATCGTTATTTACAAGTGTTTTTATATTTTATTTAATTTTTAATTTTTCACTTGCTTTGTTGCTGGTTTATTGTTTTAAAAGTATTTTCTACTCAGTTAATCATTAGTTCATCAAATGTTTAATATTCGTAAATTCTAAGATAAAAAAAAAAATAACAAATTTTGCGCAGAAAACTATAGGAATTATTAAAAGCATAGTTTTTAAATTGTAATTTTTTTTAATATTCCTAAAGAATTCTTACGGAAAAATTAAGATGGTGTAAAAAAAAAAAAAAAAGACTGCACATAAATAAACATTTCTTAATAATTTTCCTGTTCGTTAAATGTGTTTCTTATTGAAATGGTGTCTTGTCATTATCAAAATTATTTCTTATTTTAATTCTTAAAAATTAAGGATCTCCTGCGAAATATCCAAAGGTATTTTTATTTCAAGTGAAGATCTGTGGGTTAATAATCTTTTTCTTTTTCTTAGAAACCTTTGGATTTGTTTAAGAAGAAGAGTCAAGTAACAACAGCACGAGTTTTCCTCTTGACCATTGCGTGAAGTAATAGAAAGTGAAGAAATAGAGAAGCGGTGGAAAGGTTGGTGGAGAATGGGGAGAGTCACGTACATAACGGCGACCACGGCAAAAAGGATCAAAGGTTGGTGAGATGCTATGGTAGCTACTCGGCGTGTTTGCGGCTGACATCTGACTTGCGATGCAAATGCGAGCTGAAAGTGCGACTACCAAATGCGAGTGGCGGGCAGTTTTATCGCCCGGGCACAATGCTAGACCTCTTCCTTCCCTCTCCCACCTTTGGTCAGCGAGGGGGACCGACCGGGGGTAATTTCCGAGCGCCATAACTTGGCGGCTGGCAACCCCACGCGTGTCCGTTAGTCCCTATAATCTAAGGTTGTTTTCTGGATAGAGAGGACGTTTAGTAGCATTGGAACGCAAATTCTGCGCCATCACATCAATGGTGAAGATTACGGCTCTGCATGCTGAGGACACACAATGGACAGGTGGCGGTGGAGAAGGAGACTGACCGGCAGCTCCTGCATCACAATCTGCGACACCTTATCTGACAACAATCTACTTGCTTGACTCGGCGGACCAGTCTTCCTTCCATATGGATGAGTACAAGGCTCAGAATGGAGGCTCAAATCCGGGAATGGCAAATGCAGCCTCTCGCCCCAGTTCACCCTAACACCCACACACTCCCAAGTTCTCAGCATTTCAAGAGGAAGAACCGTAAATACAAGAAATTCCTCGACTCTCAACTTTTCGTTTAAATTTTCTTAAGGAAATAAAAAAGGTTTCATTTTCTCTAAAATAAATAAAGTAAACAGAAAAAGTTTAAAAATATTTTTGTTTTCTTTTTGCAATTAAAAAAATAATAATAATTAAGTTTGTCTCCATGAGAAAAACTAAATTTTTAGATTTAATTGAATCATATTCATTTCTTGATTAAATCGGTAAAATTTGCATTAACTTTTTTCCTCATGAATTAAAAATGTTATTTTTTTTTTCTACTGCAATCGACAAATTACTTTTAGCAATTTTTTTTAGTTCATATTTTCTTTATTTACATAATTTACGTACATGAGGGAGTATTTAACCATATTTCAATCACTGACCTCTTAATTCTGTTTTCAAGGAATAAATAAATTTAATAAGCGAAATTTTAGAAGGAAAAAAGTAACAGATTAGATGAGGAAGATTGGGGAGTCTCAAAATGTTAATTCTAAATTATAAGTTCAATTTAATTATAAATTCTTTCTTTTTTTTTTTTCTATTAAAAACATTGAGTTTGTTTTGGTTTGAAATAAATTTCTACTCCAATTATACATTTAGCAGTTTATTAGAATATTAATGAATGGAATTAAGGAATCAATTAAGGATGTCCCATAAAATAAAGAAAATTAAGAATACTTGAAGATTTGAAAGAGAAAACTCACTTTCACTTTCATAAATCTGGATTATCATTGGAATATTGCATAATAATGTTCAGTTTCTAATTGGGAAACGATAGTTTTTCAATTATAGAATTCTGTCAGAATGAAGTAATTTCAGGTTTTATCTACCTTAAAATTCTGATTCGCTGCAATGCTAACTCAACTTTTGAGAAAATTTAAATTCAAGCGAGTTTGTTTTAAATATTACATTTTTTAAATTTAAGAGAATTTGAAAATGAAATATTTAAAACAAACTACAAATGTTAAATGATAATTGATTCTTAAGAATAACTGAAAAAACAAAAAACAAAACAAAAACAATACCGGTATGCAAAATTCCAAAGAGTGAATCAATTCTAAAAAAAAATGTTTCTATAACGGAAAAAGTGCTTCAAGTAATGTGTTCTTAGTATAGAATGAACTTATTAGCAATTTGCACTCAATGAAAACACAGCGAAAATTTATATAAAAAAATAGACTGTTAGCGATTAATTTTAATAAACTTAATCTTTTTAGCCAAACTAAGTCATCATTCATTGTATCAGTATATTATTATTATATTCAGTTATTCTAAGCTAAAGTTTTCTTGATATTAATACACTGAATTTAACAACAATGTGGAACGGAATGTTATATTATTGATTATCTAATACAGTATAAGTCAAGCGAACAGAAATCACAACTTTGATATTTTGTAGAAGAAAGCCTTCAAAATATCTAAGAAAAATAAAGTTGATCTGAAATGTACCATATTAATGAAATAGATAATACTTAAATACCATACTGATATTTAGGTCAAAAACAAAAGAAAAACAAGATATGGTGTTTGAACAAATAGACACAGTAATACAATGTCCCTTGTTCTAAAAATCGTTTAAAAAAAAAAAAAAAGAAAGAAAGAAAAGATTGTTAACAGATACTACTCTTTATAGATTTTAGATTTGATAATTTCAAAACATAATCTGGAAGGCATTATCTCTATTTACGAACTATGTTATATATTAATTCCCAAGCACTTTCTTGGTGTGAGAGTGCAATGCTTGTAATGAGTTTTCAAGCTGTGACTAGAACCTATCTCCGAGAATAAGAACCCCTAGGGTTCGGAGGTCCAAACATGGGGTTCTCCTCAAAGTAAGTTTAATGACAGGTACTAGGGATACAGTGGAATGTCATGATTTGCTATAAAGGGAAAAGTTCATTATATTGTTTCTCGATGTCAAAGCGCTTTCCCCCTTGTTTCCTTGCCATCCCCACCATCACATTCTTCACTATCTTCCGACGGAACGACTTAGTAAGAGGGATGGGTTATAGCGAGGTCAAGTTATACATGAGGAGAGGGATAAAAAAAATCGCTCTTCAGTACGTGCCAATGAACTAACGAGGGAAAGATTCTGGAAGAATTACGTCACAGCAATCTCGTGAGGTAAGAGGAAAGGAAAAAAAAAACAAAGCAAAAAAAAAACACACACAAAGGATACAGCTAAAAAAAAAAAAAGAAAAGAAAACAGAAATGGGTGAAGGAACAAAAGAAGTCTTCATTATCTCATTTAATAAAGAAAATTGTTCGTCATCAGTTATATTTTAACCATCACTGAAGCGCCTATCAGATCCTGTTTGCAAATTATATGTTATGATTTCTTACAAAAGCTTACATAAAATTGCACTCAAGTCAATCACAGACAGAGTAATTTCTTTTTATTGAAATAAAGTGAAATTAAGTAGCTTGCATGTTTATTACGTAATGTTATCTCCAAAGAGATTGAGACACTTAATTTTTCAAGTGTTAAATATCTGAAAAAGTTGTAAAGAACACTGACAATTTTTTTTTTCTTTGAATTCAGGCAATCACGAAGTAAGCGAAACATCTTGCAATCCTTTTAGAACAACAGGGAGGAGACGTAAAGCAGACAATTAATTGTTTTTTAAGGTTTTAAAACAATATTAACGTTTTAAACAATGTAAATCAATATAAAATAAAATTTACAATTTTTGTAATATGTTGCATCTCAAATTACAATTTTTTTATTAGTAAAACACGGTTCTCAAAGTGTGCATCCGCAACTGAACCTTTGCATATTCTGTGAGTCCACACCGAACGAACAGAACATGCACTGAACTTTTCCAATGAGTAAAGTGGACTCGTTACTCAAAAGAGTTGTTCGTCGTGTTCAGGTGGAGACGGTTTCTCAGCATTGGGTTGTTCGGCAAAAGGCAGAATGCGAGTGAAGAAAGATAAACATTTAAATTAAAGTTATGTACATGATGAAAAGTAGCAACGCCATAAATAAGTAATAAATAAATGAATGAATTAATAAATAATCAAACCAAGTATTTGATAATAAGAAGGTTTTTCATGACAAGCTACGCAGACCCTTGGGTGGGAAGTTAAAACTCCCATCCTCAAGCAACGGGACTAGTGAAGGACATTTTTTTCTATCTTTTATTTATTTATTTATTAACCTTTTTTTTTAAGTATATTTTTTATTTGGTAGTTCCTTTTTTTGTTGAATTCTGTCCCTACATGAATGAAACGCTTCGCTTGTTGCTGTTCTGTTCAATCCCTTCCCTTCAATGGGCCCTCAGGGTTACTTTTCTCAATTAATATTTTTTTATGTTTTTGTAATAACTTAATTTTTGTGTAAGTAGAAATTAATTAAATGAACTTCATCTTTTTTTAATTAGTAATAATTTTTAACTTCTTTCAATTCGTTTGACATTGATAATTTTTGGTTCCCTTATTTTTAATCTTAATTTTTTTCCTATTTAATTATAGAGAATATATTGTTATTCAAACTTTTTCAAAGATTATTAACAAAGTCAGAAGCTGAGGAGATTTGAAATTAAAACAAACAAACGAATGAATTTCCTTTTATTTTAAAGCTAATATGGGAATATATTTTTTTTTTTACATATTTTTATTTTCTATTAACGAAAAGTTTAAGTTAAAAACCTGAATCAGAAGTCTTTAAAACTAATTCATTTTCATAGAATCTTGAAAAGACTTTGTTGATGTAAATTTCAATGTTAAAGAAAAATAACACTATCTAATCACCTAAGGACATTTATTCGGTAAAATTTGATAAAATACTTTTGGGAAGACTATAATTATAATATGAGCAATGAGCGAACTTAAACCATCTACTAAATGTTATAAGGAATTTATTTCAATAAATTACAGTAACTATATTTTTTTAATTCTTTCCTTAAAAGCCTCTTATATTGGGAAGGTTTATACACATAAAAAAAAAATTAAAAAATTAAAAACTTAATTTCGCATTGTCAGGGTGAAAAATTAATTCGTTAAAAAATGCTTGGTAGTGTTTCCTAATTATTTAGTTTACTATCATTCAGTTTTTTCCGGATGATTTTCACATTTCAAAAACTCCAGATTTGAAGTGATCTAAACCTAATGGCACTTTCTTGTTAAAAATGGAGTTTTCATTTCCTATTTAACTTATTTTTCGAACGTATTAAGATAGATCTTTTCTTTCTTTCTTTCTATTTTATTTTTTTATTAACTTCACTTACTTCTAGGCTCAAGCCAGAAAATTATTTAATTTGGTCACTTATGCTAAATGCAAAATATTTCCAAAAGATTCATTATCGTTTTCATTTCATTTAATCACTAAAAATCTGTTATCGAACACCGTTTAATACATTTTGTATTTCGCACAAAAAAAAAACTATCGGAATGGATAAGTAAGAATATTTATGTTAATAGGATGAATTTTACTACGATAAAAAATAATTGAATCCAAAATATCCTGATCTGCAAATTTATGATCTTTCAGATACAAGTAATCTCAATTTACTTTGGTCCTTACATGAATGAATGTATGATTAAATATTCAGTGTATTGTGAGCCAAGAGCGCTTGACTGCGGGCTTGAAGAGCCAGGTTCAATCCCCTGCGGAGGATTTTTCCACGCTCTCCAACAGACAGGTCCTAGGGTCCACCCGACCCTCTCTAGAATAGGCTTCTTTGCTGAGGATTAAAAGCTTGCGGGCTAACCACCCGATCTGAGTTTAAGTCCCGTGAGTTGGTCAGAAAAAGCCGGAAGCTTTAATATCCACGAGGCGATACTAATACTTACAATAAGATATTTTAACTTAATTCAGTCTATTAAAAGAAGATTAATAAGTATAAAGTTAATAACACTATTATACAGAAACATGATATTCAATAAGTAAATTTAAAGAATTCATGGAGAAATTTAAAATTTAAAGAGTTTATATAAATTCTTTAAAGGAGAAGAATTCTTATAATTCCTTTTTCTTTATTTTTTTACTAACTGAAGTGCTGTGTTCAAACATTTCTATTGATTCCTCCGTCTATATGTTGTTTTATTTCAATATTAAAAATGTCAATTAAGCTATAAAAAAGTATCTAATTTCGTTCTTTCAGTTCTTTTTCTGTTGAATTTCTATTTTGAATGAGTTGTAACTTCTTGAACGAACCCATTCCCGCCACTTTCTTTCTTTCTTATGTCAGTTATGCCATGACGAGAAATTTTAAAGTAACGAAGCGTTCAGAATCTATTAATTATTAACATTTATTGGAACAAAATTTTATAAAGAAAGACAAATTTATTTACTTTGCAAAGAATGCTTTCCTTTTTCTCTTATCTAAATTCTCTATCCTTATCTATTTTTTTTTTCCCCAAAACTACAGTTTTTCTATCAGAATTGCTTATTTTTGTTTCCAACGTTTCTCAAGTCTTTGGCAAATAACAATATGCACTTTGGTCCGTTGATAACTAATTTCGTTTTAGAAAGGTCATTGAGATCCGCAAATATTAAAGGAAAAAGAAAAATCAATATAAAGTGAGACAACAAGATCTACATTTATTATAAACAATTTAGTATGATTCATCTAAAATTCAGATATCCAACAGCTTCAAATCTCTCTGTGCTCTGTTGGAGTTCCTTTACCCAATGTGCGACTGAAAATTCTAATCGTCAGAATTACAGGCATTATGAGTCTCTCTCTGTACTGTGGACGGCATGCTGGTCATTTGCTTTTTAGTCCATCTGTGGCTCGCCAGGGGGCTGCATGGTCATCTCGCCTCAACTGCAAAGGCCAGTTTTGAAGCAGCAGGAAGCAGAAAACTCCACTTGAAACCAAATTCGGTGTAGCCAGTAATCAGAAGGTGAATGACGGCGACATCCAAATTAAGATGAATAACAGAACGTCGCTCTCTGAGACATTACTATCGAACTGAATATGAACAGAATTGAAAACAATAAATCTTTCTGGCAATGATGGTTCTGTCAAGTCTTGTATTCACTCAATTCACAAGTTTTAATAAGTAAAAGTAATAGAATTGAAATTTATTTGTAAATTTGAATTATTAGAATGACGTTAAGAACTTTCTTTTTCTTTTAATATTCAGAATATTTCATGTTTATTAATGAATTTTCTATTTAAGCTCTTCTTTTCAAATGGATTTCTGTATTTCAGCTTATCAATTTTATTTTTCTATTTCTTAAATTTGACTTAAGAGTTTTAAGTATTTTATAAAATATTATCTCTTTTCTTTTGACTGAAATTGTTCCTTGTAAAATGAAGGTATTTAGTAAATATTTCAATTTTATTTATGTTTAGTGGTTTTTTTTTGGGTTTTTTTGTTAGTTGAAAAAATATTACTATTCCCAAACTAATACTTATTAAATATGTATTACATTTCATTCTTTTATTTTTGAATTAAGTTAAAAAAAAAGTTCATCACTATGATGATTAAATAAAATAATAGTGCATTGAATAGATAAACATATAATAATTAAAATATATAAGACTAAAAAATATTGAAACAGATTAATCCAAAAGTTAAAAAGAAACGTAAAAATTGGCAGTGTAATTTATTTAAGATTGAATGAGTACTTTGATTGCTCATGTACATCACTTAGTATTACTTAGTCTATTGTACAGACACGAATTAAAATTAACATTGACCATATACAGCCGGAAGGAGAGAAGAAGAAGAAAAAGGAAAAACGCAGAAAGAAAAAAGAAAATTCCATGTAAGACTCAGAATTCAACGACAGATCCTGGGTGTAGTGAAGCCACTTGAAAAGCAATGGGTAATGAATCATCATTGGATAGATTATCTTACAATTTTTAAGTAACAGCCACTCCAGTTTAGCGGAAGTCTTCGATAGGAAATCAAGAACTGTTCTCTAACGCCAGGATGGCTACAACACCCACTCTAGTCGTCCTCACCTGTTGACGACCTGAGAATTCCCACACAAACATACTTCAGACTAACCTTGGCCCAAGGGGGTATTGGCTACTTCCATTTTACGTTGACAACCGAAGTCCTCGACTCCCACAAGACAAAAACTTTCAAATTGAACAAAATCTCTTTGTCAACTCCATCAATGAAAAAAAAAAAACAGAAGAACAACAACGAATGGCTATCGTTCTAGGTTCATAAACTTTTCATATTTCAACTGAAAATTGAAAGCGGAAAAATTCGAAAAAAAAATGATAAAAAAAAAGATGTCTAGAGCAGAAATAGAGGTTTCAATACCCTGGACTGCATAAGAAATCTTGAGGTTATTGTTAATACTTCTAGTTCTAATTATGTAAAAATAATAATAATATATTATAAAAATTTAAGTAGTAATACTATTTTTCCGTCAATATTTTAATCAATATCGTTAACACTTAGAAATCATTATCTTTAGCCTTAGAAAAACAATTAAAGAATAGTTAAAGAAAAGAAAATATATCGCATGTTATTACGATAAGTAATTTATTCCCCTTAATGAATATTTATACTAACCCCTTAATTTTTTTCCGTAATAAAACAAGACATATTAGAAAAATAAATCGAGAACAAAAAATCCCGAAATATAATTAATTAAATAAAAATTTTCTACAGTTAGTAAGCTTGTTAATTAAGAGGCAAATCAGATGCAATCGTAAAATTTTTAATGAGGAAAATGAATTAAAAAATGACCTCATTAATTTCACCTCATTTAAAATCAATGTTAATTTAATCTTCTTAAAGTAAATTAAAAAAAAAAAAAAAACATTGTTGGGATCCATGAATGATTCTATTTTAATTATCAAAATGACTCAAATGGAAGATAGGTCATTCTTTGTAAGGTCGTTCAGGACATAGCCTCCGCCTCTTTTTTTTTTTTTTTGTTTCCTATAAAACACTTCTTTTTATCTCTTATCATATTTGAAAGCTGTAAATTGTTGATGGTGATTCCAATCGATTATTGGATGTCTCTCTCTCTCTCTCTCCATCTTAGTTTTCAATCCAATGAATTAGGATTGACTTTAAGAATACAGTCATCCCTCGACTTGCGTCCAGGTTCAAGTTCCATCGGGCACGATGTAAGTCGAACGGACGTAAGTATTAAAAGTATTAAATTTAAGTATTACGTATTAGTTGATACATTAAATTAACAAAGTTATAGGGGTTAGGGACTTAACCGTAATTAGAATACTGTCCCAAACATTGTATATTTCACTGATATTGGGTTAAAAAAAAACAATTGATCAAGAATAATAGTAACGATGAAAGAGACCATATAATGTACACCAAAAACTGTTGCTAACCTTGTAGGTTTAGTTTAGAAAAGGATCTTGTCGTTGCTTCGTCACTATCGTCGATTTAATGGAAGCAGATCCTTTCACACATTCTATGATTTTATCCGTATTTTTCAAAATGATCATCGCTGTGGAAAGAGATCATGAGATGTCGAGTGCAGCTTCGAATTGCTTTATAACTTGCAACTTCATTTCAAGATCAATTGATCGCCTTTTTTTCTGTGATTCATCACTAAGTTTTATGATTGGGCGTGTAGGGGCCATGTTGCACCAAATATCGCGAAATATTTAACGTTAAATATATAAATCTATTGGTTAAATTTGCGAATCCGGCACCCCTGTCTGTGTTAGGACTATATTCAAGATGGCGGAGAGGTGAAAGTTTGAAAATTGTTAGGAAATTTACCAATACATACATCCTGCAGCTGAGCAGACCTAATCTAGCCTAACCTACAGCTAATTGTAGTAAACGATTCGGTCCTACGGACCTCATTAGCATGAAAGTTGTTCTGAAGGCCGTACGATGATGGTACATCGTTCCGCGCAATGACTTACGAGGGGAGCCGGATACGCAAATTTAACCAATCTACAGTATTTCTCAAACACAAAATCAACGAGAAACTATTGAAGACACGTGGCTATTACCGACTTGTATTTGCTTGTGTCTTGTTCGAAAGTCTGCTCAAAAATGTTATTATATTCTCTTATGGGATCACGGACGTATCTTCGAACGGACGTACGTCGAGGGATGACTGTACTATAAATACACAATTGAATACAAAATAAAGTTTTAAACTTCCACTTAATCAAAGAGGGTTTTAAAATTTTGATTGCATTTTAAAACTTAATAGTTTGAATTTACTTATAGCAATGTTTACAAGAATATAATGATAACGAATTCATTTAATAATGATCTACTTAATACATTACACGTGTTGCTACCGTACTAAAACACAATTGATTTATCCCTGAATTTTATTCTGAATTCTTTCCAAATTCAGTTTTAATACGATATATAGTTAACTCTTACTTTCCAATGATTTTTTATAAACTCTAGATTCTATTTTCAAGGGGATTAAATTTGTTGGTTAAAATGTTTTACAAGAACTTTAACGGCATAACTATGATTTTTTCCTTAGTATTCTTCAATATTCCTTTGTTGTGACCCAAAATGCTTTACCTGTTATCACTAAAGGCATAAATACGAGTAGTGCAGACGCTTCACTGCAATACGGGAGAGGCTGGTGTTATTTTCTCAAATATTACCCATTCAAAATGATTCCAGTTCAACTTGCCTTCTAACGTAGGCATTTTCCCAAAGGTAAAATGATCTTTAAAGGTAAGGGAGCGTCTGACCGGCCATTCGACCTTCCTATTTGCAAACAGGTTTAGTGTCTAAGTTTCCAATGTTGGGCTTTTAAGACTTGTAGCAAACAATTATGTTAATTCTTCTTCTGCTTCTTCTTCTTCTTCTTATTATTATTACATAAATGTTTTTGGGTTTCCCCAGCTAAGATAACATGGCGGGTCAAGGACCAAAGCACATGTTGCCAAGTGTAAAAAGCGTGCAAAGGGATGTTAGGGATGTGTGGTTGTGTCCATGAATTTCCTATGCGTATTGTGTTGAGTAGCACAGCCTTCTGGAGTGTTTTTGTGAAGTCCTAATGTGCTGAAGTGGTGCAGTGTGTGAGGTACCAGACCAGTGGCGGACAGGACAATGGGTACAACACATACTCTGTCCTGCTTCCTATATATCTGATAAGTCGGTGTATTTACTGATCTTTTCTGCGTGAGTTTTCTGTATGTTCTTGCTGATAGGCACTACAATGACAGTGAGATAGGTCTGTTTGTTAGCCTTATAACAAGTGTGATGTCAGCTATGTTGTGGCGGTATGGTGTCTGTAGAAATGGTGCGGTCCCAGTACAGCTTATGTGAGGGTGACTCTAATACGCTTTGTGGTGTGTACTTGTAGTACGGGACCGTGTTCTTAATAAGTGAGTGTTTGTGTGTTAGCTGTTGATGGACGATCGACGTTACTTGATTGTGTCGGTGGATGGTGGGGGTCTGTTTGAGAGAGCAGTCTGATATTGTACCGATCATCATGTCGATTGTCTTATGTGGCACTTCCTGCATGTGTCGTCGTGCGTGTTTTCGTCATGTAGAATATGTTTCTTGTAGTTGGATACGACTTGGTCCTGTATGGCAATCATGAACCCTTCGGTCTTCCCAAACAGTTCACCGCTCATCAGCCATCTGTTCGACGGTTCAATGTCGACATGAGGCTGGCTGAGTTCGTGGCGATATTTCTTTGCTTCTAGTGACTTTCCAAATTTGGGTACTCACAACAGTCTTCAGAGTCATTGTTAAATCACTAAACACACGATATCATTGCATTCATTTCGCCTTGTATTCTTTATGAAATTAATATAATGAATATTGGTCAATGTAGACATATTATGATTTGTGCTAAAAAAAATTACTAACATTAATTAAAGGAGTCAAGGCTTAGATCTCCGAACATGAAATGAAGATTTACAGATTTCATCTAAACTCAGAGTTAAGTAGAAATCTTAACCACGGCTAGATACTTTCAATAAGGTTTGATATTCATTTAAATATTAAGTAAGCATTAGAACTTCTGATTTTTAATAAGACTTAGTATTCAGCAGCTGATAGGTTTCAAAACCCAGCTGTTGAAAGAACTTAAGGTTTATTTTCCTTAAATGTTCTCTAAAACGTGTTAATTTCTATTATTTACTTATTTTTTATTTACTTTTTATTATATTTTGCTTTTCTTTAAGTGATGAAACCCCAAAATTAAATTATACTTTTAATTTTAAATTATAATATTGTCTGAAAGAAAGAGTACGTTAATTCAATCCTTATTATTTACTTAATTTGTTTAAAATGTGATTAATCCTGGGAATTACGGAATTGATAGATTAACTGAATGGATTCAATACAGCTCAATGTTTTCCTTTGGACTTGTTCTCATCTTCATTCTGTTATTTTTCGATCAAACCCATATAATGTAAGTCAAAGATAATCTTTTGTCGTTAAATATACAGGCAAGTTTCAAGAAATCCTTCCAGTGGTTCAAAAGTTAATTGGGGAGACACACATACACATGTAGGCTAAGTGAGTTGATGAGCTTCCTTATTAGGCTCCTTTTCCTTCTAGAAATTTCTAGTAAAATAACAATTAACGATCTCCTTGCCTTTTCAAAAAGTCCCAAACTACTGAAGACGCGATCGATGTTTGTTGTTTTGATTGAAATGTTCTGTTTATTTACTACTATTAAGAGATTGAAAATAGAAAACTGCTCTTGAAATAGTTACTTCATAAGCAATACTTTTGACAATCTCATCTATTAAATACAAAAAAAAAAAAATACAACAAACAAACAATTCTGAATACTAAGGAATTAATTCCGAAATTAATAATTACAAAAATGTTAATGAGCATCGATAAAAATTCGGTATTTGGATCAGATGACAAAACAGTTTTACAATCATCGTTTTGTCTTTGATAGGTTAGCTAGAGGTAAAACAAGTTGTGGGGAAAAGGCAGGGGAGAGGCGGAAAGACTCGTACAGATGAAGATCCCGAAATATTGGATAATCGATGATGGGTGCCCGAATCAATTGCTAGACTGTCGGAACCATCGATTCCACGAGCCCAGCCGCCGCTATTGATTTTTCCCGCCACTGTCTATCCATCAGACGCTGGTGGGCTTATCCTGTACGGGGGACTCGGCACTCCTATTAATTTCACACTGACTGCCTTGTGGAACTAACAATGCTGCAACTTAAATAATCGATGGAAGGTGGGGGCGGAGAAACAGATCTCCACCCACCTCCCCTCAAGACCCTGAGAAAAAATTCCGGGGCAAAAAATTACCAGGCTTTAATTTAGCAGCTTAAGATTCATTCCTTGACCACCCAAATGGAAAAGCACACGTCCGTCCAAGTTGAGTCATAATGTTAGTCCATACCAAGAGAAGAGGGGAAAGTTGAATAAACCCAAATGAAACGGACCAATTCCAGTTCTTGCGTAAAACTCCAGATTCCAACTAGATGTGACATCTGGCTTGACAAGTGAACAGTTATCTCCGGAAATATTAATTCACTTCTGAGTCAAAATTGCTCTAGAAAACATAAATTATCACATTCATTTTAGCAATAATAAAATTTCTTTAGATAATCTTTTCAGCCTACTTTTCAATATGAAACTGAGGTTTACCAAATTAGTTCAACCAAACGGATATTTTTGAACAGATGTTGGAGGGATCTTCTTCGAAGACTATTTTTACATTTGAAATGTTTTCCAATTGGGTTCTTGACGAGAAATTATCACGAGAAGAAAATTCCCGTAGAAAAAGTAATGGAATCAAAACCTAGATTTCTATTCTGTTTCAGTTGAGATCTTAAACAATCAATCCATTCCTTAATTCAGACTTAGTCCAGTCCTGAATCCATTCCTCGTGATTTGACAGATTAAAATTAATCCATTTTAGATAATTCTTGAATAAACAATGCGGATTTATTTCATTTTTTTCAGAAAGTGTAATTTTATTTATAATATCAACTCTTGTCTTCAGTTATAATTTTGAATATAAATGGATAGTTTATGGTTTTGTCGTTTTCAACGACTTTAAAAAAATTGCAAAAAAATAAAGAAATTCTAAGAAATAACATTTGAAGGAAAGTAGGTTTTAAGTTGTTTCAAATTCTTGTCTGTTTGTTTGTTTGTTTTAAATTACCACTGTTGAACTGAAACAATTGTAATAATCAAAAGCTGGTGTTTGCGGAAGACTCAGGAGGTTTTGTTTAGGATTTTATTTGGTTGTGATCTTAATTATATATTTTCATTTGTCTTTTAATAACTGTCATAACGTCATTGTATTTACGAAAAACATATAAGATGTCTACACTTCTGATGCTACTTTTTAAAATTCTAAGATAATAATATTCCTTCCTTGTCAAAACTTGGTAAGACGAAGATTGTAAAGAATATTAACCAATCTTTTAATTTAACTGTAAATTTCCAAGATCGACAATGTTTAGAAAGATCGAAACGCTTTCCCATATATATATCTAACAACTTGCCTTACATCCAAGAAATTCGCTCTGTAATCAACTCGATTCTAGATTACAATATGACTTTTCCTGCACGTCTAATATATATTTAAATTTATAATCTGCCATAAATAGAAAACTAACACGATATTGTGATTACAACAGTTGTCGATATTTAAAGTTTCCCAAGCCCAACCAATAATAATTTAGTAATTAACGAAACTATCTCCATATCCTTTTGTATTTGAAAAACATCAAATCACGGCTCTCTGAATCATGGCAGCGGCGATTTCCTCTGATTAGAGGCTGGTCACTTGAATAGTAGTCATTCCTCTATGTAAGACTCTTTCAAATGTATGTTCCAAAGAAGAAAAGAGATAAAACTATATGGAATGAGAATGGGAAATAGGAAAGTTGCAGAAACCTTTGTCCTCTGGGAAACTATCCGGTTAATCTGCGATGGGATGTTTCCCTCATCGATATTCCTTTCAAGACAATTACAAGATGCGCGAAATGGACAGATTCCACACTTAACAACGATTACTTTTTTTTTTAATCTAGTTGTAATTGCCCGAAACTACTAATGGAAGAAAAGTGCTGTTCGCTTGAGAAGAAATCCTAATTACAAGACGGAACACATACCAAAAAGCAAGGATATTCCCAAAGCTCTTAACATGGTCTAGAAGCTTTGAATAAATCAATTACTGAATGAAGTAATGGACAAAAGCCTAGAGTTGGTGTTCCGGGCACATTAACATGAAGCGTGATTAATAAAGTCATTCATAAGTGCGGTTATTAGTGTGTATTATCTCCTCTGAAGACGTTATTCAAAAGTATGTTCGTAATCGCTTAATTGCTAGGAGTCAACTGTGTAGAACGCTTTTTGCAGTAAGAGCTTTACAGCTGGGGAAATCTAAGCACTCTCCAGTATTTCGTAGTTTATCAATGATGTACATCGAGCTTACTCCGAGGGTATGTATACGAAACATCATTGCTTTACAATCAAGTAATACTTTATCAAGATACAAATGGTAGCAAAGAATGAATCTAATTAAGAAAGGAATGAGAAAATAATTAAGAATGAATAAGAATCATTAACATCTACATTTTTAATCTGAATTACGAATTTTCCAATTATTTCAAAATTAATTGAAGTCATTTTCCAATAAATTTAAATAAAAACAAAATCATAATATTAAATTAACTATTTTTAAATCTACTGGTGAAGAGCAATGAAGTAGCGGTTGAATTAAACAAAATTGGACTGAACTTGGTCTCATTAGTAGAACCATTAAATATTCAGAGAACGATGCAAACCTATCATTTACATTCTCACACTGTAAGGTTGGACGAGCAAATGGATACAACTGCAATGATTATTTCAATATACACTATAAGTCCAAAAGGCCTTTATTCAGCATTTTATATATTTTCCATTTCATTTTAATTAACAAATAAGACACTTTAAGAGAAGTTGTCAGCTTGATTTGATATCTCTAATCTTTATTTTCACTTATTACCAATTAGTAAAATGAATTTAGGTAATTGAATAGAAAAATTAATAATTAATTAATAATTTGAAAGATAATAAAAAAGATTCTAATATGAAAGGTTCTATTTATTTATAGAATTAAAATCTCTAGAATATTAGACGAATAAAGTGTAATTTATGTCTGATTGATAGTTTTTAATTTAAAATTGTAAAATTTATTACACTATTAAAATGGAAAAAAAATTCAAACTATGTCATAATGTTTTACAAAGTTTTTACTCTGCTTCACGCTACAAGACCGAGATTTCTTATTTTAATTTTTAGAAATCCAGGAACAAAAGTGTTTCAATAAAAGTTGAAGGCTATCACCCAGGAAAAAAAAAAAGGAAACAGTTCCTAAAGAGAATGAAAAAAACAATCATCAACATGAAGAAATTTTCATAAAAAATTCACTCCTTAAAAATTTTTATAAAAGGATATTTTCTTCTATTTCACTCGACGTCGTTCAGTTTTACATGATTAACAAAGCTACCACCAATATCCGAATGATAAAAGAGTTTAAAAAAAAATGATCATTCTCTTCCCCCGCACCCCAAAAAAAAATCTTGCTTCATTTATGTGTGAGAACCGCTTACACTGTTTCCATGGAGACACTGTGGGACAAATTTAATTTACCTTCCGTTTATTTGTTTGACCTTATTAAATATACATACATATGTGAAAAATAAAAACAATAATAATATTAGAAAACCTAACTAATAGTGAGCGGCAGCCAAGTGGTAATGCACCTAAAGGAGACGGATTCAATACCCGACGGAGGTAGCGAAGGACCAGAAGGGTCCTAGGGTCCACCCAGCCCTCTCTACAATGGGCACCGGGTTTCTTTCCCTGGGTTTACAAATCGGACTGACCACCAGACGTCAACTTCATCCCATTGGTTAGAAAACGCCGGGAGCCATATCTCCCTCGGGTCGATTTTTATTTTTGATCCTTGGTGGGAGCTTTACTTTTTAAAAAGTAGATAACGAAGTTAATGAAGAATTAAATTAAAGAAAATTCTTATTCAGAAACAAGAATAAAGAAATTAACTTCCAACACGTTAAATTTATTCTTTAAATTCTTATTTATTTATTATTTATTTCGCGAAAGGAAAAAGACAAAAATATTGAAAGAGATCAATTTTAAAACTAACATTCTTCTTGTTAAAAAAAAAATATGTTCTATTTTTTAATCATATAAATCATAGCCATATCAAACTATATTCTGCCATATTGCTCGGATAAAATATTCCTAATACAATTAATAGACTTCAGAAGGATCTTCTAAAAGCACAAGAAAGGATTCGTTATTATAAATCAAACAAGGTAGGGATAGTGATTAGTAAACCAATCACAATGCTTCGCAACGGCTTTTGAATCACCTTTACTTTAGAATAGACTGCGCCGGGGTGGCCTAGAAAATGCTCGCGCGAGTCTGTTTGCGACCCCATGCTATCCTATTTATATATGCTATCCTATACATGCTATCCTATTTATATATGCTATGGGGTCGTCCATTAATTACGTGAGGTCAAAAGGGGGAGGGGGGGTCCGGCAAAATCTCACCAAATCTCACCA
>JAFIDM010001028.1:18993387-19009152 GCA_023159025.1 Thereuonema tuberculata | reverse complement strand
GGGGGGGGGGGGGTCCGACAAAATCTCACCAAATCTCACCAAGGGGAAGGTCCAAATTTTTGAAAAAACACCTCACGTAATTAAGGGACGGCCCCTATCCTACATATGCTTCTCCTATTTTCCTTTTCCTATTTATATGGCTTAATCGTGATTCTTAACTCAAACCTTGTTAATACACTGAATTTCTAATAATGATTTAAAAAAACAACAACTTAAGTTGATGAGGGCATCGACCTTCATGTTATCAGCACGACGCTCTAACCAACTGAGCTAACAGGCCACCTACAACATTCAACATTCAGGCCACCTACAAAACTGAGCTAACAGAAGCCGTTGCGAAGCATTGTGGTATATATGTCCACAGACAGACAAACCAGGAATATAAGGCGTCTTTCAGAAGCCTAAAATAAATGCAAACTTAATTACATCCTAAAAAACAAAATCCTAACACGATATTAACACTGTACTTTCACAAAATGCTTCCACTCAATAATTAGTAATCAAGACAATAGATCTGCTCTGATGTTCCATTTTTGTTACATTTTGATGTTTTTCACTACAGAACCCTTTAACTTCTAAACTACACTTTGAATGTTTATATTTACATAGTTTATTTTTCAACTACTATATTTTACAATGCACTATTAATCTATTTTCATTATAGATTTAATTCATATTTTAAATATACTTTATAGACAGTATGTTTTAGTAACATATATACAGGGTGATGACAAATGTTTTGAACGATTTCAATAATTTCCAGTAAACGAGCTATTGCAGTTATGACGCGACGAATGGTACAGTTGGATAGAGCACATGTTCAAGTTTTTTTTGTATATCTCAGAACTGTGAACTATGACCTACATTAATTACACGGCAACTGGAAACCCGAAGTACGCAGTCCTGGCTAAAGCGAAAGCAGTGGGTCATTGGCTGTTGCGTCGTATAACAAACGATTGCCTCTGCCGCTCGACAGATGGCGTTCTTGACAACTGGGCGTTCACAGGTGAGGAAAACGCATACTGTGTTTTACAATATCACGCAACCAAGTCGGTGACGTTGATGCAGCATGGTTTTGGCACCAAATTTCAGAATGACCCACCTGCCAAGAATTCCATTCGTAAATGGTACGATCAATTTAAGCGACCTAGTTGCGTGATAGTATTATTTTTCAGTTACTTTTGCTCTATATTAATTATTTGATTATTTGAAATATGATTAAATGGAGTCACTGTATTGTTTATCATAAAGAAAGCTGAGTACATAGTACAGCCAAATTTATGAAATATAATTTAGTAAAATAATTTTAAAAATTATTATTACATTTAGTAATCTTAATCATTTTGATTTAACTAAATTACTTCTTTCAGCTTATAAATTAGGGTAAGAAAATAAATGCGGAAATTTTGTGAAGTCTTTTAATTTAAAAGTAGATGAGTGTGATTTAAGAGAAAATAATACAAAAGAACATAGTAGTATAAATAAGAACAAATCACTGTAGGTCAAATAACAAAGGTCTTCATGTTGACAAATTGAATAGAACTAACAATATAATATTGATTACATCAATCCTGGAAGAAAAACAAGTTTCATAATGATTTTATCTCTTAAAAATGTGAAGTATAAGCTGTGAGTATGCAAATCACTTCTTACTAATTTTTGAAGCAAATTCAGACCTCTTATGTTATGTACTTATTTTTTTGGTTAAGAAGCAGGGTAGAATTTGTAAATTATACGAAGAAATCACCTTTCTTGAATTAGAAAACAAGATTTCGGAAATATGACTCTTACTGCCCCCTGGGGATACAATTCATTGCCTCATTATGAATACAGTAGTGAACCTCCAACTGGTCTGACCACACTCTGTCTTGGAAGCGTTAATTAATCGAAGGTTGTCCGATGGATGACATTAACACAGTCATAAAACTAATGCACCAGTTAATGAATAGCCAATGTCATTAGAGCAATCACAGTGGATGTCTCGAACTATTCACTGCTTAAACGCTTGCTTAAAAGCAAAGCTCACGGTTCAATTCTCATTTCGGAATCACTTATTAGGGAATATTTTAGAATGGATTATTTTTATTATTATTATCGTTATAACTATTATTATTATTATTATTATTATAATAATATAAAACACAGTTTATTCCATTTCATTTATTCTTATCTGTTAGCATGTTAAACATTCAGATAACTATTACTGCATAGTTGGAAGCATGAATGATATCTTAAGACAGTTGTTTCACGCTAATCGGCGCTCATCAGTTACGACCAATAGCCTTTGAATACACAAATCTGCTGAAATGGAGCGAGAAGAAAATGGAAAACCATTACAAAAAAATAAAAATAAAAATAAAGTGATTATCAATGAAATCTGATTTTGTTTCATTTTTTTTTTATTTTTTATGGCGCGAGGACGAGCGGACTATCGACAAGTGGAAAAGAGGAGAAGTATACACACAGAAAAAAGAAAGAAAGACAAAAAATTCAAGGCAATCCTGGATTCGAATCGAGATGTATCATCCGCATTACTATTCGACCACGGCTAAATAACTCTTAAGTCATTATATTTTTAGATTCAGTTAGTACATAAAATAAATAAGGTAGGGAAAGCGATTAGTAAACCAATCACAATGCTTCGCAACGGCTTCTGAGTCACCTTTACTTTAGAATAAACTGCGCCGGGGTGCTCTAGAAAATGCGCGCGCGCTCTCTTTCCGACCTCATGCTATCTTACCCACCCCATTTATATGGAATAATCGTCATTCTTCGAGAAGCCGTTGCGAAGCATTTCGGGATATGTGTCCACAGGCAGACAGACAAACCGGGGATATAAGGGGGCGTCCAATAATTACGTGAGCTCAAAAGGGGAGGGGGGTCCGGCAAAATCTCACCAAATCTCATTTAAGGGGAGGAGGGTGGTCAATGAAACTCTCACGTCAACTTTTTAATTCAAAGAATTTACATATCATAACAGATTATAACTTACGATTAGTACTACTCATCTCTTTTGGTGAAAGAACAAACTATCCTTAACAAATGCTACAAGACGTGCGTCATCTACTTTAATTCGCGTGTGAAGCTGCAGTGTATATTTATATATATATATATATACTGTCCGGCCATTTTATTAGGTACACCCCTGCTGTGCGCACAAATGCTGTGTCTCACACAACTCTTCAAGTCGGTGGGAGCAGTGTGGGAGATGTTTTCCCGTCACACGTTGGATCCATTGATACCTCTGGACTTCAGGATGCTAGAGCGTACCTAAACATCGTAGCTAACCAAGTGTACATGTTAACAGTTTATCCTCCTGCAGATGGCTACTTCCAGCAGGATAATGCGCCGGTGCACAAAGCCCGCATCACTACGGGATGGTTTGAGGAAAACGACGATGACTTTTCCTTGCTGCAGTGGCCCGCTCAGTCCCCAGATCTCAGCCCGATTGAAAATTTGTGGATAAGCTGGAACGGGCTGTTCACTCCAGGCCTACACCTCCATCAAATCTTCTGGACACACTCATGCCTGTGTGGGACACAATACCTCAACAACGTTTTCAGCATTTTGTGGAATCCATGCCTCGACGAATTCAGGCAATTTTGAGGGCTAAAGGAGCCCCGACATGGTACTAGGTAGATGTACCTAATAATGTGGCCGGACAGTTTATATATATATATATATGTAATTAAGTTAAAACACTGAAACTATTACTAAAGTTCAGTTTAGAAATTTTTATAAATTCTAATTTAAAGCAGCTTTAAATTCCAATCGAAAATTTAATGTGTAAGATATATATATACATGTAAGATAATGAAAAATCAAAAATTCTTCTTTAATATATAAATACAAATAGCTCATAAAAACTCCTTTCTGCCTATAGTTTAAAACTCTACGCTTGTACTGTAACTTTAACACCTTACCTCAAGGCCGATATAATGAAAAATAAAAAATTCTTCTTTAATATATAAATTTGGCCCATAATCCGGATCCAATTATTGATATTATCTATGTATCCCAAGATGAATCAGAAAGATTCATTTTGGAATCGGGCTTTATTAATCTGACAAATTGCATTAACAAAATTAAAGCACTTAAAATGAATCCCATTTCATTCAGTTTTTTTGAAAAAATTATAAAAAATAATAAAATTCTGAAACAAAAATTGAAATTGACATAAATTGTTACGTAAGATATTGTATAATGCAAACTGAAGAATGATAGCTCAAACACTTGGTTAAACTTTTATTATTTTTTTATAGTTATTATCATCCCGGATATTAAAACAATAACAACAACAACAACAATAATAATAATAATAATAATAATAATAATAAAATCTTTCGAAGATAAAGAACTTGCCATATCTTTGAACGGAAGAGTGCGAGTTTTGTAAATAGTTTCTAAATTCGGAAAGTTTTACATATTTGCTCCTTATGATTTCTTATCATTCTCTAATAAGAATCTAATCATATTCAACAATACTATTTAAGAGAAGCCACTTCTTCACTTTTTTTGCATTAAGAATTCAATTTTTTTTTCACATGTCCAAGCCCTATTTGAATATCATGGATAATGTATTCTTCTATCAAAATTTTTGTAAAGATGGAAAAGAATAAATAAGTTGTAATGAAATTTTTAGAAAAACGTTGGATTAAACAGATAAAGTTTAAAAGACAACTTGTCCATGGATTGGAAATTTTTTTTCGCTGTTTTTAAGAACCTGTTAAGAAAATAATAATCATCATTAATAATCAATAATCCATTTTAAAACGGAAACATCTTAAATCAAACTATTTAAACAAAGAGTTTATTTTGTTGACAAAAAAGAAAAAGAAAGAAAAGAAATGAATAAGTTCTGTTCATTGGCAAAAAATTAAGAAATTAAGAAGTAAGAAGTTTAGAGATTGCCAAAAATTGAAATGAAAGAAAACAATTTAAATATCAACTAAACACGTATTACAGGGAAGCTCAAATTTCATTACTTATAAGCGCTATTCCATATAAGAACCTAAACCTTTTACTGGAACAATAGTTTTGGGGAAAACTTGACAACAGACGAACAGACAGTCGTTGGACCAAACCTATAACACCACTACGGCTATAAAATCACTTCGTCCTGTTTGGAAGAATAAAAAGAATAATAATGGAAATCATTTCCAGATTAAAGTTGTACCTTAGTATTCGTATTTCAGTAGAATTAAGGTACAGTCGTATGACTGATAGAACTGCATTCAATGACAGCAACCTTCAGTAGCGGATATGTTTTCAATTCCTGACTTATCTTTATTCTTTTCTGTGTGAATTGAATTGATTCATCATATTTTATTGGTAGGAAATAAATATTTCTACTGAAATAAAACGTGTATGGGTCACAGAGTTAAAGAAGAAGAGAAGAAAAAAAATCCACACTTGATTTCGGCTTCGACTCCATGAAGATCCATTCAATGTTTATGAGCCGCTACATCACGGTTTCCCGAATGCTTTGGCTGCAAAAGTTTTCGGAGAGATTGCCATAAAGCACAGCCGTCCTCGGTAAGAAATTCTCGCCGACATGACACGTCGGATATTATTTAACACTGAAGCTCAAGAATATAAGAAAGAGAGTCTTAGGAAGTCATGCAGAAGCTGATGAAAAAAAATCTGCCAAGACATGATATACACTCTTACTTATTCTCTCGACGTTTTCGATCGTATTTTCTTTGTATTGATGTTAGCAGGTGAAAAGTCCCGGAAATCAATTTTACACAGCCTATTTTATAAAAGCTTAATATTGCCACAGTATATGTCGCTGTTTGAGATCCACAAGACAATGGAAAGGAATTCAACAAATCTGAGGCTCAGTGGATACAAATAAACAGTTGGTCAACGATAGGTTTCTTAGGAAATCTATCGCCCAGAAAAAAACAAAACAGTACCGAGTATCAATGAAGGGAATTGAAATAAAACACATATGACTGTAACTAACGCAATAAATACACAAACACATATTTAAAAGATTAGAATTTTTATCTAGACCTTATTAGATTGCAATATATTTTATAGATCATTTTACATTTATATCAAAAGACTGAAACATAGATAACTTCACAAAAAAAAAAAAAAACGCACTGATCAACGTTAAACTTTTTACTTGAGAATTAGTTATTCCTCATTAGCCTCTACTTATGGATCATTTCACAATATCTGCCAAATTATGCTTAAATAATTCAAAACAAATATTTTTTTACCAAACTTCACACTTAAGGAAAAGGGTTTTTTTTCTCAAAATGCACCAAAGAAAAAAATAACAAAAAAGTTAGTCTCATTTTATATTACATAATTTCCTCGACATAATTCCTAAAATACAAAGAAATGGATATTTTGTTTTTCCCTTCAAATTGTATACATCTTTGTATAAATTTTGTAAAAAAAAAAAAAAAAAAATCCAGTTTCGTAATCCTTTTTATTTTATTATTATTTTTTTCATTTAATACTTTTTGTTTTATTTTATCAATTATTTATCTCAATGCCCCTTTGTCTTCTCGACTGGATCCCCCTAAGACAACTGGACTGTCAAAATTATAATCAATACATATTTTTTGTAAATATTTTTACAGGCAATATTATTATTATTATTATGTTTGTATGTTTCAAACCTTGGGTTTCCCCAGCAAAAACAATATGGCGGGTCAAGGACCAAAGCACATACTGCCAAGTGTAAAGATGTGTGCAAGAATGATTAGGGATGTGTGGTTGTGTCCATAAATTTCCTAACTATGCGTGTAGTGTTGAGTACCACAGCCTTCTGCAGTTGTGCATAAGTGTTTTTGTGAAGTCCTAGTGTGCTGAGACTGTGGTGCAATGTGTGAGGCACCAGACCAGTGGCAGACAGAACGATGGGTACAACACGTACTCGGTCCTGCCTCCACTGCTTCTGGAGCTCGTGTGCTAGATCAGTGTTATTATTATTATTATTATTAATATTATTATTATTAATATTATTATTATTATAGTTATTATTATTATTATAATAAACTCATGGTATGGATTACATTTAAATATACGCCAAAATACGATAACAAAAAAGTACTGCACTTATTTATAATAAAGTATATATTTAAAGAGGTTTAATTTTAAGGTCTATCTCTCATTATAATTTGGTGTTAGACACATTTTTGAAGGTCCCAGAACTACAATCTGAGTTAAACACCAGTAGAGGAATGGATTATTACAAATTGACTATAATTTGCTTTATAAAATATTGTTTTTGTTTAATATGAACATTTTATTTACTGAAACTGTTTATAGTTCCTTTGTATTTGCAATGATTCTGTTACTGTGGATTGTTCTTAATGTGGATTGAAATCTATGTCTACTTAGCAGAACACATTTAGAATTTCATTCAGATCTCTGAGAGGCTGATGACTATTGTTTATTCGTATTTTAACTTGGATTCTGAATTTCCGAATGTTTTATTGAAATTACTTTTGTGAGTGTAGACCTCAGCCTGCACACATTTCATAGAAATAAACATAAGCACAATCAGTCCAAAGCTTTCACCTCAATAAGACGATGTCTTCAGTGGCTATGTAGAACCCCGGACTTCAATACCCAGGTCCCCTAGGCACTTGATATTTGCGGCCCCCACATCCCCAATCCCGAAAATCTACAACCAAAAAAAAAAGGACAATCCTGTTTTAACAACCAAAAAAAAAAACAATCCAATATGGTGCGGCCCCTCTGCTTGCTGGGGCCCCTAGGCCCGGACCTTCTAGGCCTAGGCGGAAATCCGGGCCTGGCTATGTTTTATTATAAGTGAAATAATAATATTGTTAAAATTTAATTATTCCCTTAATTCTTTCTAAAAGAAAACGATTTATTATTGGTCCAGAAAGCAATTAAGATGGTTATCATTTTGAATTGCAAATACTAAAATAAAACATGTATGCTTAGTTACAAAAAAACAAACACATATTGTAATATTCGGAATTTATCTCTTTTTATCAAGAGTTACTTTAATTCTATGTGACTTTTTTTTAACTCCTACATTGACAGAAGTATCAGAAAACTTGAAACGGTCGCTTCCATTTCCAGTATCCGCCACCACACCTCGAATCAAACGGTATCTTCCTAACAGTATAAAGGTGGGTATCTAGTTGTAGTATTATTCGCACTGACGATGGCAGCTTATCACGGTTTAACCGACTTTGAATGAGGTGCCAGAAAGAAAGGTCACTCCATCTCCAAAATCCAACAAAATTAGGATTTTCAAGTTAAACTTTTTCAACTTTTCAAGTTCAAATTTTTAGGATGTTACCGCAACATCAGGTAGGCATCCAGCGTGCCCGTATCGCTGCTGCCGACGAAAACTCTGGACACTCATCTAGTATGTACTGTAATGTCCTACCCGTAAGCGATATTGCGGCAGATAACAAATAATTCAATGCTGGAGCCACACGTAACGTCAGTGTTTGGACAGTATAAGCTGATTTGACAATGTGCCTCTCCTGCGCTCCTGAATAACGCCACTGGACGAAAGACGACTCGAAACGTTTAGCGTGGTCTGACGAGTCGCGGTTCCAACGTTTCGGGCAGATAAAGATTACGCGATTGGAGAAAACCCCACGAGGCATGGGTTCCATATGCTAATAAGGGTAAGTTCAGGGAGCCGTGGCTCTGTTATCGTGTAGGGTTTTCAGCTGGCACGCATTAGGACCTCTAAGACATCTGTAGACTTCATTAACCGCTATATAACCATCCTTGTGAATCATTTGCACCCGTTCATGTCATGCATTCGCTCAAGTGAGAGAGGACTCTTTCAACAATGCGTCCACAGGTTGGAGGACTATTCCTCTGAGTTTGAAATCGTGAGTTCGTTCGAACGCAGTATATTCTATGTGCATTGCAGTTCAACCTTCCATCAGTGTCTGGGTTCCACCACCGGCGAATATTATGGAATTGGGAACTTCAACTGAGGCACGAGTGTACATTATCTACACAGTACTTCATAGGCTCGAGGAGTCCGTTGCTGCGGTAATCAGATCGAGAGGGAACCTGCGCATTACTAGACAGGTGTCTTAGTTTTTCTGGTACGTCAGTACTGGACAATATTTTTTGATACATTTCATTCTTATGACTGCTTAATAGGATTACTAATTGATACGGTACGATCTCTATTAGGAATGGTAAGATTTCAGTGCAAATGGATTAATCTTAACTGATGATCACCAACAACCATGAAAATATATTTCAAGAATATCATTCCAAATAATTACCGTATTTACTCGAATATAACTCGCACTGTTTCCCTAAAAAATTAAAGTTAAAAAATCGTGGTGCGGGGATTTTTGGAAACTAAAGTTATTCAGGAAAAAAAACAACTTAATTGACGTTTATAATTAAATCTTCAGCTTTCATTATAATTTAGAATTGCTCATATTATTTATAAAATGAATACATTTAAATGTTAATTATCAAAGTTATTTAGCCGCTCACCTTCATCACATGATATATTTGAATCTTTAGTGACAATGTAATTAGTTACAACAATATAATACAACAGTTGTATTGTTGCTTGTTCTTTTATCATTTAGGAATCAAAACATCATATGATTTTAAAAAATTAAAATGGGTATGTCTTACGGGTATGTCTCTACAATTTGCTATTCCTACTTCCGGTCTCGAAAGCGGTTGTCAAGATCATCTACCCAAATAGCGTCATCAATACAAGCTAGGCCATGATTAATAAGTTGAAATTCTGATTCTCCGCAACCGAATTCCAAAATAACTGAAACTAACAACATTCTCTATCTATTTTTTAAAGTTTTAAGTTTTTTTCGTGTGCGAGGTATATTTAAAACTTTTTAATTTCTTTTATTCGTAAAATCAGGGGTGCGAGAAATAGCCGAGGGCGAGTTATATTCAAGTAAATACGGTATATGAATCTACATGATTATAAAATGAAATTTACAATTTCTTGAAAAAAAAAAAATTCTTAGGAAATTGTAGATAAAAATGATGAAGAATGCAAAAACAAAATCCCATTTAATTTGAAGAAATGTTTTCTTTTTAACATAAAACTCGTTAAATTCGTCGGAACTTCCGAACTGTCCACCAAGAATGTTTTTCGCCTGCACCTTGTTCGTTTCGGTGTAATATCTAAAGATTTCAGCAGGTAAAAAAGGTGTCAATTCTTTTCTGAGTTCAAATCTGTGCTGTGTGTTTGTTTATGTTTTATTTTTTAATACAAATGTTTTTTTCTTTTACTTTTAAGTATCTCATCCACAATGTAGGCCATGGGGACCCAGCCTTTCTTGACCAAAGGGACTAAGTTGAGATCGAGTGATGCCTTTAACCATGAGAAAGAAACTCGGTACCCATTCTACAGATGCCTGGATGTAGAATTCAGACCCATCTGGAGAAGAATTCAGCGTAGAAAATCCCCGACCTCTCCGGGAATCAAACCCTATTCCTCCAGCCCCCAGTCATGTGTAACACTTAGGCCTCTCTTCTTTTAATTTTACAATATCTAATTCATTTCCCTAGTTATAGAATTATAAATATTATAATGACCACAAATGATACAAAATCTTAATAATAACCTTATCCTTTCAGTTCAAAACAATTTCTTAATCAAATTCGATTATGTAGTAATGCTCTAAAATAGTTCCGGTTATAGTATTTCGTTAACCGGAAGTTGTATAATATTTTCGTAAGGTAGGTTGTCTTCATTTTAAAATTATTAATCAGGATAAAATATTTTAACCTACTGAATTTCTCGTAAATGAAATTCGTCTCTAACAATCTTCCATTCGTTCATTGAATTATCTCTCTTCGTATCTTTCATAGACTGTATCTTTTCGGGATGTAAGGAAAGATCTTTCTAAGATTTTTACTCACTTAGATTAATTCAATTGAAGACAATAAAGTAATGGGAGAATTAATTAGATAAAAACCAAATAATAATCTACCCTAGATCAGATTAAAACATTGTAAGGATAATTCCAAGCTATTTCTTTGGTTATTTGTTGCTAATTTGAAAGTTTTATAATTTTTATCTTCTTTTGGATAAGTGTAGATTTTTAAAATCAATCTCTATGAACCATATTAAGACAATGTAGTTGTCCGCTGTGAGTTCGGGGGCCTGTGTCCTTCATCAATGGTTTGAAAGTTGTTCTGTTGTTGTTTAAGTTTTCAAAACTACCAAAATAAAAACATGAAATTGAGTGGTGAAGCGTTCAACATCCTGAAAACAATGTATCTTTGAACTGAATCTATTGTTTGCTACCTCACTTATCATTATATTTTAACACATATTTAAGAAATTTCATTGAATCAGCTTTAACAATTAAGAACTTCAATGAAATAGGCTCATCAAGAATTTAGAAAAACGGTAGAAAAAAAAACCACTGTTAGGAAAGAATTGTATTTTTAATTCTATTTGATTAATTTATGCATTTGGGTCAACTTGAAATGTTTTTTTTACCTTGATCGAAGGTTTCGTATCATGGGTTCATCGGGGAATCAATAAACACGCGATAAGACAGACAGGAAATTACTAAGAAGCGATAAAAGAAATCCGCATTTGGAATCAAGAGCACCTGCTTAGACATCAGCGTTATTATCATAAGAGTAAAGACACCTATTCGTTTTATCACACTTCGCCCACCCTAAAAGTACTAATATCAACTCGATTGAATGTCAACAACATCACGTCCCTTAAAGCAGACAATAATGTTAATCATTGAACTTTGATCTTGTTTTGCTTGGAAACCAATATCTCTTTGTGAAAACAAATTTTCGATAATCTTTTTACATTTTCACCTGAAGTTGAAATTCCATATTCAGGTTAGCCACGGAATTACCAAAGTTCTTTCCTCACTTCCAATCTCAAAGAGTTTACATTGTCTATACATTTATTCTCTCACAATAAGCCTAAAAACAAAATGAATAACAAATGACTAGAATTTGCTTCCGATTTTTAAGTTGCTCATTCTGATCAGAATTATTCGTAGGAATTCATTACAATTCTTTATTGTTTTTGTTTGTTCTTCTTTTTTTTTTCTGTCAATAAATTCCTTGATTGCTCATTGGATTTCTAAACATATAATAATAAAATATAGATTAATAATTTTATTGTTAATGTTATGATATTACCATTTTTTTTTTCACTTTTCAGAATAAATTGAGAAACTTTCTCGCACTGGGGTTTGTCTCATATTTTTTCATGTGGAGGAACTTCTGGATTTTCTCTACCTAATTTGTTATTAGTCTTATTATTGTTGTTGCTTTTTCGGTCATCAATAATAATAAAAGCAAAAAAAACTAAGTACAGAAAAACGTTCAGCTCCTTCACATGAATAATAATAATAAAAAGAAGATCAGACAGTTCAGGCCAGATATTGTACTGTTTAACATTTTGTTGTATTATTTATTGTATTATTATTATTATTATTATTATTAAAACAGAAAAAAATGCAAAGCTCATTGAGCTTTGTCTCTTTATCAGTAATTTAAGCAAAATTCACACTTATGTATTAATAGAATTCACATAAATATAAGTATGAATCTAGTTCAGGATGAAACCTTACGTGGCATTTATGCAAAACCATCATACAAGGCCCGCAATCATATCCGGAATTGTAAGAAAAAAAACCTGATTAACAATTGCAGCAGCTTGAAATCTTTCATCAACTACCATTAATTCGAAAGGATGTTTTTGGAACGCTATCATATCATTAGAAAGTTTTTGTAGCGAAAATGAATGTTGCAGCATTAACATTTTAAGATAATAGTAACTGTTGTAGTAGTAGAATTGCTCAATTGCAATTTAAATTGAAAAAAAATTTACTGAACATTACGATAACAGAAAGTTTCCTAATTTATAGCCGTTACCCCTGTTATTTTGCCAGGAGATTTACTTGCTACCTGATGTAATATAAGTCAAAGGACCCCATTCTCATAACATTAATTCTCATAACTTGGGATGACGTTAAGATTGGTTCATCAGTCCAATACCTTCCCGTCTTTAAGCTTAGAAATCCGGTGACCGTTTTACAGAGGGCTGAGAAAACCTTGGGGCGCGTCTGAAGAAAAAGCCCCCAACCTTGTATTGAATAGGCTCCTTCAATCCACAATCCAGCGCCTACAACAACGGATCACGATTGAAGTAATTTATGTAATGATCAGGGACGGTCTGGCCAGGTCGGCAGGTCGGCGATCGCCGACGGCGCAGAGCCCAGAGAGCCCAAGGAGGGCCCCGACGGGGCACTGGGCAGATGAGTAAAAGTAAAATTATTATTTCCACACTCGAAAGTTATAAACAATCGAGAACAGCCGAGGGATACACTATTTTATACCCAGATTTATCTTTACTTTTAATTTCTGATTATTCATGTTCCTGTAGCGGATAATTGCTTACAATTACTCATTAATATTAACAAGACTAGAAGAGAAGTTCGCCTATAAGCGCGTCTCACGTTAACTGACTTGCTCGTCAGCTAATTGGCTGGTATGGGCCTACTACCCAGACTGACTAAGCGTAATTATGTCAATAGTAGCCTACAGTCCATTGGAAAGTAAAGTTAATCTGGCTTCTGCATTTGGATTGCTACTCATAAAAATTCCACTGTCAGGGCCCCAACATAGCCTTCATTACTAAGCTTTATGATGGGGCCCTGAACGGGGATTTACATATTACTGCCGGACAGAAAGAAATTTTTGAAATTTTGAGTTCAGGGCCCCAAAATTAACTTTCTTAAGCTCTATAACATTAAACTTTGTAAGAGAATTAACATAGGTAGTAATTAATACGGGCGATCTTAAATGAAACCGAGGGATGCGAGATCAACGTGTTTATAAACACAGACAGGCGATCTTAAACCCCAGAAACCCGGAAAAGCGAGTTCAACGTGTTGAACAATTTATTTAAATATTTGGTCGGCAAGAGGTCTGTGCCAAAACAAGTATTGAAGAAAGATTCGTAACCAAAAACATTTTAAAAGATTGCTCTTAGCTAAATCCTAAAAAAAATCTGAAATAACAAATATAGATACTTTCCCTCCCGACATTCTAAGCACCATTCCCAAACTGTGTAAAGTTGACAGAAGTCTTTTACTAATAGAGCTAAAACAGTTTGCAGATCAATAAGAGAGTTTAACGAGATGCGAGAGTGAAAAAGTTGAATATGATAAAAAAGAAGATATGCCTAGTCAAGAAGACAGCGAAAATGATCATGTGGACTCTGAAGAAGAAGAAGAAAATTTTGTCCACTGCACCGAATAGAGACAGTGTTTCAAATGTTTGGCCTGTGCTTTCCCCTTTATTTATGAATTATCTCGACCTGGGCTTTTTATTAACCTATATACAGCATACAAGTTTGTTGTTACCCTTCCATGTACGCAAGTAACATGTGAAAGGGTATTTTCTAAGGTAAAAATTGTAAAAAACAGGCTTAGATCAACTCTGCTTCAAGATACATTGTCCAACTTGATTCTAATGAATGTGGAACGAGATTTGTTTTTCAATTTAGATAAAGATCTAATCCTAGATAAAGTAGCTAATACTAGTGAAGAATTAAGGAAAAAGTTATTGGCTTAGTGTAGTTGTGGTTTTTTTTTTTGGGTAGGCTACGGTATAGTAAAACTTATGAATAGTTGTTATTCATCTGATCACTTTTGATAATTTTGAATAAGATATATAGAATGCACATGAAAGTTTGTCAGGTGCATTATTTACAAAAAATTTCTGTATATTTAATAGTTAATATATTGTTCACAGAAATTTTATAAATGATGCAAATAAGACAATATTATTGTATAGTAATAAAAATAAAATAATAAAGGTATTATTATCAATAAACTAAACACAAAGATATTATTGTGTAGTAATAAAAATAACCCTTCATTCCATACCCCCAGACCCCCCCCCCCGGTAAGTAAAGCCTAAAGGGTCCCAAATTCATTTCCAGCCGAAGGGCCCCCAATGTTGCCAGACCGCCCCTGGTAATGATTTACTGACTGGGGACTGAATTATTACCGAATTCTTTGTATAAAATATGAATTCTAATGATAGTAAGAGATTTCTATACAATACCTTATGTAATTTCTTAGATTAACACATTCTTTCTCATTTAGTTCAATCCGTTACTTTTTCCTTTACTAATCAAACCCTCTTAAATGAGAGAAAATATTTCAAAGCAAAGCTTCTTTAAAAGTCTTTTCGCGGTTAAACAATTGCCCCCCCCCCCTTTATTTTATTTTTATTTTTCATTAAGTGACATAATAAATATTCATGACGGTATAAATATATTTTAATAAATAAATATAAAGGTTGTTTTACTAAAATTCACAAATATTGATAAGTTTATTCAATATATTTGTGGTGTCTGATTTGAGGATCTGAGATCTTTCTTCCTTTTGAATGTTTAACAGTGAAAAGAAACCTACAAATCAATTGTTTTTGAATAAATAAAGTTAACAAAATAACAATATTAAGTAACAATAAACATTATTGCTAATTTACTTATGTATTTGGTAATACATCATTAGAATCATAACAATATATAAAAATATATTTAATCCCATTGAATAAAAAAAGTCAAGTTTTTCATTGAAGACATTGAAATATCAAATCATTTTACGTGCTATGAAAAATTGCTTAAAAAACGAGAAATCAAAGGCAGCACCTGAATAAATAGAAATTGCCTCTCTTGTTCGATTATAGGGAAGAAGTTGGGAACGGCCGTTTCGTCCTTCATCGGACTCTTCAGCCCAACCGCGCCTT
>JAFIDM010001028.1:18948563-18988387 GCA_023159025.1 Thereuonema tuberculata | reverse complement strand
AATATGTAACGGGCAACTACAAAAATATCTTACTTAGGAATGCAAATAAGAAATCACTGTCCATCTTCAATTAAGTAATTAAATTTATGTTTCGTGGAAATCTGATAAACTGTGAATCTTTATTTGATCACTTTCATTTTAATTTAAAAAAATGTTACAGAGGAAATATATTCTTAACTTCTGCACTTGAGTTTGATATTATATTCAACTTGGATTTTTTTTTTACTTCAACTGAATTTTTTTCTTCGCCAAACCGCAGATCAGCACATTTTTTTTTTTTTTTTTTTTTTTGAAATTTTTTTTTTTTGCTTACGGGCCATAACTTCATCAAATGTCAGCTCAGTGGCTTGTGAAATATTCATGATGAAAAGGCTGTGGTTGCTGACTGACACGGTAGCTGGACTAAAAGCAGTCTCTATTATACGCAATGGCTGACCAATACACCACTGCTCCCTGATTTCCCTAAGGAAAGCCTACAATAATGTCCTATAAGGAAAGTGCCTATAAGAGTGCTCGCTTTCAGACCTTAATATGGTAATATTAATAAAAAAAAAACAGTATTATACCATTTGCCAAGGCCTTTAACAATTATAAAAAAAAAGTATTGATTGGTAATTAAAAAATCATTAATACAAGCTGAAATTGATTAAGAAAAAGAAATATGTATACCCTTTTATTGCAATTTGATTCTTTTTCTTTATGAAACAGCCTTGCAATTATACAAATCAATAATTTTAATAAAATTGTAGGTCTTCAAAATTAGGATGAAAATTTACGTATTTACAAAATTTACGAAATCTTTAATTATAAAAATTAAAATTAAGTAAACAATAAATTTATACGTATAGTTATTGTTATTAAAATTTTTAAGTACTATCAAAACTTCGAAGTGAAAATGAAAACTCTATAAATGCTTTCTTATTTAGTTCCATCTTCGTCTTTCAATTAAAATAATAAATGTGCAATTCTTTCCGACGAATACAATGCTCATCCAATCACTCAGTCTGTCTGTAAGTGTGAGTATGTGTAAGCTATTAACTTTAAACCACTGGATGGGTTTTCTTGAAATTTGACATACTTGTATAATTAAGGCGAAATGACAAAATAACTTTTACATTTGAATGTGTGTGCATGGGTGTGTAGACCCTTATTATTGTATGTACATTACATTAAAATACGAAAAAAAAGTAACCTTTGAAAACCTATGAGTCTATTAGTTTTTGATGTACTTTAGGATAACTATTTAGCTAGTTACTCACCAGCCAGAGTTACTCATTAGTAAGCAGCTCGGTCTTTGTTAATGCATTAGTCAGAAACAGACCAACGAATACATACAAAAACAATAAAAATAAATGAATAAATTACGCATACACACACACAGACACACACACACACACACACATACATTAGGCTAAAAATGCGCAGTTATTGATTTTAATTAAAAGATGAACTAAAAAAAACTAAAACAAGGTAGGGATAGTGATTAGTAAACCAATCACAGTGCTTCGCAACGGCTTCAGAATCACCTTTACTTTAGAATAGACTGCGCCGGGGTGTTCTAGAAAATGCACGCGCGAGTCTTTTTGCAAACCCATGCTATCTTACCCACTCCAAAATCTTACCCAAAAATGCTATCTTACCCACTATTTATATGGAATAATCATCATTCTTAACTCAAACCTTGTTAATACACTGAATTTCTAATAATGATTTAAAAAAAAAAAACTTAAGTTGAGAAACTGTGAAAAGATTTAAAATGGGGAGAAAAAAATAAAGAATAAGAATTGCCCATGAGGGGATCGACCTTCGCTTTATTAGCACGACGCTCTAACCAATGAGCTAACATGCCACCTACAACTGAGCTAACAGGAGCCGTTGCGAAGCATTATGGGATATGTGTCCACAGATAGACAAACCGGGGATATAAGGCTCTTTCAGAAGCCTAAAACAAACATAAGATGAATATTTATTTTTTTTTTATCCACTTTAGTTACATAGTTCAGTTCCGTTAGGGAATAAAGAAAGTCCCTATCAACGGGTGCTGTGGGTTACATAATTACTTTATTTTTTTTCACAATTATTATCTATGTATATAACGTTTTCCATCAAAATGGTACACAGGAATTACTAGAATTTGTTACGTCAAATAATCTACAAACATGTTTAATAATAATAATAATAACCGATCTAGCACATGAGCTCCAGAAGCAGTGGAGGCAGGACCGAGTACGTGTTGTACCCATCGTCTTGTCCGCCACTGATCTAGTACCTCACACATTGCACCACAGTCTCAGCACACTAGGACTTCACAAAAACACTCATGCACAACTGCAGAAGGCTGTGGTACTCAACACAACACGCATAGTTAGAAAATTTATGGACACAACCACACATCCCTAACCATTCTTGCACACTTCTTTACACTTGGCAATATGTGCTTTGGTCCTTGACCTGCCATATTGTTTTTGCTGGGAAACCCAAGATTTGAAAAATACCTGGTGATAGTAGAGTGGAAGAAAAAGAACTGGAAAAAATCACACGGTATCAAGACCTAAAAATCGAGGTTCAACTATTATGGCACAAGCCGGCAGTGGTGGTTCCAGTGGTTATCGACACACTGGGTGCTATACCAAAAAACCTTGGTAAGCACTTACAAGATCTAAATATTGACAAAATCTCCATCGGTCAACTCGAAAAAGCCGCACTGCTTGGATCAGCACATATTTTGCGCCGATACATTACGACATCCTAGATTCTTGAGAAGAATTCGATGCGTTTGAAGGCCAACACCAGCTAAAGAACTGGCAGCTGTGATACACATTGTTTTGTAGTGTCCTATAATAATAATAATAATAAATACGAATTAACGATTCTTTTATAAGAACTGTCATCAATTACTAATAGTCTACGAAGCATGCGAAATCTTTCTATTCACTTGATTATTTTTCTTCTTTGTTTGTATCCATATTATGTTAAACGGTTGGTCAGAATGGATCCATTTAAAATATGAGCAGGATTAGTTGGAACTTCCTCATTCCTCAAAAATGATCATCCCTCCAATCTCTGCCTACTCAGTCCCCAGAATATATCATATGATAAATTCAATAATAATTTAGTTAATTTACATTTTATAATAAACATTTTAATTAAATTATGTACAAATTAATAATTAAAACTTAAAATAAATTTTAAATATATTTATCTACAAAAGGCAAAACCCACTGACTGACTGACTGACCCACTCATCAAAGCACAGAACCCAAAACCCATGAACCTAGGACCTGGAAATTCTCGGGATAGGTTTCCCTTATGACGTACACGCTCACTAAAAAAGATTTTAAAAGTACCATCCTTAAGAGTGTAAAAGGGGGAGGGTGAAGTTTTTTGAAGCTTATGCATGTCTCGGAAACGGTTTGAGCTAGAAACACGAAATTTGACATGAGTGTTCTTTGTCAAAATCAAAATTCGAATTTGATATTGGCGTCCTAGGGGGTGTAAATGGGGGGTGGGGGGTGGACAACTTTCTTCAAAGCGCCACATAAGTACTTGGAGGCGACAACTGGAACTATAAAAATATTGTTGTTCAATAATTAGAACTAAAATATTGTTGTTCAACAATTAGAACAAAAATATTAATTAATGTTAATTAATATTATTGTGCATAATAGCGCCACATATTAACCTGGAGGCAAAAAACTATGGCGACGATTGGAACTAAAATATTGTTGTGCATAATAACACCACATATTAAAAAACTAGAACTATGGGGTGTAAATGGGAAAACGGCGAGGGGATAGGCAAACATTATTGAAGGATACTTCTACGGGGTTTTCGGGATAGATAGAGAATTGTACTGATAACATGATTTTTTGCGAACTGGGGAAGGTTTGAAGTGATAACGGTAAGAAAAAGGGGAGAAGGAATGGGAAGTTAGGGATCGCGGATTACATAATTGAAATATAACATTATGTACATATCACGTGATTTTTGTAGCAACTGGATATTAGATGTAACGTATAAAATTAATACAAATATAAATTATATAAAACTACTATCTTATATATAAACTATATACATATAAATGATATTATATTTTATCTTATACTAGTCTGTGTTCTTAACAGTTTACTCCAATTAAACTTAAAAATAAGCTTAACGTGCCGTGAAATAAGTTATAAAGAAAAAGAAAACAGCACTTGAATAAGAACTTAAGAAGAGATTGCCTTTCTGATTTTAGATTATGGGGAGGAGTTGGGAACGGCCGTTTCGTCCTTCAACGGACTCATCAGCCCAACCCAGCCTCAACCCTAACCAAATCAGAAAGGCAAGCTCTTCTTGGTGAAAACCACTGTCAGCCTGGCAGTGGTCCCACTCACAATAAAGAACAAGAAAACAAATTAATGCGTCGTCCGACGCCAGCAACACCTTTTCTTACAAACTGAGTAGACAAAAAGGATTTAATAATAGAATCGAAGATTCAAAACAAGACATAATAATATTAAAAATAAGCTTAACGTGCCGTGAAATAAGTTATAAAGAAAAAGAAAACAAGCTTGCCTTTCTGATTTGGTTAGGGTTGAGGCTGGGTTGGGCTGATGAGTCCGTTGAAGAACGAAACGGCCGTTCCCAACTCCTCCCCATAATCTAAAATCAGAAAGGCAATCTCTTCTTAATTTCTTATTCAAGTGCTGTTTTCTTTTTCTTTATATCCAATTAAACTTTTTTCTCTTTTTTTATTAGTTTGTACGTACAACGCTAAACTGATTTCTATAAAGTTTGGTAAGTGCATATTAATTTGTGGTCCAATTTAACACCTAAGATCGGTTATTTTGGTCTCGATTTCCCAACTCTCAAATTTGAACCCCCCTCCCCGTCTTCGCTGCAACCTCACTCCTTATTAGGCGATGAATACTTAAACCTTTTCCGATATACAGGGTGTATCGTTGAACCTGATCAATTTTGGCCATAGAGTATTAAATAACCTGGTAAATTTGGACTTTTTACAAACTGTTCGTTGAAGTAATGGTTCTCGTTCGGATGTGATTGTGGTTTGTGACCCTTTCGTATCATGTTTTGTTGCAACAGAACCAGTATCTTCAAATTTCTTCTTGACTGCAGTCATTGTTTCAAGTTTCGGAGAAAAACAATATTCCTCATCAAATAAGCGTCTTGCTGCAGAGATGTTGCCCGTCGACTCTTAAATAAACTTAATGAAAGACACAGGTTGCTTTAACGTCAACCGGAACGCACCATTTTCCTGCCTGCCATTGTAAATTACAGGTGCCTAACGCGTGTTCAATGTCACGAGGTGCTCGTACTGTTATTCTTGTGGAAACGTATAATCTGTTCTGGAAAATGGCTCCCAGGAAGAAGTTATCGGGTCCAACTGAGACACCCTGTAAATGAGACCCCTGCGCTGAGTCCATGATGGGAAGCTGAGTTAGTATTATTTATCCCATTTTAAACTCATGGAAATCCCCGTCTAAATCACCTGTGTTCTTAAGTAGAACCACAAATAAGGAAATACCAAATTGGATTCATATCTTAATTCACTGATTAATTTCACTATCACCCGTGAAAAAGAGGCTCTTCTGGTTGTTTCCTTAGCAATCCTATGCATTTTATTTTATGCATTTAAAAACATTATTCTGAAAAAGGGTCCATAGGCTTCCCAAGACTGGCGAGAGACAAAAAGGTTAAGAAGGCCTGCTTTCGATCAGTGCTTCTCAACCTTACGACTCACTTTTACATTTGCAGAAATCTCGAAAACCTTGTTGCTAAAATCCCACGACATAACAAACTTTTTAAAGCTGATTTCAACGTGAATCTCTATTTCTAAAATCTCTTATTTCTCTGTCTGTCTCGCGCAATTTCCTGAGAGAATGGAAAACAGAAATAATTTTTCCAATAAAACGTCCGCGACAGGATTCGAACCTGCAACCTTCTGATCCGAAGTCATACATCTTATCCATTAGGCCACGGGGACTACAACTCACTCTATATTGTTTTTGACTTATGTGTCCTTCCCCCCCCCCCAATCAAGAATAAATGTATTCAACCTTTTCTTTTTGAATCTTAAGAATGTTTATTTATTTCCGATCCGTCTGTTTATTTGTAATTTGAAAATCACAATTAGAACTACGAAACGTTGCAATATTATTAATATAATATTCTTACTTCACCAAATTCTAGGTGATATAGAACAAGCACGTGTACACGGGGGAAAGCCTAGTTAATACTAATTTATTAACCTTAATCGATAGAATGAACTAGCGTTTATAGATATTTCTGTTTGCCCTGAAAGTACCATCCGATGTATGCTTATAAAAAGGGGTATATTATTACTTAAATGCCTAAATATTACATTAAAATACATTATGAAAAAGATCAAAGATTTGTTTATCTTAAAATTCAGCGTATTAATTTGTGATTTCATTTAAATATCGGATCTTGAATTATCATATTTTTTTTGAAAGGATACTTTGAATAGGAAGGGAAAAGAAGAAAAAAAAATACCGCTATTTTCACAAAAGAAAAGGCTTTTCAATGAAGTGGCTTAATCCTTATAAATCAGACATGGATGATGATGACGACAAATGTATTAAGCTCGACCCGCAGCCGCGGTCACTTCCTCCCTCTTTTATGCCACCCCACTCTTTCTTTCTTTCTTTCTTTTTTTTTTTTTTTAAATAGATATCAAGCTTTTATAGAGTTGATGAGAGGGTTCGACTTCCCCTTCTTTTCATAAATGATATAAACCCTTCCACTCTGAATCTCAACTATTATGAGCCCCTCGCACCCACAAAGGAAGCGGTCGTTCCCTCCGACCCACATTTATGGGCTGTTTTCGAGATTAAGAATGTTCTTCCATTCACTGTTAAACATTGGTTTGGTTCCTGTTCAATTTCATTAAACATTTCAAACCTACGTTCGTTTTTGTTTTGTTTTTTTAATATCTTATTGGCTTATTTTTTAATAAGCAGACTAATAATTTTTAATACAAATCATAAGAATATCTTCTATGAATTGCTTCATCTACTGTAAAGGAATCCTAATTCCATTAAAATTCTTTTAAAGGCAAATTTTCGAACTAATTACTTTACGAAGCCAATTATGTTTGAAACTAAAAACAAAGATGAAACAAAGAATAAACTACAAACAATTGATTAAAAAGATACAATCATTTCCCCTGCACTTCTCCCACCATACTTTCTCAGTCTTTCTCTCCATCTATCGCTGCTTCTGTGGGTTAGTACACTAGACCTCTGATCGCAGTGCTTGGCTTCCCTGCCACCCACATTCACCACATAAACATAAACATAGTACAATTTAACAATCTTTTGTTGACAAAAATGATTGTTAGTATTGGAATGTTGTGAATAATTATTAATCATTATAGTTATCGATTCTAATAGGGATATATATAAGATTTTATTTCATGAGGGGGCGGGAGGGGGCCAAGTTAGGGAACTGATCAACGACAATCCCTCCCTCCCCCCCCTCCAAAAAAAAAATAAATGTCATTTTCAAAATAGATTTCGGAGGAGGAGGGGTATGGAGCCTCTCGATCCCCCGAATACGCCCGTGGATTCATAACATACAATTTTTGAAATTAAGCCATATGTTTTTTAATATTTTTCTTAATTTCACTGTTTAGTTCAAGCGAAATTAAAATAAGAAAATGATGGCGGAAACAAATGGATAATATATCTTTTACTTTTATAGGAAAGTAATAGTTAATAGTTAATAATAAATAATAGTTTTTTATTTCAATATTTAAATAATTCATAAGTTAAAAAAATATGCCACATTTTTAAACAGTGAAGTAGAGACTTGTCATTAACAGCTGAATAATTAATTTTTTAAAAAAAATACAACGCTGGGAAGACAAGATCATTCAATTCAATCTTCATTTCGTTTTTTAAAATTCATTATTGTATATTATATTATTCTTTTATAATAATGAAATATAATTAAAAAGACGATGTCTTCGAAATGTAGTTTAATTTACTGTCTGGAAAAAAGACAATAAATTCAAAAGTATCAATAAATTTTGAAATGCTAATATAAAATCAAGTAATTAATCAAGAAGAAATAGCAATCAAAAATTTTAATTAAAGCTCATTTTCTGATGTAATGATTCATAATTCATTAACTTACACTTATTAACTTATTGTCTTTTTTTCATAAAATAGTTCAATTAATAATTAAATAATTACTTTTCACTTATAAAACTGAAAAAATCTAGAAGTACAGAGCACAATAGGAAAAACACACAATGAAAAACTCACCAATAAAAAAAAAAACCAGTGAGAAAATCCCTGTGCCTGCGCTTGTACAGAGCACAATACTTTATCAACATACGCTGCAATGATAAACAGTCTTTACAAATGTAATTTAGGTATTTTTTTTTATTCATTTATCTGTTGATAATCATTCGTATTAATTATCCATTATATTTTAAATATAAAAAAGAATTCATTATCCCAGTAATCTCCTTTTTACTTTGGTTTAGATTTAAGAAAATTAATAATTAAGGTGACTCCATCTACACCTTTCCTCTTCACTGTATTCTCTCTTGGATACTAACTTTAGAACACAATGATTAGGTTTAGCTAAATGGTTCCAATTTAAGAAAATAAAAATACTTAAAAATAATTCTGAAACATTAATTAGTTTGAAAAGCCATTAAGAGGATGATTTTAAATATCGGGAGACGGAACTCACCTAAGCAAAGTTACTTGTGGCTGAACAAAACTGAACATTTCGCGAGAGAATATTTATTTATTTATTTACTTAGTTGGTTAGTTACGGATTTCTGAATTTAAGTCAAAGATGTTTATCAATATTAAAACTGGAGAAAAAGGTAATATTTTGAAAATGGAAAATATAAATATTAGGCGTAGTGTGTATATAAGTTACTGTTTGATGTGTAAAATGCCATAAATGTCACGGCAAAGATAATGTAAAAAAAAAAAAAATCATTGTAAAACATGATAATTCGTAGTAAATTTGCCTTTTGCCTCTTGGCTTTATGCTTTTGTATGGCCAAAATGCTCTTGACTTATTCTACCGTTGTTTTTGTTGTAGTTGTGATTGATTCGAAAAAAAAGACGTAGCATTAATGGATATTGGTCTTCCTGTTTCACAGTTGCTTCATCATCTTTTTCCCATGGCAAACTAGCTTTTCCTATGCAGTATTTTAAAGAATTCGGACATTAATAAGCCATTTCAAAGTCTCAATAAAACGAACCCTCCAAGCCAGGCAATTATTTGGTGAGGCTAATTACAATGTCAGCTTCCACTCGCAACGTCATCAGGAAAATAAAAGACCCTCTGTGACTTAACTCCTTCTCTGCTATTATTTTTTACTCGAAATGATAATACGTCATCTGAAAAAATGACGTAAGGGCTCCGAAAAATCTGGCTTTTAACTTATTCGCTGTTCAGGTAATAAATCACCTTCGGTACTCCTACAACTTCGAGAAATCTATTACTAATTCCTGAAGGTTGTTCTTGTCTTCTCTTACAAGAAAACCATTTCTTTGGAACCTTGAAATCGATATGGGTAAATATTTTCTCAGTGGTGATAATGATAGACGATGGATTTTGTCTGCAGTTTATTCTCAATTCTCTAATGATGATCGTTTTTGGATTGTCAAATACCATTAAACGATGGAGAATTGATCGGAATTAATAATAGTAATGCGGAGGTGAAGTAAGAAACACCCCCCCATGTGATTTTGATCTTTTTATATTTTTAAGAAAACCTAATAATCATTATTTGAATTTTTTTTATATGGTAATATCTACAATGTTTCTGATTTTCAATTTCTAATCAAGACGAATTCAAGACAATAAATCTGTTTGTGTAATTTAAAAATATAAATAATAATCACTCTTACAATAAAAGAATTGTATTCTTATAATATGAAAATAAATAAATGAAATTTGAAATAATCAATAACTATGCAAAATTTTTAATTTAATAAAATTTCGTTATTTAATAAGTAATTAAATAATAAGATAATGTCTGAATTAAATAATGAATTTGACTGATAATGAATTTAAAAATACTAAGCTCTATTGCTTAATAGTTTAAAACTTCAATGAAAAAATTAATCTTTCAAATTTTTACCATTAACAAAAACCAAAATATTGTAAAAAAAAAAAAAAGAAAGAAAAAAAAAGACTTTCTTTGTTTTCACTATTGCTTCTAAGGAATTCAACTTTATTATCTTTAGAACATTTGCTTTTAATGTTAAAAACTTATTGTGTAATTCTGGGTATTTCCACAGCACAGATGCTTGAAGCAACAAAATATTTGCAGAATTAAAGTCTTGATTTCTGTTTTCCGAAGCCGCAAGCAAAAAAAAAAAAAAAAGAAAGAAAGAAAGAGGAATGGTTAGCATGTCAAATGAAGTGATTACCAACGCCATATGGCAACGTTCAGTTTTCTGCGTAGAACCGGGACAGTGGAGGCAGATGGCTCAAATCTTGTTCGTTCAGGGAAGGTAAAGATTACTTAGATTAGAATTGGGGAAGGGGGGAGGGGAAGAAAACCCTAAATTATGGTGAGGGATGTTTTAAACGTATCCGTTCAGGAAAGACAACCTTATCCAATGAAAAATTAACTCGAATTAAAAGTAAGCAACAAAGAAAAGCTTTTGTCAAAAGAAATAACTAAATGAATATATTGATACCAATCACATAACTTATTTTTGAAGTTTGTCTATTTATAAATAGATACAAGAAAATCTACTTCAATAATAATATCTAAAGAATCAAAGGAGTTATTTCCACATAATTTCACTGAAATGTAAAAAAAAAAATTAAATAAAACGTTTACAACAAAGAAGTTAATTAGAACACCATGAATTGATTTAAAAGTAATATCATAACACTACTGTGTTTGCGCGTCTAGTTACGTATTACAGAAACTTCAGTCCACCCTTCAAAAGAACCTTTCAGTCCTCTGGGCAAATATTTTATACCCATCTAACAGGAGTATGTTACGATGAGAACAAAGCTCTCTATTCACATTCATTCCTGGAAGAGAAATTCCCTGAATGAAAGAATAAACCTTTAGTTAATGGTTTCAGTTAAATATATGCATTTATGTCCATCCACTTTGAAGAGAACAAATAAAATAAAATAAAAAGAAAGAAAAATAACTTGTGCTTGGGGGAAAAAATAAAAGTCAATACTGGTTGATTCTTTGTGTTGTTACTTGAGCAGTCCATTCGAGGAAATGCCGGTAATAGGAGGGCGCCTTCAAACATCAAGGCTGTGCATATCGCCGAGCGATTCTGGGAATTGCAAATTGGGTGCTCCGTGTGCGGAAATGCTTTCTCTCGAATGCGGAGCCAAACCACGCTCGCCCGGGGCAGTAATTCATCACTCCATAAGCAACACAGAGGCAGTACCTACAGAACCCGCGTATTGCAGCCCAAGGTTTACAATGAAATTTAATTAATTCTGGAGTTAACTGCGTAGAAGTACTCCTTCACCGGGATGTGGTAACACACGTTTAAGAAACGTCAAGTGGGAAGAGAAACCCTAGAAAAGTACTTTCCACTTTTCCCAAATAAACATGATCTTTTTACTGTAAAAATAATAAAAAAAAAATCTCAAATTCACAGTTAGAAAATGACGTTCTGCAAAATAACATTTGTTTGTTTGTTTTGAAATAATTTTATAAACTATAAACAAATTTGCGTATCTATTGAGTAACTATTAATAAGGATAACAATGAATCTTTCTGTAAATCTGCAAAGCCAATCAATTTATGATGTAATAATTTGGAGGAATCCTAATATTAAAAATAAAAAAAAAGAAAAGAAATAAAATTTTTAATAATTATTAGTTGTTTTTTCTTTCTTGCTATTGTTGTTCCGTTGAATTAAATCTAATAGCAAAAATTGAATTTCAGTATGTTAACATTGAAATCCCATTGAGTCTAGTTTCTCAGATGTTCTCTCAAATTAGATGATAAATTTAAATTATTAGACTATCGTTATATTAATAGTTATTATTGTTTACGTTTATACTTTGCCAAATTCTTTCTCAGCAACTTGATAGAAGAATAGTTTGATATTATTCCTTTGTTTAATGAAAAGATTAAAAAGTCGCAAGGAATTCTTTAGTTCCTGTAGTTTTTAATCTGTTTAATCTTTTCAATCGAAAAGATCGGAATTGGTCTTTTTTACAGAAATTACATGGATATCATTTTTTTTTTGTTACGAACTATAGGAAAAGAAAAAGAGATTTCTATTTTTAATTTCAATTATTTACTAGGAATGCATACATAGGATTAATGCTGTTTTGTTTTTAATCCTTAACTAATAAATTATTAATGAACCTTTAAATTATGTTTTAGAATTTGTATGCTCACGTAAAAGAAACAGAGAATAAGTGGAATTCATTATTCATTGAATGTCAAAGATAAAGAAACAACTTTTTACTCAAACTAACGAATTCTTGTTTAGGTCGGATATTTCGTGTTAGAAATCAATTATTTTGTTTCCTCTTATTTATTTAGTTTTTTTCTACTTAAATCTATTAATTCTAACATTGTTAAAAATACGATATAGTTCGCTTTAGATATTTTCAACAAAGACACTGATATATACTTTCTGTATATTAAAGTACTATAACAATGGACATTATAACAATGAACATCATAACAATGGACATTAAAACAATGACATTATATATCATTCTTAGCGAGACGTAAAACAGAAAGATAATAGACAGTAATTTGAAATTACAGTTGAAGCTAAAAAAATATGTTGAAACATAAAAATAAGGAAATAAAATATATGAAACAAAAAAAAAAAAATACTAGTTCAGCATTGATACTGAAAGATACAATTCGATATTGTATCTAATGTGCATAAATCTTTCTTTAGTGTAATTAATAAGCATTGCAAAAACAACTACAATAAAATTACTGAGAGAATTCAGCACAATTAATAAAAAGCAGATTTTCAGTTTTCCCAAAACATATTAACTTTTTTTTTTTTTTTTTTTTTTTTTTTTAATAAAACGTAACTATTTGAGTAACTGCTTTCTTTTCTTCGTGCATTGATCAACAATGATATCAAGAACAGTTTGATTTTTTTTTTTCTTTTTTTTTAACAAATGAGCGAGAGAAGAGGCGATGCTAGGAACTAGAATTTTTGAAAATAATATAAGCCAAATTCGTTTTATAAAATGTGAAACCGGAAAGAAAAAAGGAAAGCAATGGAAATAAAGAGATCAGAAAGACATTAGCACAGTTTTCACTTAAACTTTATCACAGATTTGTTGTAAAGCATTCTCATTTTTTCTGCAGCTGTCAGATGAACGCTAGGTTTAAGGACTTGTGGCGCCATCTAGTGGCGAGATGGCTAATCAATACAAAAAGAAGTACCGTATCTCTTTAAAGCTATTTTATTTTTTTCCAAAAGAAAAAGAGTCTTTAAATCCAGTACACTTTAGTGAAACCCAGAGCATGTTGACAGAACTGCATTGCTATGACCAGGAGATTTTCATTTTATTACGATCGCATAAATACTCTACTCAAACAAAAGAGCGGTTGCTTAGCTTCGATTCTATCAACAGATAAAAAAGCTTGAAGACCTTGGCTACGATTTTAAGAGTTCTAGGAACTTGAGTCATTTCTTATTCTGCAGCCTTGGACCCACGCTTAATCTACCTAATAAGAAAAATAGTACTTTAGAGCAGAGAGAAAATGGAACTGAAAACAATCAATAAGTGACAAAATAAGAAAAAAATATAATTACTTTAGACATTGCTAAAATAATATGAAAATATCACCACTGTAGAATTCGACTTTTATTGAAGTCGATTTGAAGGTATCAATAGAACGGCGATGGTGGTTTAAGATTAATAAGCCACCATCTTTTGAAACTGAATTTGCAATCTGCAATTACATTACTAAAATATTAAATTGCATTACTAACAAAATATTAAAAGCATTTTCTTAGTTCTGATTTTTTTATTAAGTTTTGATGTAAATAATACATTTTCAAAACAAATAATAAAGTAAAAAGTAATATTTCAATAATTGGTAAGATTCGGTAACGTTCTGATAAAAAGAAGAAGCCGAGGGCTTTGCTTTTAAATAATACTACATCTGTCAAACAAATGCGTAACAATGAAAAGCAATTCAGCCATTCCTTCCACAGATAAAACAAAAAGTTCAATAGCAAGAAAGTAAATTAAGACAACTTTTTCAGTGTTGCTCAATGAAACCCAAAAGTCAGGATTATTTATATATTTTTGACTAAAGATTTATTAAACATTTTTAAATAAACAATAAATTATTTCATTTTTGTTTGATTAAACTCCTGTTTGTATTTTCATTGTGATATTTAAAACAGTTTTTTTTTTGCAAAACCATGTTACTTTCAACATGAGAAAAATTATGTTGGAAGTAGAAACATTAAACATAAATATTAAAAAAAATATCAAAGCCGATCTGAATTAGGATTCTGATGTCAAAAGTGACAATTTTCAAGGGATAAAAGTGATCCCAGTAAAAATAAGAAAAGACTGATGTGTGAGTTTTGTTTTTCTTTAAAAAATCTCTAAAAATTAAATTATCACGAAGTTTTTTAGCAATGAAAGCAATTCCCTTCATTTTATCTTCGTTTTATGTCGTGAATGAAATTAAAATAGATATTGCGTAGGATTTTCCAAATGAAAAGTTTTACAAAATTAATCGATTTTATTAAAAACTGATAAAATTATTTTAAATTATCACAATTAAATTCAATATAGCTCTATAGATCAATACAGCAACGACAATAACTTTTAAAATTAGGATGGGAAAATAAAATAAGTATGGAAATAAATAAATATCTAGAATTTTCAATTCTATGAATTAATGTAAATCAACTGTAAGTAGGATTCCGTCAATTGTTTTGAGTCAGTTATGAAATGAATCCTTATAACTTTGGACGCAATTAAATCCATTGGGTAACGTCTGACTCTTAAAACAGAATTTCTATTCTATAACATTTGTGTTCTATTCTATAATATTTGTGTTCTATTCTATAACATTTGTGTTCTGTTCTATACAATTTGCGCTCTGTTCTATAACATTTGTGTTCTGTTCTATAACATTTGTGTTCTGTACTGTACCATAATATGACTCTGACCACGGGCTTCCAGAACAACTCAACAAAAAAAAAAGGTGAACCTAGAATAATTCATTCAATAAAATAAGGTTTACTTATTATGATGCATTTGATATTGTTCAGTTTCTGAATGATATAAAATACAAGGTTCGATGTATATAAATTTAATCTTAAATTACGTAATGTCAGTTAATGTTTAAAATCAAAGATTTCTTAAATATAACAATGTGATGTTACAATATGTGATGAAGACAATAAAGGCATGAGATGCATTTTCTTAAACTTCGATGTGATAAAAAAAGATGGAAATATAACGGACCTGTGGATTTCCAAAGGAAAGGAACAAGTAAATGTTATAGAAGGAAGCTTATGATAATTCTGGGAGTTTTTAATTTTACATTAATTTTCTCATGAGGATATCAGTGAATGATCAAGGATGAATTCAGTAAGTGAACTGTTATCAAAGCTACTGTCCCAAGGAACGTTAAGGATGAAGTGTCTTACTCGTGATACAAATTTCTATAGATGTCATGATAACAAAAATTATCCTAATAGTGAAGGAGAATAAAGAAGTAATTAAGTTATTAACCAATGGATAATTTGCCATTCCGTCATTTACGGATTCCAAGGAGATTAAGAACTGTTCTGCAAAGTTAAGTTACCTCCTTATTTATTGGAGTAACACAAACATACTTATAGTTACTATATAGTAACTATAGTTATGGAATGTTTCATATATTTATTTTTGGAAACCAAATTGAACTTATCGAAACTTGATCAGTAATTTGAAATGGAGCTACTTTTCAATCACTTAAAAGTTTCGAAGTGGAAACTGTTTACTCTGTGTAATAAAACTTACGAGCTTTGTAAGTTTAAACACAAGTTATTGAACACTTTTATATTTTTACAACATTTATTCTTTCTCCATTAAAAGCGTCATTATATATTGTACAACGATTTCTAAGAATATATTTAAAGATATATTCTTGTGTAATATACAAAAAGTTTTTACGTGTACTTTGGATATTTTAATTGAGTTCGTTCACGCCTGTACACTTGACTGGAATAATTAACACATTTAAAAAATCGTTACATTTAAAAAAAATTTAATACTAATTAAAAACATTTAAAATTTAAAAAACATGTATCTGTAATCATGTTTTTTAAATTTTAAATGTTTTTAATTAGTATTATTTTTTTTTAAATGTGTTAAATATTCCAGTCAAGTGTACAAGCGTGAACGAACTCAATTATAATATATTCTTGTATGTTTTAAATTCTTTCGGTTTTAATTATTCTTGTATATTTTTTTAGGTTAAGTTCACAGATGTTCACAGTTCTCAGATGGAAAATGTTCTTTGTAAATCCTTTTGGGTATAAAAAGAATTGATCGGAACAATCCTATTTATTATTATATCAGACCGATCCTTGCCACTTAGTGCGTATTAAGTTGTATTGTCATCCAAAGAAGCCCAAGACAGTATCGATGTCACTGAACAGTGACTTGAACAGCAGCAAGGGTGGTCCGAATGGTGCACCAAGCCCCGTCGACAACGTTTTTTTTTTCTCTTTTTTCTTGTTGTTGTTGCTGCTGGGTCAGTTCCATAAATTGGCCTCTCCCGAAATGCTTAAATACGACGTTGTTGTGGTTTTTTTTGGTTGTTGGGTGGTCACCCTGTAGTCCTGACATCAGTCAAAAGGAAAAGAGGACCAGTCAAAACTACTTCACACCAAATGGAGTTGCTGCGACGCTACTTGGATCAATTGCGGCCATCCCAAAAATTATTAAACAATCCGATTTCACCGAAAATCTTGAAGTGCGACAAGAAAGAGGTTTGGAAACAAATGGGTGGACAACTCATTAGGATGTTACTACGGTAGTTTTTGAATTATCTAACTCTTCCTGCAGTGAGAAGGTTGTGTGGAATCTGCTGTGTTCAAAGTTAGGTCCTCAGAAAAATTAGAAATGAAAATGTGGTAAATACTAACAGGCAAATTCGTGTATTCAATAACAAAATATTGTTATGCGTCTTAAAGTTTAATGCTCATTAAAATAATAAATAATGATAAAAATTAAAAAAGCTTATGGTTCAATAAATGATAATTTTATTAAATCTTTAAATAATAAGCAATCTAACACGCACATTTGCTGAAAAGTGGCAATTGTCTGTTTAATTCAGAATATAATACTACTACTAATAATAATAATCAAAACAATTTATTTAGGAATGCAAGTTTTGGAGATACATATTGTGAAGCAATATCGATCACTACCACATTTCATATTCCTACCTATTCATTTGCCCATCCTCTACCCTATACAAACAGTAATATCTACTGTATCCTTATTCTGTAAATCTGGCTGATGAGTCCTAATAAGGACGAAATAGCTATCCCAGATTGCTTTTGATAATGACTCAATGCGTTAAAAGCAAACAATTCTTACGAATTTGTGCAGTTTCAGATGTTTCTTACTCTTTTCATATTACATTTATGCACGTTAAACCTTCTTTATTATTAAATTTTCGAATTTTCGTTGGGCCTTATGCCTTTATTAAATGCCTTTCGAGCCGAGCTCAATGCTGGCCGAGGTAATTTTGCTGTGATGGTTACAGCGTTTTTGCTTTAGTTGTTTGCTCTCGACCGGGTCCCACTTTCCTAACGGCGAGGCGGGATCATAGGTATCGACGCATTCTGAGTTCCATTATCAAAGCTAAATCTGGCTGATGAGTCCTAATAAGGACGAAATAGCTATCCCAGATTGCTTTTGATAATGACTCAATGCGTTAAAAGCAAACAATTCTTACGAATTTGTGCAGTTTCAGATGTTTCTTACTCTTTTCATGTAACTTACTTATTTACACAAATTCCACCCATTTCTATCCCCACCTATATCCTCAAACCCACTCCAATCACAAAATAACCTGATTCTACACATTTTACACTTGCATATAATTATTCCTACATTCTATATTCATCTTCATATTAATTCCTTACTAAAATACCACCCATATCTAATTGTACTCCATCTGCTACATACACCAACGACCTACATACCATTGTGGGAGGTTGATAAGGGTTATAACCTCTCCATTGCATTGGAAAACAGAAGAAACTTTTTTTTTAGTTGCAAAGCCATCGTTTTGTTTGTAAATACCCTATTCGGAAAACTTTTGTTTTTGGTTGAATGGCTAAGGCAATCATAACCATTTCCCATTGCAAAATCCAAGTTCTGAGTACGTCTCAGTCCCATACTTAACCCTATACCCATAATGTATTATTCTAATTAATTTCGCATCTCACATCTACCTTTAATCCTCACATTTTATGTCTATATCTTTGTTTAAGCCTAACCTGCTGCTTTACTCATATTATCCGAACATCTCATAAATCTTAACACTGTACCATTCTATCCTTACTTTGAATCCCACATTTTATCTCTACCCTCAAATACTACTCGTATTTTCAATCTGCTTCCACATCTCACGTTTGCCCTAAACATTTATTTATTCCCAAGCACTTCCCGAACATCCACATCCTAACTTTGCCCCACATTCATCGCCATTTTTGCACCTATTATATCCAGACTCTACCGACAAGTCTACCGACAAACCTTATATTAATCTCATACTTTCCCTATCCCCAAATCTAGTTAACATCCACTATTTCATCTTTAAAGTCCACAACCATCCCTACCCCTATTTCCCATTTTATCTTCACATTGCATTCCATCCCCAAACCTGTCCATCATGTGTAGATCCCGTAACGTCACAAATCCGTTATCTCTCACACATGGCAGATTGTGACACATTTTCCATAGAATTTCCATTAGTTTCCTCATTAAACAAAAAAAATAGGGTTTGATTTTAATGTGCTTTTACAACAAACATTTCCTGAACATTCAGAGAAATCAATTCTCATTGATGATATATCAGACAGACGTCTAAAAGCATTTCTCGATAATATTTGTTCTATTCAGTTACATAGAAACATCTCTACAAACGTACAAACAGACAAATACACACTACAGAAATAGACATAGAGAAATACAAAGAGACAGAATGATGAACAGACATGTGAACTTGTACTCGTAAATAGACATGTACACCTTCAGACGCATGTGCATCTATATGTATGAATTCTGTTAGTGTTTCTGAAGTACATAAGTTGATTTGTATATCTGTACGAAAGAATGTAATGAAATGTATCTGTTGTATAAATATGTAATTACTTAAAAAATAGAATTGAATATGTATTACATTTATTTCGCAGAGAAACCATCCATAATTATTAACGTATAACCATCGTAATTCTAAGATATATCTAGTTAAAAGTTTAGAATAATTTCTTATCTCATTCCCTAAGAAGATAAGAACTATCTTCTGCAGGTATAAAATAACTTGCTGTTTTAAAATAGCGAATTAATATTACTTGTGTGTATTTTTTTGTATTTTTTTTGTCGTTATTTCTTAAGTCTGCAATTAATTGAATAATTTAAACAATTTTGTACGTTTGACATCAAAAGCAGCTATAACTTCAAAATTTTGATAAATTTATAATCATTAATGAATTATCTCGAAATGTCTGTTCATTTTTAGTCTATTCCTTTAAGTTGTAAATTAATTCAATTATAATGTATAATGTCAACTAACAACAAACGTATTTTAACAATTTTCTAACAATAAACTTATTTTAGCGGTTATATTAAAAATTAAAAAAACAAACGAATTAATACCGCAGTTTTAATAAATTAACGTAATCCTAACAATTACTATATTAATTATAAACTTCGTTTTTTTGGATGATATCTGTCTTTTAATAATGAAAATAAGAATAATATAAGTTATTGTAGACAATAAGAATAATTTCATAAAAAATTATAGTCATTTAAGTTTACAAATAAAAACTTGTTAAAAAAATAAATCATAAAAACAAAACAAGGGCAGTAAATAAGATTATTTAATATAGTTAAATTAAGAAATTAACACAAATTAAAGTAAGCGCAATAAGATTATTAAATTCCGAGCGACGACAATTCCGATCAAAATAAAATATTAAATAAAAATAAAACAAATCTAAATTCCACACTTGATATTAGATCATTACAACAAGTTTAATATTAAAGAAACTCGAAACTTGTTGTTTATCTTTGTTTTAGTTTTATTTTGTTTTTGAGTCAATAAATTTATTATTTATTCTCAGTCAGTTTTGAGAAATTAGTCTAGGCAACAGAATGCTTAATATAACAAAAAGAAAATATCAAAACGTAATTATTTAAATTACAAAATTAAAAAAAAGAGCCCCTGAACGTTACATAGAACAGCAATCTTGGTTTGGGTCCAAAATGAGGGATTTGGTAGCCGGCGAGAATTTTTCAAACTTTATTAAAACAGAACTTTATCTTAAGTGGTATACTGTAATTTATTTGCCCCCCCCCTCTCTCTCTCTCTGTACGTATGTATAATGGAAACACCCACTGAATAAGAAACACAAAAGACGAGTTTATGCAGATCCAAATCTTCCTAATCTATGAGTATGCTGATTTGTCTACGAGTTTTGCCTTTAGAAAATGTGGTTTCTCCAATCTATATATATCTACCAATCCTAGGATAGAAAGTCAGCAATCTCTTATCAGTACAACAATCATAGATATCTGTTGTGGTAATAACGAAAAAATGAGTGATATCCCAAAAGACACAATTGTTGGTGAGGGTCTAAGAAGAGCTTCTGTGACTAGAACGGCCGAAGTGGTACGTATTGTAAAAGGAACAGTCTAATGGCGGTGTGCACCAAACTTCAGTTAACTTGAAGGACTGCTATTTGGACGGAGCTAAAATTAGTGGGGGGTGCTGCTCCACAAAAATTTTAGCCTTTGTTTTAAAATTATGTGAAAGGAAACAAACATGTATAAAAAGAAATTTATCAAGTTTTTGAATAAATTTTCTTTTTATACATGTTTCCTTTCACACAATTTTAAAACAAAGGCTAAAATTTTTGTGGAGCAGCACCCCCCACTAATTTTAGCTCCGTCCAAATAGCAGTCCTTCAAGTTAACTGAAGTTTGGTGCACACCGCCATCAGACTGTCTATCGAACAGGATAGCCTCTAAACGTGCAAAACGAAAACGATGATATCAGTTAGGAACCACCGAGTAATTGCACGAATTCTGGACCGAAAACACAAAAAAGAGCAAATAATAGCAGAGTAAAATACAAGTCGAGAAGGTTCTATTTTAACTAGAATTTTGGCTATGAAGCAAACCTCTCATTACTGATATCAATGCCAAAAAAAAAATGAAGACTAATGCAAAGTCTTGATACTGACAACATGTCTTTTGATCACATGAGTCATCTTTCAGTTCGTTCCCTACCATAGAAGCTAAAGTCGAATAATCTTGACACTGCTTGTTTCACTTTAAAGCATACAGGCGGGTCTATGGAGATGTCTGCCTCTGTATCATACACTATATGGTCAAAAGTATCCGGACACCCTTCCATTGAAGTGGATCGGGCTGGTCAGAAGATTTGGTACGTCATCGGACGCTATAAAAGGGTTGGTGGGGGCTTGGGTGGTCTTAATTTTGCGTTCCGATAAAATGAGTGAGTCAGGCGAGCTCAGTGACTTCGAACGTGCGTGACAATCGGATGCCACGTTTATAGGAAATCGGTTCGTAAAATTGCGAACATGCTGCACGTGCCGAAATCAACTGTGAGTGATGTAATTGTAAAATGGAGACGTCAAGGCAGTGAAACGACAGCTGCACGAAATGGTAGATCGAGAAAACTGACTGACCATAGCCGTCGAACCCTGAAGAAATGTTGGAGTTCCGACATGCACAGGGCGTTGTCGCTAGCAGCAGGACTGTTCGCCGAGAGCTAAACTACTTAGGTTTCCACGGCCGTCCGGCAGCTCACAGGCCGAACATCTCCGCCGTCAATGCGAAGCGTCGGTTACAATGGTGCAGAGCTCACCGCCATTGGACTGTGGAGGAGTGGAAAAACGTTCTGTGGAGTGATGAATCTCGCTCCTTGATCTGGCAGTGGCTGCAGCATAATGTTGTGGGATTGTTTTTCGTGTTCGGCCTGGGTCCCTTAGTTCCTGTGCCGGGCAACATGATCTGTGCGATACACCGGGTCATTCTGGATAACGCTCCACTCCAAACTCTGTGGCGACAGTTTTGGGACGGCCCGTTTCTCTTCCAGCACTAAAACTGTTCCGTACACATTGAAGCTTGTGCGGCCGTGGTTTGACGACATGGGTGTTCCACAACTTGACTGGCCGTCTCAGAGTCCCGATCGGAAACGCACTGAACATCTGTGGGACGAAATAAAAAGAAGATTACGTGCCCAACCACATCGCCTATCTTCCGTGGCCGGACTCACTTCAGCTGCCATAGCCGTCTGGAAGTCAGTTCCTGCAACCACCTATTAAAACCTGGTGGGAAGTCTTTTCAGACGTGTACAGGCTATCATCGATGCAAAAGGGGAACCGACTTCATATTAATATGTGCCTCAGAAGCCTCCGCGTCCCGACCACGGGGTGTCCAGATACTTTTGGCCATGTAGTTTAACACTCTTTAGTACCTTTAATCATTTTGAAGGATAATATACCTGAATGATCTCCAGGATCGTGTATGAAATGTTGTAGAGACAATCTTCCCTAATGCTATCTCTGATTTTAGACAGATAATGCTCCCATAACAGCTGCAAAGGGAATAAGAGGTTAGTTTGAAGCACATTAGGATGAAGCAAAGAACTATCTTAGTGTTCTCAGTCACCAGATCTAAATATTATGGAATTTACGTGGGAACACCGTTTTGTTATGCATAAGAATTGTAAGGATCTACTCCACATTCGAATTGCTGTTATTCAGAATAATCATGGTGGACTAACTCCATGTACATAAAAATACTTATTATACATGGCAAGTGTTTAACTATTTTATCTAGCCCCCTGTAATATACGAGTAGTTATTTATATTTGTTGCTTAAATGTTTAATTATGCTAATTGAATGTCTATTATATGCATGTACCCTGAAGGGAAGCAGTTAATAATTTTGTCTTTTTTTTAATATTTAAAAATGAGACTTTTAATTTTCAGGAAGAGGTATTTTTTAGCATGCTGAACTTGCAATTAAAGTTGATGACATTATATCCAATTGCCAATATACAAGTCTCAGATTTCCAGAAAAATCTACTACCAGACATCTTTATCTCTTTGATTACTTTCAGTAATCAGTAATTCTGCACTGGTTGGTTCTTCCTGCTAGGCGATGATTCCGAACTAGGCTCAAGCCCGAATAAAAGTGAACCTGATTTTTAATTTTACCAGTAAATTCTCGCCCCTTCTAGGAGAGTGAGAGTGAGTTCTGAATGCTTTCAAACCGATTAAGTCTAGCTAAGCTACAGGTGTTATCTTGTTCTCCGGGTTGAGCGTGAGATGGCAATCTCAGACTAGAAATTTGTTCTGCTGAAAACCCTAACGAAAGATGTCTAACGAAAGAATAATTTTAGAAGACGAACTCGAAAACAACTGTGATCCTAGGCATATGGAGTGTAAGTCAAACCTGATATTACGGTAACTTAGAGTCCAGAGCGCATCTGTAAGTCAAAGTAATATATTTCTTTTTTCACCCTTCAATGTATGTAATGCACTAGACCTTGGCTACTCACTGTAAATAAGATAATTAGATATAAAATAAGATTACTACTTTGCTTTAAATTCTATTTGCTATTATTAACTTAATTACTATTTAAATAATAATAAAACGATAAACATGAGTTATTAATATTTTAATATCCATTTAATCACAAAGAGAAATAATCAAACATGAAGCAAACCGTCTTTGAAAACAATCTGATGAAAAGCGTTTAAATAGTAGTAATGCGATGCACAGGCAATTGAAGTGTAGGAAGCCGTCGCCGCATCTTCGAGATATAGTTCCAATGCAAAGTACACGTAACTGCGAGTAACATAAGTCGTGGGTAAAAAAGTCCGGGGATATGACTGTATTAAGATTAACAACAATGGTGCATTGCTGAAACTTAAGAAAGTACTAGAACAATAAAAGGCTATAGTAGAAGTAAAAAAGTAGACTGGGTACAGATTTTTCATAATTGTAAATTAAAATAATTGTACATAAAATTATAAGCAACTTTTCATAGGCTTAGGGTAGTAGACGGGAAACTGTGCTCTCAGAATTAGAAGCTCTAATAATAATTCTAATTATTAAATTAGATTATTAATTTCAATCTCATCTGTGCACATATACTTAGTATTATAAAGATATAGAATATAAGGATGAATTTTATGATAAATAAACATCCGAAAAACGGTTAAAAGAAATGCTTTTGTGAAAGATGTTAAAATTATTCTGAGAGATCTGACTACTCATATCGGGAAGGAGATTGTATTAAGGCTAGATATGGAAATTTTACTCCACATTAATATACAAATGATAATGGTTGGAGATTTATTGATTTTGCTATTACCTCTAATACGGTTGTCAGCAATAAACTGTTTGATCACAAATATACTCGTATTGGAGCTTGGGAGTAACAACCGATGATAAGACTAGTAACCAAATGAAATGGTGGATTCAAGACATGCTATGAACATCAAGGATGTTAAGGTTTACAGGGAGTTGATGTACAGTAGATACAGTAGATCCTATGTGGGGATGACTAGATATATGCAAACAATATCACTTCTTGAAGAATAAAATGACGAAATGTACAAAATGTGATATGAAAAAGTTGAAATGTAAAAAAGTTACAATGAAATTTAAGCAACTGACAAAAAGTCTAGAGGAAAACTCAGAGGAGATTCAAGACTATGATATGAAGAGATGTCAGCAGATGATAAAACAGATTATATGTAGGATTGTAGACAGAACATTGAGCTTACATAAAAAGGAAACAAAACAAGAATGCATGGGTTGATGAAGAATGCAGGAAGGTCGTAGATGTACACAATGAAACTCTTTAGAAAATATTGTGTAGAAATACAAGATCTAATGCTATGGATTATTAAAAAAAAAGCTAGAAAGGAAGCTACTTGAAAGTAAGAAAAAAAAACGAAAAAGAAGAGGAACTTTAAATATTGTAGGAAAACTTCCTGAAGAATGAAGGAAAAAATTATGAATTAATGTTAAAAAGGAAGTTTTCAACCAAGAACATCTAAGTATGAAGATGTTAGAAGCTAATTTTGCAAAATACATTTAAGGAACAAACATTTTCTTGCGTTTTATTCAAAAAGAACAACCACTTCAAAGTGAAACTTAACATATAAACTAACATTTACATAAATAATCAAATGATTTTCAAAAGAAAAACCTTCCAATGCGTTAAATGCAAATAGGAAAGATTGACTAATGTAGCCATTCTTCCATCTTATACTTCATTGTGGTGTGTGGAGAGAAAGCAGAGAACTATTAAGATACGGTCAATATATATAGACAATACTTTTAAAATGGAGATCCTTTGATAGGATTGAGACAGGCCAGACACAAGTTGAGCCATGAATATCTATCCGTTGTGTCAAGATTACGAAAACAATTCCAAAACATAGGAATGATATCTCGAAGATATGATTAAAGCTGTCAAAAGCTACGATAAAAGAATCTTTATCTAGCCTTCATTGCCAAACCGCATCCAACCTTATCAGCAACTCAACTCTTTTTTGGAGCTTTCCGCGGCCACAGGAAAACTGTTACACGATTTACCGTGTCTCAAATCACAGATTCCTTCCTTTATGCAAGAAAATATGTGTTCCACACCTCAAAGAAGAAACTGTCTAGAATGGAATCGCCAAGGTCTTGACTGGATCAAGATCATTGGTCTAAAGTTCTCTTTGCTGATGAGTCAAGTTCCTGCTATAGACTGATTCCCGACGTGTAATATTCTGAAGAGAACTTGCAGCCCATACTGTATATATTTTATTAGCTTTATACAACTGATGACAGGATTTCATCATTACACTGTATTCTGTACATTGTACGTTAACATTTATGCTATATTCTAAAAATCTTCACATCAACACATTATCTTTAAAAAACTTTTACATCCGTGATATTTCGTACTCTTTAATCAAGAGCACTTCTTCAGACGGTTAGGGATAAGCTTTATAAACCTATTCCCTAATATAGAGAATTAATTACAAATGATAAAATTTTACAGTGATATACAGTATTACATTTTTTGTTAAAAAACAAAGGGAAGGTAATACATCATGAATGCCACATTATTACCAAATTACAATATAATGGGTACATTTCATTTTTGATAAAAAACAAAGGGAAGGTAATACATCATTATTACTAAATTGTATCATTATTACTTCAATACAATAGAGGTGATGTATTAATACCAATAAGATTTTTTGACAATTGTTTTTAGGCAAAGTCTGAAGAAGTGCTCTTGATTAAAGAGTACGAATAACATCTTGCGACAATTCATCTCAGCAATTCACCATGAAATTGGAACAATGATTCAAAATCTGATAATAAATAGCAATGTCATATCTTAGTCATACACACAAAAAAAGTAAAAAAAAAATAAAACGCATAATGAATAGGCATCCTTGAGCACAAACGATTTAAGGGAAAAAAATTAAATTTAAATAGATTTAAAAATGAAAAACACATTAAATAAATATAAAGTTGTTTTTATAATGTTTATTAACGTGTTTTTCATTTTTAAATCTACGTTGAAGTTGTTTTTATAAAAAAATTTAGAAATAAACTCCAGAGTCTACTGCTATCGGATGGAAATTGTTGACATTGCAATTTATCTGTTCATTAAGAATTTTTTATAGGAAAAAATAATTTTACAATACCAAATAGGAAACGTTCTAGAATTTTTTCCCGTCCTTTCTTTTCATTTTTGTATGGTATTATCAACTCTAATTAAAAGCTGTAAGAAGTATATAATTTGAATTACAATAGATAAGAAAAGAAAAAGAAAAACAAAATATAATGTATAATGCTTACAAACAAGGGAAGAAATGACACAGAAATTAAAAAATATCTGAGCTTTCATCGGTGGGAGTTTGGGACGGCCGTTTCGTCTTTTCGTGGACTCTTCAGCCAAACCCACTCACCACTGTTAGGAGACAGCTGTTGGGTGCGAGAGTGGTTTCCCTTATCATTTTTGGCTGACGAGTCCACAAAAAGGATGAAACGGCCCTCCCAAACTCTCCCCGATGAAAGTTCAGATATTTCTGTATCATTTCTTCCCTTGTATGTATAATACTTACATACAAAATTTACGATGGAAGACGTTCAAACTACAGTGCTAATCTATTATTCTGAATTACCAGTTTATTAGGTAATCATCGCGTAAATGATAGGTATACCAAATATACTGACAACTCTGTATGTATGCATACGTCCTTTTCAAAAGCCTTCGGACATCAATGATGTGTGTTTCATGAACTGAGAATGAAGTCAAGAGCATTAATAGCTTCGATTGTATCTAAGGATGTCTTCGAATAGCTCTTCGGTAACTCTCGTGGCCTTTTGGAGTGCACTTTTTCATTTACGATGAACCTAATCAAGCTATCATTTTATACATAATGCATGGATATGAATTAAATTCATATTGAACAGTTGAATATCTCTAGAAACGATTACTGTTTTAGTATTCGTTTGTTAATATAAGGCAAAAGTTGACAACGATAACCAAATTTCAAGAAAACTCATGTATCAAAAACAGCAGGATTAGCCACCAAAAAAAAAAAAAATTGTTAACACTAGCCAACCAAAAAAAAATCAGTCGTCGTCGTCGAGATTAATGTGTGTATCGGAGCAGGAGTTTTTTTCGATAGTGTTGTTTGAGTTTTAAAACAGTTCATTAGAACAGTTTTTGTTCCAGAATTATTTCAACGTAGACGAAACGAAACTTAACGAAGGATAATTAAAAGAAAAAAGACAGATTGTATTATGATTACACATTATCTTGTGATTGAAATAATATATAGAAATCTTACAATGGTTGATATTGCTATAATCTCTTTTAATTAATAATATATCAACAGTATACTACTACTGTTACACTGTAAAAAAAAACTATACTTAAAAAAAAAAAAGTTAAAGGATGCCACGACAGGCCTATGCAGGCCCAAGGGCTCGCGGGAGGTAAGGCTCCCGGCGTTTCTTGACGAACGGAACTAGGTTGAGGTCGGGAGGTCAGCATGACGCCCACCCGCCTTTAACTCCCGGGAAAGAAACCCGGTACCCATTCTACAGAGGGCTGGGTAAGCCATAGGACCCGTTTGGAGGAGAATGGAGCGTGGAAAAATGCCCTCCGCCGAGACCGGGACTCGAACCCGTCACCTCCAACCCGCAGCCAAGTGCCCTTACCCACTCGGCTACCGGGCCCACAACACTACTATTTACACTGTATAAAAATGGCTGGTGTAGTTCCTGTTTAAGTTTTTCTCTCTGTCTTTTCCTGCATCTTACGCCACTCAATAATCCTATATTTTGTTATTGATTATTAGTGATATTTTGCTTTTAATTGTTGTTAATTCTCAGATTTTTTTATATAACGTTCTTCTAATTTCATCTCACTTTAAGCTTGATGAGATTCAAATGTGAAAAGATTTCTGCATGATTGTTATAAAATGATACCCATAATAGAATTCCAATATAAAGTTGAAGATATTTATTGGAAATAAAACAACCGAATATAATACTGAAATCTAAATTTGCATTTCTAAATGATTCCAGTTTTCCTTCAAAAAAATTCCTTTCTATCTAGAACCGGATGTTTGCGGCCGCCTCATCTCTACAGTTGCCAGCTTGGTTGGACCTTCCAGAGCGAGTTCAGTATTAAAGAACAACTTCAATCTTTTAATATCTTTTTGAAATACTTTCTTAATTCAAAATTACAAATAATCTTTAGGATCAAATTTAAAAACATTAACATTGAAAATTTATGAAAACAAACAACAATATAAGAATAATTCAAGGTCAGTCTTAACTTTAATAAGGAGTTGCTTCAAGAAAAAAAAAAAAGTGTTCGGCTCAATTTAAGAGACGAACTATACCTCCCCCCCCCCCCTTCCCGCTTAATATTATCATTATCAGAACTAAAAATCTCCAGTGGACAATAAAAACAACAACCACGAGGAGAAATTGCCGAAACACCTCCTCATTTTAAACCGCCTGCCCATCTCTGCATGATTTCAACCTTAGCTCTGATTACCACAAAAGTATTAACTTCCCACCTCCAATAGAAAAGCAATGCATTGGTTCAGAAGAATAAATTATTAGAATCCGTCAGCACGGCCCGGACCGAAGGCAAAAATTAGGAATCTTTTTAAAGATAAGGTGATTTTTTTTTATTATGCAACGAAATGTAAATGATTGCACGACCTGCCAACGATTGTGGGGCTCGAGTTCTTAGACCATAAACCCTGATATACTCGTCGGTAAATGTCACTGAAGATAGTTAATAATGAGGATTTATAGAATAGAGGAATTTTTAATTAATATTCACATGAAAGTAAATTAGTTGGCAAAAACAATTTCAACAATTTATCAGATGATATCTTGGCCCAAGTTCGAGCGGTGAGTCGCCCAATAAAGAAAAGTTTAATGGTTTCGACAAGAAATAGCTTAACAAGATTGAAGAATAATCTACGAAAGAGCTATGAGATAAAAAGGATCTTAATGGAAAAAAAAAACAGCATTCTTTTGAATTGATTTATAATTTTTATCATGACTAGAAAAGAACATAACTAACAATTCCATATAAGATATTTAGAAGAATGAAAAATTTGAAGAAATACATGCATTTTATTAGTTATTATTGAACTTTTTTAGTATTAAAACAATTACTTTTCATGTAATTAATGTAATTAATTTTTAAGTATGATTAGAATTTAGCCTCTGCTTCAGAATATTTGAAAACTATTTTCTCTTAATAGTCTATATCTCTAATAAAATTATATATCTCTAAATATCTCTTAATAAATCTCTAAATTAAAACTGAACATTATCTAAAAATAATGCCTAGTTTTAATTTATTATTTTGTTACTACAAATGTAAGGCAATCAGTTAATTAACACATTTACGATTTTTTTACGTTAAGATAGTAATAGAAATCTGTACAGGGTATTCCAGAAAGAATAAAGGTCCTGCTAAGAAAAACAGTTTATAGGAACAGGTATCGAAAGATTTCCGAAATAGAGCAATTGCAATATACACTATTTGGCGCGCAATATTCACTTTTTTCCCGTTGTAATGCACCACTGTCTGAAACACGTGAATCGTAGTGAAATGCTGTATTAATGTTGACAGTGGTATTTTTGAAAATTTATTGTAAACTACAATACATTTCAGAAATAACACATAACAGTATTTGTTTCTTATCAATATTTTGCAACTTTACATAGACCGACCACATTTTTCCGACCTCAATCCAGGACAGACAATTTTTACGACCAAAATAAAAACGACTTTCACGATTATTTTCAGAATCCGGGACACATACTGAAGCGGGACACTATACTAAAATCCGGGACATTTTCCGGAACATCCGGGACTGTCCCCCACAATAACTAAATTATATAACTAATTATATTTAGTTATAATTACATAAGTAAATTCGAAAATGTGAAAATTTACATTCAAATAGTTCTATTTTCGAAAACCGCTAGGAATAGGACACACATTCATACCAACTTATTTTCTGAAATGACCGATGTTATGACCTCTCGGTATTGATCTTTCCTCCTGGGACACTGTCCTTCTATATTTGTATAGGCGGTTTCGGACGACCCAACTTACAGCGTTTCGTACTTACGAGCAGTCTCCCAAGGCTTCCAATAAGGATAATTTATAAGCCTAATTAAATAATTAAATTAATAATTTGGGAACTAGTTTCTTTCCTGCATGTAAACAAACTTTCAATTTCCTATCTTAACTTTTTGCATGAGTTTGTTTTTATGTTTAAATAACAAAAATTATTTCTGCGAACGTAATTTTGCAGCCCCCGAGGATGTAGATGCAGATGAAAAACCCTTTTAGGTTTTTCAATACCTTTAATAAATCGGAAATAGTTATTTTTTTTTTGTTTTGGCTCAAATAAAATTACTTGATATCATTACTTGAAGTTCAAATTTGATACTAACTAATATTTCTTTTAATTATTAAATAATTCAGCGCTATTATATTTTTTTATTTTCTAATAAAAAGCAATTTTAGCCAAGACGTTTTCCTTAACTATATAATTTCTAGAGTTTCTGAACAGGATGTTTTATAGTTATTCATGTACAGAGGAGCTAAATAGAATAGCCCATAAGAATAACTAATTGGTTTAAATCATACATTTTAATTACAGACTCATAAAATAAAATTCAATATAAATCATTAATTTTTGGTTAGGCTATAAAAGGATAATTTATTGGGCTATCAAATAAAATGTCCCTTAAAATAGGCGAAGAAGCATAAAAACCTCAGCATCTAAAAACCTAGATCTAAACATCTGCCTAAATTCTTAAATGTTACATTATTCTAGGAAGTAGTTGAAGCCTGAATTAATCGTGGTATTTAGGCTCATAGTTGAACGGGCGCCAAGTGACTTTTACAAATAAAATAAGATGTATACAATTATACAAAATTCTCCAATGTGAAATGTGATTATCCTTTGAGTAAAACACATACCATAAATAGAAACAACACAATCTAATGAATGCTGCACAATAACTCTTAATGCTGACATATTGTTGCTGTAGTTCTTCATTATTCAATGTTTCGGCCTTTATTCAGTGCTCATTAAAATATCAAAATACAAAATTTCACCAAGTTAAAACTTTACAGTTTAGTTTAGTGTTGATTCATGTATGACTTTGTATTATTCAGGTATGACTTAGTTGTCCAGCAAATTTAACTACACAGAAACTGCTTTTTTTTTTTTTTTAGTGACTTAATTATTTTTGTAGGGACCGAAAAATAAGAGGTTATGTCGAGAACGGAACAAAGATTGATGTGACTTATTTTAGTAGCTAAGAGAGCAGTTTTGATAATTTAAGATAATTAGAAATAATAACAACATCTGTTGAATATTGAATTTATTTATAAATGCATGATAACTACATTTCTCCACTAATGAAGTATGGAGGAAGTAAAAACTACCTAAAATTAATGATATTTGTTTCTTAAAGCATTTAGAGTGTTTTTTTAATACTTATTTTAATATTTCCTTACTTATCTATTATTCTTTTGCACCTCTGTAAATATTTGCAATAATAACGCCTTACTGTGAAGTAAGCCTTACTGTTTGAGGACGTTTCTCCAAATTCAATAATAACAATTAAATAAATAAATAATTAAATAATTAAGTTTTTAAATGAAAACCCTTGATTTTGTGCATAATTGAAATTAATTGATCATTGATGCTATTTATATTTATTTAAATTGTAGTAAAACTTAAATTATTATTTAAATGATACTAACAATCCATGTTAAGAGGTTAAATCGTCAGTTTCAAACTTTATTTATCACTTATATTATTATCTATTGAATATTCAAGAAACCATATTGCTAATTATACTTTCTGTTTTGTATTATCTTGTTTTCAAAAGAAATTCCTGAAATCAGTACATTTTTAGGTAACTTCAAAATTAGCAATATGAGTAGGATCTTCATAATCTACGCTAATTTTAAAGTTCCAAAAAAAGGACATTTAAAACTTTATTAATTTAATAATTTTTTTGTGAAAACTACTGTTATGTAAATAACGTAATATCAAAGTTAGTATTGGCAGGCAATATAAAGAATAAGCTTAGAAAACAGCATATGTTTTGTGAATGAAAAGATAGTAGCTGTGTATATTTTATATTTGTGTATGTATATTTTAGGGAATAAGTAAAATTTTAATTATTATTTAAACCTAAGGATTAACTATTGCTTATTAATATTATTTAAGTTTATTTTATTATTATTAATTAAGTTTATTCTTTATAACATGCATAATTTTTTATTATACCAAATTGATTGTTACTTCTGAAATAGTTCAGTTTCATTGTATAGCTAAGAACGAAGAGAGCAATTTGAATTGTCAGTCAGGATCGACTCTACCTGGAGAAGGAACTAGAATAATAAAAGAACATCTGCTAACAGTCAAAAACCAGCCCAGTTTATCTAAAACGGAAGGATATTTGCTACGTATTTATGAATGAAAAGATAAGCCTGTTTTATTTTAACAAATGAAAATGGTCCAAGATTAGCTGAAAATGCAAGTAACAAATATTATGTTTTACAACTCTGAATTCGTGATGTATAACTTTGCTGCTATTAATCCATCAGAATAATGTCTATCATTCCTCCGTACTTACTTACTTGAGCAAAGCCTGAATCTATTGAACAATAGTCACGAGATATTTTATTTGATTAATTTTTACAGTGCCCACTTTTTCACAGATCATTTAAATGATGCAGATTTCAAATTTGGTGGACACTGAGTTTTGTTGAATAAGGATGCAATTTCCTGATATTTCCCCAATATTTTTGAGCCTTCGTGGCTATATTCGGTATAGAAGAGTTATGACTACTGAATGGATTTGTTTGGAAACCTTTTCTATCTTTTCCTTAAGATTATTTATAGTTTCTATAAATTTTTCTCGCATTCCGTTGATTACGACTGAATATAAAATAGAAGAGATGCTATTATCTGCAATAGCTGGTAAGTATTTATATTTTATAATAAGTTGCCTACAATTTTTTTATTGTAAATAATAATCTGACACAAAATACTTAATCAGAAAGGAAAAAAATATAAATTACTGAACATTAATTCATAGTTAACATTGAAAAGAAGCTACATATCAGTCACATTTACTTAACATTAAAACTCAGAAGAGAATGGAATTAAAACTTTTTATTTTTTCATCAAAAACGTAACCTTTGCAACAAGATTAGCATCAAATGTTTACGTTATAAAAAATATAAAGGCATTATTTCAGTTGTAAAAGATATATTACAGATAATATAGAATGCATATTAGCAATTAATAATAATTTATTAATATTGAGTGTCATAAAATAACAAAAATTAAAAGTAACTTTTGTTATTTTTTTAAAGTAAAGCATAACAAACTATGCAAATCATCGTGAATTCTGTTATTAAACGATGTAAAATAATAATTTCAAATAATAAATTTATACTAGCGTATTTCCAATGAATTAACATTAGATTGTTACTATATGATTTTTATTCAGGATTTTTTAGGATTTTTATTTAGCAAAAATATATGTTTATTTAGTTAGTTAATCACTCTTATTGGAAATTCAACTATAAGTTTTGAGCTTTAACTCAAGGAAAATAAAACTTAATTATAAATAAAAAAAATCATCATAGATATAAGGTTAATTTTTTTAATAATAAATTGTAAGATGTAGTGTTTTGATTAAAATAGATAATTACGTACGACTATTTTAAAAGCACATCAATTGGTTTTCTAATTGATATTTAATACTACTATTTATTTAATGATTTAGTTATATTAGTTTCAGGAATCGTTTAATAAAGTGATGGAGATCATCATGTATTTAAATTTCAATGACTTTTGAGTTTATTTATTTGGTGAATAATTTTATAATGAGCTTTTTCAATTGTTTTGGGTTTTTTTTTTCCAATATATGACTATTTACTTCCTAAGGCGATTGATTCCTCGTCTTTTACTCTCTTAAATTCATCATGTGACTAAGATCGTTGAAAAGGAGGAACTAATTAGTATGCTTTTTATGATGCTAGCAACTACTAATACTACTACAAATGAATAATATTTAATAAATATGCAATATGCAATAAATAAATAAATATCGGAATACTTAAAAATGTTAATTTTATTTAATCGTATATTTTACTTATCCAACTAAAAATTATTATATAATTTTTTGATAGATTTTTTTTAAGGTCAGTCTACATTTTGTCATTGTCATTGATTCACACCGACATCCTTAATTTGCATCTATGAATAGATAGTTACTGGAATAACGAAGAGAGACAACGAAAAAAAAAAAAAAAGAAAGTCAATGTTTCTCATCTTATTTTAGGATTCCTAGAAAAACGAATAAATAGAAAAAAATGAGATGAGGGTCGTGCCTCTGCAGTTTCGACCGCTCTGGGCGCCACTTCCCGAGCTGGGCGATCGACGTCAACATTTCCATTGATTGTTTAAGCTTACGCTGATGGCAATCAGATGGCAGTGTCTGTCCCGTTAAGAATATCACAGCACTTACCTCCTGAATTTTGCTCCTCGCATGGACATGAATATGCGACCGAAAGTCCATTTTCCCGCTTAGCATAAAAGGGTCCCACTTTAGTGTTCTTCTGTACTTTTATGGTTCGAAAAACAGATATGTCCTTCCCGTAAGACAACCGACGGGACGCCTACGTAATCCCACCGACTTCTCTACGGCATGGACCCGTCGGTTGATTGGCCAGAAAGAGGCAACTTGATCCCCCACGAAAGGACAACAATGGGGTGTCCACCTGATCGGCTCTAGCCTCCCAGTCGAGGGACACGCAAATGGCACAGGTAAGCTAATCACAGGGGAGCGACATCCTGCACTCGCGCGACAAGCCAGGTGAACGGGTGACACAACCGACCACAGATGACAAATCACCAGGCGACTTCTATCATCGATGCAGTCGACAAAAGACATACAAATACGATTTTTTGTCACGAAGGACAAAAAAAAAGAAACCTCCACCCACAACTGTCCCCAAAACAATACGAGTCCAAAATTATATTCCGCAAATCCAAAATGCAAGATATGTAAGAGATAAACGAAAAGCTTATGTATTATAAAAATAAATTCATTTCAGAATTTAAAAATTAACAATGAATATTAATAGCTCTCTAAATGCAACTTCTTCAAAATAACTGAGTTGCAATATTAAAAAATAAAATGTCATTAAATTTATCGATACTGCTGATGAATTTTAACTGAATTTGTAAATAGAAATACAAAACAAACATGAAACAATTCAAATATATCATTAAGCTTGTAAACAGGGTGAGATTCTATAAAATAATTAAATAAAAAATGCGAATTAATCATTTTCTGTATTTTTAAATAACTTATCATAAACATACTTTATTATCTTATGCTTATTTATATATTTATATAAACAACTTTATATTGTTGTTCCTATAAAGTAGTGCTAATTAGGCTGAAACGTCATGAACTTTGTTTATCCTAAAACATAAAGTAGATATTCGATTTGTATAAACAAATTACGACTGGGATCGATGGAACTTTACTATCGAAATGACTGATCGCCTACATTACATTTCTCAGTTTTTTAATGAAAAAAAAAATCAGCTGATAAAGTATAGTATTCTCGGGGAGCAGAAATGGCCTAATTTTATAAAATTGATTTTTATCTTGAAACGCCACATTCCTAAAAATACGTAAAACTATAACGATTTCAATAAGAACAATATACCTCTATTTTTAGAGCTACATTTAAACATTTACAAAGTATACAGACAAAAAAAAAAGCCTGTTTATAATGTATATAATAAAGAGTTTTATAGTTTAGATAATGTGAAATGCGGCGTTAGAAGTTATAACAATAACATTACTGATTCATTAGATTGAAAAACAGTGAATCACACCTGTTTATAAAGTCTTCAATCAAGGAATCGACCTGTCCAATCAATCACGACGTATGAAATTCAAGCAAATGGGTCCGTTCTTCTGAGAATTGAAATGCCTGCAGTGATTCGTTTGTTTTCAAGAAAGGACTTACAGCAAATAATTTCTAGATCCATAGAAGAGTAGGGATAAACAAATGGAATGGATCCAGTAACTTGATATGCTGGATACTTATTATCTTATTGACATTATTCGATGAGGAACCTACCACCCCTGCTTTTGGAAAGTTATAGGTTTTTCCAAAGTTCACGGCTCTGATAAAGAATTCTTGTGGACTTAATGCTACCGATAGGTGATTCGTGTATATTATGAATCAATAGGAATTGGCTGTGAAATACCTGTCCCACTAAAACTTAAAATTTCTGATAAAATTTTACATCAATAAATGAGTCAAGGCCTTTGGAGGGGAGAAAATAAACTTGTTCTTCCACCTTTAATTAATTTTAGGAAGTTTGCTTCATTAAGTGTGCAACTGACAATTAAAAATAAATCAATGTTATTGTTAATAATTATTTTCATTATAGAAAAAAAAAACGAATTACACAATAATAACTGAAACTTAAAAAAACAAAACGAAATATAATTATTTTTTTTATACTGAAAGACTGTCATTTCTGCAGCTTTTTATTATTAGATATTACTTAATGTTTAATTAAAATCTACTTTTTTATCCTGCGTAACTTCCTACGGAAATGAAGTTCATCTCCAGTGAAGGAATATTTTTATTAATAAATTAACTAATTTTTAAAAATTAATGTTTCACTTAATAAATTCGTCCTTGTTTTAATTTTGTTGCCATGTTTCATTCTTCATTAAATCTTCTGTTCGTATTTTTTTTTTTTTAATAAAAGTTTACTACGATCTTAATCTTACATGATTAAATAAGTAATATATAAGACAAAAGAAACATAATCACAATAGGAGGATACTATAGCCTGTAACATATAGAAGACAAATGGGGACCACTACCTACAGAGCAGATTTCGGGTCCCCAGCGGACACAACACACAGAAGAAGACGAAAGAAACAACCATGCCACGACCGGGATTCGAACCCAGGTACTGGCGCATTGGACGCCACGGCTGGCCGCCGCCGAGACCGCACGACCACGCCAGCACGGCATTAGGAGGATACTAGAATATTTTCTGGGCCTCCATATTTAGTGGGTCGTCCGGAAAGTTCGTGCCGATTTTCTGTAGGTGGCATAAGGATACCCCTGAGCATATCAGAATGACTGAAAACAAATGATATGCTCACATATTCTAAACGATGGTACTTCAGGCATCGATACGTTAATTTTTGTCAGTTGTACACGCCTTTGAATATGAAAGCAAATAAAGTGCATTATAGGCATTTAATGCTTTTCTTTTACCAGAAAGGCAAAAATGCCACACAAGCGGCAAACAAGATATGCGCTATTTATGGCGAAGGTGCTGTAGCTGAAAGAACTGTGCGAAAGCGGTTTGCTAGGTTTAAAGCTGGTGATTTCAACCTTGAAGATCAAGAACGGCCGGGTAGTCCCTCCAACACAGATGAACATCAGATTAAAACACTGATCGAGAATAATCCACGCTCTGCGACGCGTGGATTAGCAGAAATGTTAAAAATATCAAAATCCACCAGTCACGAGCATTTTCTGAAGTTTGGCTATACAAACCGTTTTGATATGGGTTCCCCACAATTTAACGGAGAAAAATCTGATGGATCTCATTTCCATTTGCGACTCGCTCAACAAACGCAACGAGGAGATACCATTTTTTGAAGCAAGTGGTGACGGGGGATGAAAAATAAATCATTTATAAAAATGTTAAGCGAAAAAGGTCTTGGGGAAAGCGGAAGGAACCACCTTTAGCCATCCAAAAGCCGCTCTTCATCCTAAAAAGGTCATGCTCTGTGTGTCTGGTCGGATTGGAAAAGAATTCTGCATTATGAGCTTTTACCAAACAACTAGACGATAAATTCAGAAAAGTATTGCTCCCAATTAGACGAATTAAAGATAGCAATTGAACAAAAACGTCCAGAATTAGCGAATCGGAAGGGCGTTGTGTTTCATCAGGACAATGCTCGGCCTCACGTATCTTTGACAACTCGACAAAAGTTGTTGGAACTTGGTTGGGATATTCTACCCCATTCACCATATTCACAGACCTCGCACCCTCAGATTTCCACCTATTTCGATCATTACAAAATTCCCTTAATGGAAAAAACTTCAACTCTTTGGTCGAGATAAAAAAACCACAGCCTATAGAAACGTTTTTCGCCGAAAACCTGAGAGGTTCTGGAAGGACGCAATTTTCACATTGCCTGAATGATGGAGAAAGGTTGTGGAACAGAATGGCACCTACAGGCTGGCAGGTATTTTATACGGTAAATGACGTGAGTAGCAGTGCTCCAGTCCGTTGAGCACCATTTGTAATGCAATAGATTGACATGATACATTTTGTGGGATTTAATTTAATTTTTTTTTAATAAAAATCTGAAATTGAATTCCCAGCTTTTGAATTATGATATGATGAAGAAATTTTGCTCTTCTTTTACTAATTAATCTACAATACATACAAACCATACTGTAACAAAAAGATAGAATAAAAAAAATAGATTTATTCTGATTATTTTTAGCAATCTGAGAACGAAAAGTCTTAAAGGTTATTTTTAAAAATTAGTTTTTGGTTGTTGTTATGGGAATTGTATTAAAAGAGGAAATCTTAAAACTTCTTTCCCATTTTATCCCAAACTAGTTCTCGAGTAATTGATACTGTACATGCATTTGCAAGGAATAAGCATCCAAAACGTGCATCATGTCCGTCTGTTCATTTGTATCTCATTAGATTCATATTTGTTTTGCTTTTCATAAAAATGTAACACCAATGTCATCCTCAGAATGTAATTATTCAAATATTTCGATTATTTTTCAGAAGACCCTATTTAACCACTCTAATTAATAACTTGTTTAAATTGGCTAAATTCTGTGACATTTCATATGTTGTGCGCAAATTAGGACTTTT
>JAFIDM010001028.1:18929938-18943563 GCA_023159025.1 Thereuonema tuberculata | reverse complement strand
TATACATCAATGAAAGTACAATAGTTAGCTACAAAAAGTGTTTATAAATGTTTACATATCAAATAAAAAACAGCCTTCAACAAAGTAGGTTGAATTGAAAAAGATGTGTACGTATATACTGCATTAATCTTTAGAACAAGAAGGTCCTGGTTCATGTTGATTGCTTACATTCATTGGTTTGAAAAAATAATTTATTTTCTGCTGGGTTTGTTTGCTGCTTATTTCTTCAGTTAATAACTGACGGAAATGCCGTAAGTTTTCATAATATGCAAACATATTTTCATTTGCCGATTGTTCAACATATTGAATAACAAAATTTAAATGGTCTTTCACTTCGCTCACCTTAATTGTACGATGCCAATTTTTTTTAAAACTGTCCGTTATAAGCGACGTCCGTTATAATAGGGTCCGTTATAATGAGTTCTACTGTACTTTGTTTTGTTTTTATTTTTTAAGGTTTAAAAGGGGTTAAAAGAAGTCATAACAGTTAAAAGAGGTCCTGTCAATTTTCCGCGTTTCCCGTTGACCAGAATTTTCTTCCCCTTAAAATAAAAATAAAAATAAAACTAAAAAAAAAAAAAAAATAAGGTTTTTATATTTTCATTTTTTTAGTGTAAATTTATAATGTATATTGATTTATATGGTTTGATGTAAGAAATATTTAGTAATTTTATAAGACTTAAATAATAAAGGATTAGAATAAATATTGTAAAGCCTTATTTAATAAAAAAAATAATTAAAAACTTACGTCAATTAACATGGAAATCATGAAGACCTTAAAAAACTGTACATCAATATATCGTCTTCTTGAAAATAGATAATCACATAAAAAAACTCCTGACAACTTGACAACGATATGATTTACGAATTCTGAGATAAACTATAGTAATTACGTTGTGATGTGATTTAGATTTTTAATGTAGCTTTGTATTATACTTCTCGAAGTCTAAGGAATTCTCTTCTTCATGTTATATTTTAATTTTAATTTTATTTTATAAAAACCTTGAAAAAGTTTTATGAAAATAAAACGAAATATTGGTATATGTCCACGTTGTCAAGTTGTCAGGAGTTTTTTTATGTGATTATCTATTTTCATGAAGACCTTAGTTTTCTAACCTTAGTTACAATTATAATATTATATTATCATTGTTTATTGTTCTAATCATTAAAACTTTCAAAATCAGTTGACAAAAGAATTACAATTTCCTCTGTTAGGATTATATTGCAATTAGAATATGTAGCTTTCATCTGAATAGACAAAACTAAAAACATAAAAAAATACTTTGTTCGATTTTAATTAACAGTGAAAATTCCAAATAAAAAGATGATTTTAAATTTTTTTTAAAAAAATAATTTTTGCTTAATTTTAATTTCTTAAGACTAATTTTGGGATCTTAAGAATGATAAGCCGCTGAGATGAAAGCATTGATCATTGAAGAAGACTGAAAATATCTCTTCATTAATTTTAGAAATTTTTATTTCTGTCTGTCTGTCTTTCTAGGTCTTTATTATTCTTAATATTATTTATTCTAACTTGAATGATAAACAAAACTTATTGCATATTTTTCATTTCTGAATAAATAAAATTGTAGCTAAAAAAAAGTAACTAACAACTAGTGAATCTGATTTTTCAGAATTATTTATCCAATATTCAAAGTTTTTAACAAATTGTTGAAATAAAATGGCTAAAGAAAGTCTAGTTTACGATTTTAGACCATTTGCTCTTTCGACTGCTGAATGACGTTAAGAAGATCAAAAAACGTTTTCGTGCGATATAAAAACTTCACACTTTTTATATTAAAAATTATATTATTTATATTAAAAATTTCTAATAAATTGTTAATTTTCAAATTTATTTTTTTTCATTCGAAATCTATGCATTAAAAGCTATTAAATGAATGTTTTTACATGCAACTCTGGAACGCAAATTCCTAATTTAGCTTTTTTTTTCTAAAAAGCGTATGTATGTTTTGTTAAAAATTATCTCTGGATTCATCTTGATTCATTACCTAAATGTAATCGTGAATTTGTTTTCATCTTACAAAGTCTTCATTGGCTTCGAGAATTTTACTGTGCAAAAAAAAGAAAAGAACCCCTTTCGTTGAGGCAAGTTTCAAATTCTTTTCTTTTCTGTAGCAATTAAACAGATTTTTTAATAGCATTGTATTGAAGATATGATTTACGAATTCTGAGATAAACTATAGTAATTACGTTGTGATGTGATTTAGATTTTTAATGTAGCTTTGTATTATACTTCTCGAAGTCTAAATCATTTTGTTTCACTTGTTTGTTACGAATGCTCCAGTGCTTGTGGCCCTTTTAGCCTAGTACAGGGCGCTTGACTGAGGCTTGGAATTCTCTCCAGACGGGTCCTATGGTCAACTCAGCCCTCTGTAGAATGGGATACCTCCTGCGGTTTAGGGTTGAACATCGGGTTCACCACAGGACCTTATCTCAGCCAAGGGTCAATGAGACATTGGGGGCCTTACCTCAAACGCTGCGATCGGCCATTGTGAATCCCTTAAGATACAACTACCTACCTACTACACTGCTTTTTATTTTAATATGGAGCTTTACAAAATTATCTTTTGAGTTTGATCAGTTTCCTGTAGGCCAATTCACAAAAGAAAAAATATATTTAGTCTACTTCCCGAATTGTAATGGGAAGGAATCGAAGCCTTTCAACAGCACATTTGTCAAGACTGACGAAACGAAATGAAGAGATCAATAAGTAGAGGAAGAAATTATACATAGGAAACTTAAGAACAGAAAAAATACAAGCAGAGATCGGGAAAGAATAGGAGGAGGATTTTTGTGCTGCTAACAATTGTACGGCTTACGTATGTGATATTCATCGGAATATAGTACATTTAAAAAATGTAAATAAAGAAGAGAATGAGTAAAAATATAAGATTTACGCATTCTCATGGAGTAGCTCCATCATTTTATCTGCCTCACTTTGATTTCTATGATTCACAATATTATTTGTGAATCCTTTGTAGGTTTTTACTGTAAAAACAGAAGAAGCACAGGCTACTTTATTTGCTAAGTAATATCCTTTTTTTTCCATCTCCAAGAAAGTGTCTATTTTTCTCTCAATGTATCTTTATTTTTTATTTTTCGGGGGGGTGGGGGGGGGGGGGGGGGGGTAAATCGTGAGGTCGTGGATGAGGCTTATTCATGACAAAAAAAAAATCCCCAGAACTATTAAACAGTTAAATGATGTAGGTCTCATAGAGATCGTGACCAAAGAAGATATTTTAGTATGACAAAATACTTTACCAAAAGGCATGGTAACATATTGTTTAGTAGTATTTACTGAATTCAGCATTATTTAATAAATATAGAAAAGAAATTATTCATGATATTAAACGCATTTTTTTTTAGTATTGAAAAAAATGTAATTTAAAAGAGAATGATTGCTTTATTCCAAAACAGTGCTGTTTAAATTACTTATTTTCAGACAAACAACTGAATAATTTTAATTTCTTATAGATATCATGTTCGAATAACAACTAAATGATTAGATGAAGCAGATTAATTGTAAAATATAGGCGCATCGGATATTCGAGAAATATATGCAGATCATAAGTTTGAACCACTTCACTACGACCTTCTTGATTACAGCCCCTCGGGACCTTAAAACGATCATCATCCCTTATTTGAACTGTTGGGTTTTTGTTTCGTTTTTTTAACTCGATTTTTGAAAAATAGGACGACGCAGAAAACTGTGTGGAATCAATGACAAAATATATCCTTGGTGTTTTTATTTAAATTTATTTAAACAGCTTCACAAATCTTTACTTGCCTGCGTGTGTTGATCTTTCGCAGAAGAAATGAGAAGCTAAGAATTATAGAGTTTAAATTAATTTATAAAACAAGGAGTAGTTGGTTGGCTAACATTCGAATATGTCTCATAAGATCCAAAGATAATTGCTCCAAAAGATAATGGATAATCTAAACTTAGCAGTACAACTTTTCTATGTAATATAATGATCGATGTGCTGAGATGAGAGGGTTTGAAAGGTATGTTGTACTGCATTGCATGGAAGAAATGCATTTTGGATAAGTTTTTTTTTTTTTTTTTTGGATGGAAAACGTTTTTTTTTCATCCCCCCCCCCCCCCAACAGAAGTAGACAACGTTTTGTTTTTGTTTATAGAACGGCTAAGACCATCATAATTTCAGAATTTCCATTCCAAATTCGTGGATATGCCATGAATGTACTGATAACGGAGGAGATCGATTTTGATTTGTATATTAGCAATTCTAACAGTCGTTATCAAGCCCAGATTCAGTAACAATTAGCTACCATTAAATTTTCTGTTTTAAACAAGTCAACTGACCTTGATTGATTGGTGTGCAAAGCTCATTTGTTTAAGACATTATAATTCAAATGCCAAATATAATTTCAAGCCGACATGGAATCCTAATAACTGCCTCTCTAAAAATTACTAATTAAAAAAAAAAAACAAGTACTTTATGATGATTTACTGTCCTTGAACGGCATTTGTGTGTGTATGTGTGTAAAACTTTTTTTCTTTTTTTACTCTCAATTCCTTATTTATTGAATGGTTATCCAAATCAACAGGTTTATTCATTTTAGTAAGTACGATTTAAGCTTCCAAAGATACGTATTTTTTTTTTATTAACAAGCCTAAATCCATAACAGCGTTTGGTAGCTGTCTTTATCATACGGAGAGAGAGAGAGAGAGAGCCTAATATTTCAGATCATTATAAAACGAGGTTATCATCAACTGATTGCATTATCTCCGTTGAATAAAAATTTGGAGCATCATAAACTATAGTTGTTTATTTGTTTTGTTTTTTAGATAAACTAATTCGAACTTTTGTATATTTCTCATTTCTCCTGTAAAATGGTTTAGATTATTTTTCAAATTATTTATTATTATTATGTTAACGTTTTAAACCTTGGGTTTCCCTAGCAAAGACAAAATGGCGGGTCAAGGACCAAAGCACGTGTTGTGTAAAAAAGTGTAAAAAAAAAAGGTGTGGGAGAATGGTTAGGAATGTGTGATCGTGTCCATAAATTTTCTAACTATGTGTGTTGTGCTGAGTACCGTAGCCTTCTGTAGTTGTGCGTAAGTGTTTTTGTGAAGTCCTAGTGTGCTGAAACTGTGATGCAATGTGTGAGGCACCAGACCAGTGGCAGACAGAACGATGGGTACAACGCGTACTCGATCCTGCCTCCACTGCTTCTGGAGCTCATGTGCTAGGTTGATGTATTTCCTAATCTTGTCTGCGTGAGTTTTCTGCATGTTCTTGCTGATAGGCACTGCAATATCAATAAGATAGAAATGCAAAAAATAAATAAGATAGAAATCTAAGTTTTTAGAAGTCTGAATAATGAATTCTAGTCATGAACTTAATTCTTAATTGTTTATAAATTTAATTTTTATTTCCTAAATTGGCCGAAGTTTCAAGATTTATTTCTTACATTTATTTCTCGAACTAAACAATAATGTTTTAAGTAATCTATGAGTGATAGATCTTTTTAATAGTTACTTAGTCGTCAACATGTCAAATCTAACTTAAATTTTGAAAAGATAAAAAAAAGCCAATTTCAAAACTTTTAACTAATAAAACTTCTTAGAGTGTTCAATAGCTTATAACAACTTACGCTTAGTCTAGAAGCAGCTACAATGAAAATACGAGAGTTAGAATATCATGTTATTTTTAATTTATTTAAAAGAGATAAAACATTTTTCTGCAAATCATATCTTCTGCACAGAAAGGAATGGAAGATCATGGAGATAATTTTTAACAAATCAAGTTTGGGAACTTGTGAAACTTATTTATTGTTGATATATAAGAATAAATGTTGACCAACGCCACAAGCAAAAAAGCACTTGGATAATTGTCGTAGCAAATTATAAGAAAATCAAATCTGTTGCATTAGGGAGGGGTTTCAGAGTGTCGCAGGATGGGATGCATGGATACCAAAATAAATGGTATCTATGTCTTACGTTGGAGCTGTTGTGGGAGGAGCCTATTTTGTTTTGTTTTTTGTTTTTTTTGTTTTTGTTTTTTGATGAGTTAATTTTTCGTTTGGACAACAACAAATTACATTTCATATATTTCAGTTCACAAGATTTCCTAAAAAGTTAGCGAATTACTGAAATTGCAAAATAATACTATTCAGTATTTTAGATTTTTTTTTTTTTTTCGGTACTGAAAATCAGTACATATTTCTGAATGGATCTTAAATTAAGGTTTTCTACACAAAGCTTTTATTTATTTTCTTATTGATTTATTTATTTCTACACAATATTATATACAATCTTTACAAATAGGAAATGAAAAAGTTGAAAACAGAAAGTAGAAAATTCTAAAAGTAAATAAACATAAAGACTTTATTAAATTCTAATAATTACTAGAAAAAAAGTTAAGAGACGTAAATGTGTAAATCCTTTTTGAAAAAAGCAAAATATTTTAAAAAGCAATATCGCTGTTCGCTTCTCCGGAAGGTTAAATCAAACCCTTGAGGCATTTTGTCGATCAGCTGAAGATCAATTTATAATAGGGTTTTTTAGTGAGGGGAAAGGGATGGTGATCGTGAGGGTGCCAACAACGTAATGACACAGTGGCGCCTGAAATAAGCAGGTTCCAACGTGAAAACATTATTATTTGCATTTTTATGAAGTGAAGCTTAAGCGTAACGACATCTACAGTTTCTTTAATGTATTTACAAGATGAGATAATTTGCGACTTCCGTTTACATTAAACAAATGTCTAACTTCACATAAAAAAAAACAACAACTAAAAACTAAATAAAAAATACGTATTTTAAATAAAAATGTAAATTCAATATTTAATCACTGTTTTATTTGAAAAGTAAAAAAATTGTGATTGAACGTTTTCTTGTAAAAAAAAAATAAACCTTTTATAAAGTATTATATAAAAAGAGAAAATGAATTGAGAATTTATATTTTCAAACTTTGAAAAACACTTTCGCAAACGTAGAAATGCAAATATATTATATGACACTGAAACCTTAATAATAATTATATTCGATATGAAATTCCCTTTTCCACTGATCAAAACACTTAGGGGAGCTAGAGTTATTGTAAGGAAAATCCTGTGTGACTGACATTGTCCGACGTAGAATATCTACTCTATCTTACATAATATACAGAATATCCACTATTATGAGTATGAAAAAGAACATGAGCGATGTTTTTTCATTATTACTATTTAATGCACAGTATGCGAAATGCTTTAGAATAGTATGCGTACCTGTAAATCAAGAAAAATGAATTTTCGAGGCTGGTAACTGACCTCTAGTAGAGTGTTTGGCCATCTGGAACGACAAAGACTACCTGTATAGAATTGATGAGGTTAACGATGATATTTGAGGGTATCTTTGCCACTCCTTAATGAGGGCTTTTTTCTAGTTCACGAAGAGTCAGCGGAAATGCAATGAGCTTCCCAGGCATCAATAGATTTTAGTCAGGGGAAGCATGCTGGCCACTTCGTACTCTCAATTCTCTCCTCTTCAAGCAACATTGTCAAGCACATTGTCTTTGGCCGAGCTCTAAGAGATTGAGCGTTATCGTCCATGAAAAGAACAAATCACCTACGGCTGCAGCACACGACATGACAGTAGATCTGAGAATCTCGCTTCTATACCTATGGGCCGTCAGAGTTATAATACCCCCACCTATACTCATCCCTGCCCACACCATTAATCCATGTGCTGCGTAAAGTGATGTTTTCTACAATAAAGCAGGGTTATTTCATGTGCCGGGTTCCCTCCAGATAAGAACTCGTTGACTGTCAAACTCCTGACTGAATCTGGACTCGTTAGAGAAGAGAACTTAACTCCACTTATCTTGTCCCAAATAACGATGTTCCTCAGCCAGTTTCTTAGGGGTTTATGGTGTCGTGCGGTTAAAGGGTCACACACCATTGGCTTACATGCATAAAGGCCACCTTGGCGAAGGTGAATGGGGATAGCTTCAGTTGACAACCTACATCCTTATTGCCAAGAGAAACTGTCGCTGAAGCTGAATAGTGTTTTGCCGCCTGTTCCTATGGGCTCTTAAGAATAGATAATAGTCATCGTTTCCTCATGAACGAACACTTCCCGTATCTGGAATCGATTCTACAGTCGGGAAACGACCCTTTGTAACACTCCAAGGGCTTCTGATACTACTATTTGCTGTGTCTGACCTGCTTCCAGCCTGCCGACAGCGCTCCATGGCTTTGTTTTCGTAAATCTTGCTGTTGAGAAATCTTTCAAACAAGCGTGCGATTTCTAGAGGGGAATGTTGGGGATCCCCCCACCACACACACTTGCTTGGACCATCCCAACATAATATCCCTGGATATTATCTTCGTTGCTTTAGTTGCCGAGCAACAAAGTTGAGCTTATCTAACAACGTAATATCCCTGGATATTATGATGAGTTTTATAACTATTTTGCGTATTCTATTTTATCCTATTTACTTTTATATGTATTTTACTGTTCCAATCAATTATAATCTAATCAGTTGTAAATTTCAAATTATAACCGTTAACGATCTTTCTGTTTTGTTTACTTTTGAATTTCAACGGCTGAGGGTTCACATAATTCCCTGTAATTTAAAATCTTCAGTTATGAATCACATGTTATTTTAAATCACCCAATGAACTGTTAAGCCCTCAGCCAATGACCGATCATTGTAAATACTCTATAAAAGCCCTTGCTCTCCCTGAATAAATAGAACAGTACAGAACACAGCAGAATAAACAAAACACAGTTAGATCCAACTTAAGTCTAATCTACTTCTTTTACGAGCCAGGACACCAACGAAAATCACCACAATATGAATGATATATCCCTGCTAGGGATAATTATTTCCCACATACTGGATATGTTAAATTCACATAAATATTTGATTGTTAGATAAGTAACTTAGTTTCGCTGAAACAAAATTAAAATTTGTATTTTTCTGGGATAGGAATTTACTGTCTTTATTTCTTCTGATCTTTATTGACTGATCACAAAGGAAAAAGTTACAAATTGCAACACTTTCAAATCTGCTTTTTATTTCAATAAATGCTCCTCCAGTACATTGCTTCAATGCAGAAAAGTTTGCGACAAAATGGATCAAGTATAAACATCAAAGTGGATCAAGTATAAACATCAAAGTGCCCAGGATAAACCAACAGGAAAAACCACCAAACCAGCCGTAACAATATTCATCTCGTCTCTTCAACAGATTTATTTAAGTCTCATATTTTATCCTATTTGACGCTAGAAGAGCTTGATTTGGGATTATTGAAGAGTAATGGCTAAAAAAGATACTACAAATCCATTTTCGTATTCATGTAAGTTACAGATGTGGTTCAACATGGAATTCGTTCAGATGTTCTAAGAACTGCATTCTGTGAAAACGTTTTCTACAGAGGAACGCAACAGATCTGTTTTGATTTGCCTCAAATGCTACTTTATACTTTGTCTTTGGTAAATCAGGAACATGTCCTTGGTACAGCAGGCCCCTTAACCAAAAGTCACAGCGGTTGAGATCAGGCGTACAAGGTGGCCATGCTTCGGGAAGTGCACGACCAATCACTAGCATTTGTGATTGATCTGTGAATTGTTGTCATATTACTCGTTGTATCGGCAATCCAATGCGAGTGGTGCTGCAACTTGTATGAATACGATAAAGTCGAGGTATCTTCGTTGCTTTAGTTGAGCAACAAAGTTGAGCATATCTAACAGCAGAGACGGTGCAAGTCACTGATCCTATCAGGCGATTACTTCAATAAGACCGATGGTAAACGAAGCAGTGAAACCACATCACACTGTGCCTTTCGAAGTAAAGGGGTCTGATGGATCACATGAGGCTTATTCGCTTTTTAAAATGCGGTAATTGTGTATGAGAAATACTGCCTTTCAGATAGCAATGTATTTCGTCACTCCGTAAAATCTTCCAAGATCATGCAGCATCCACCTTCATTCGAGATAAGAATGTCAGGGCAACTGCAGTCTTCTTTCCGCATCACTAAAGCAAAGCTTGAGTATGGGAGATATTGTAAGAAAAAAACTTCAGCATTTGACGTAGGATTTTTCATACAGTTGAATATGCCTTATCCAGTTGCTTTGATATTGTCCGAGCATTGAATTTATAATTTCTGTTGACCATCTATTATCATTACGTCTTGCTAAATGGCCAGCCCAATTCCATTTGAGTTTCTTTGTAATGATAATATCAAAACTCAGGTTTGTCTCACCCATTCATTTCGTTTGCTGTCTCGTCGCTTGATTTTTAACATCTTTCCATTATTTGAGTTGTCTGCAGTCTCCGAATTGCTTTCCTGGTCAACGTCCATGTCTCCGCCTCATATGTTAGAACTGGTAATGAACATTGATTAAAATCTTTCTCTGTAAGTGTAGAGGTATTGCTCCTTTTAATCTTACAGTATTTCTACCAAAGGCATTCCATGCAACTTTGATTCCACGAATAATTTCCATCGTAATACTGTACTTCCATCCATGCTAATTTGTTGTCCAAGATATAATAGACCTAACTTTCTAATTCGGAATGGCCAACTTTAATTGGTTGCCTATTAATAAACCTATTAAACATAATCTTTGTTTTGTAATTAATAAACGACTAAAATATAATGTGATGTCAATTGACAGATACAATGGCAATACTTGTTTAACAACTATCATCTGAAGATAATTCAAGTTTACGCTCACAACTAGTCATTCCGAAGAGGAAGTCGAAGATTTTATCTTCAAGGAAAGATAAACTAGGACGATCCTGTGATGCGAATAGAATAAAACAAGTTCACAAATACCTTATAAACATCAATTTGTGAACTGGTAAGAAAAACAGCAAAAGCTGCTAAACATTCTTTACATCAGTAAGAAGGTTCTGAGAAGTTGGGAAGTTGAGAACTATTGAGTATCTCAATAGTTACTATTGAAACCGTGAAGAATTTATGAAGTGTGTTTAAAAATTTTATAGAAATATATATGTAAATATTTAGTGAAGACTTAGGTGAAATGACTATATCTGAAATATCTCCTGTATTGAAGGAGCAAACTGGATTTCGTAGTGAATAGTATGATTGATCACATTCATGTTTTAAGAGAAATTATTGAGAAAGCCAATGAAAATGAGATGCCATTCGTATTGGATATTGACTATGAAAAGGCTTTTGATACAGTTAAGATATCTGCTGTTATGAGTGTTTTGGAAAACCACGATATTGACTCTAGCTATGTAGAGATTATTAAAAATATTTATAAGGACGCGACGCCAATAATTCGTTTGCGCAAAGATACAGACAAAAATAGGGTAGGAAAAGATGTCAATCAGGAAGATACTATTTCAAGCAGTACTTCACGAATTGTTCAAAAAATTAGACTGTAAAAAAGAGGCATCAATATTACTGGTGACTGTAAGCCAATTTCGGTTTGCAGACGATGTAGTTGTCCTAGCTATAAAGATGCTACGGAATTGCAATTAACGATACAAGAACTTACCGATGAAATTCAAAAGTATACATATGTACTGTAATATATAATTGCAGTTGGGAGTTTTTTTCAGGGGATGTAGATTTTTTTATTAATAAACTGCTAGAATTCGAAATCATTAGAAACATTCAAAAATTTCAGAAATATTTTATTAGCATTTGTTACATGCGTGTTGGCTTTGTCTTGTATGCTTTATCTTTTAGTCTAAATTATTTAAGAAAGCTAAATTCGGATATTTAAAGAAAGGTTTGCATCTAGATCAATTTAAAAATTGAATAAATCTGCGATAATTAACAAATTCTAACTTGGTTGAATTATAAGATGAAATTTTTTAATTTCTTGGAAAAATTCTGCTCTGAAGGCATTCATTTAGTTTATTAAATAGAAGGTCACCCGAATTAACAAAGACATCTTATAAAGTAAAGGATTTTGTAACAATTATTATCATACAATTGAGAAGCCAGGACAAACTTTAGCTGGGCATTAGTGATATTAAATTAATTGCAAGTAAGATATCATCTGTAAAAACCAATGCAACTTTATGTAAAATTTGTATATTAGGAAGACTGAAAAAGAATATTACGAATATAAATAAAGACAGTTCATTAAGATGTTAAGGAAATTGAAAACTTTTGTTTTAATTTTGAATCGACTGAGAAAAAAGGCATTTCTTTCTTTTTATTTCCCATTTCGGACTTGTCTAATACAGCGGAAGATAACTGCAAATAAAAAAGATACCATTCTCTCTATTCTGTTTGCAGTCTGGATCTTACATCTTCAAGTTATCAGCTCTACTAAATGACGTCTCTTGAGAAACATTTTCTGCATGACAACCTAGTTATCAAGGAAGTTCGTGATTGGTTCCCATGTCATGAAGGGATCATTAAAATCCTCACTGTTTTATTTTTATTAGGGGTTTCCTCTTAGTTTCCAAATTCGATTTTGGGATATTTAAAATTCTACATTTTAAATACGGTAAATCAGGTAAAAAAATTCCTCCTACAAAATAAAACAGTCAAAAAGTTTAGGTGCTCGGACAGGCTAGAATCTTATTGGTGTTCCAGTGCAACTGACGGAGACTTAAACGAAAAACAAGAAAACAAAAGTTGAAGTATCAGCTTTCGAATACTTGGATGCATGTAAAGATAAGTGTAGATATTCTAAATCTACCATTGCTTTCAGCTTTTCCACAACGATTTACGATAAAAAACGTTACTTTAAAGAGTAAGTATTTAATAGAACGTGTGCTCAAATATATGAGAGAAGAACATAGCATGCACACTAGCTTAAAGATAAAAACACATTAAAAGTCCATAGCTTTCACCTCAGTAGGAAGAGGCATCTTCAGTGGATTCCAACTGAATATCCACTGGATATCCACTGAAGATGCCTCGTCCTACTGAGATGAAAGCTATGGATTTTTAATGTGTTTTTATTTTTATTCTAGTATGCAGGCTGTGTTCTTCTCTCATATTTAATAGAATTGTTGGCCTAAAGCTAGGATTTCAGTTTGTAATTAATTGTCAATTAAATTTTCAGCTTTCTAATACAAATAGATACGCGTTTCACAATGATACAATGTTATTGAATAGTTCCTAATGCCTTAAAGCTACAACTAAAGTTTCAGCTTCCTGTGTTAAATTTTAGGAAGGAATCATGATCACAGACTTGCCTTTTTCAACTTAAAAGTATATTCTAAATTATTTTTCTTCTTTTCGTACATGAAGTGATGTTTCAAACATTTAACAAAAGAGAAAATTGCTTTTTAAACCTGTAGAAGAGACTAACCATGGAAATGGCGATCTTCCAAGAATAACCATTATCTCTTGTGCATCGCTTTACCGATGTAATATCTTCTGAAGATGCTGAGCCAAAAGAGACAAGATTTTCAGCAAAACAGTCCTCGTCAGTTTAAAACGATTGAGGAGCAATATTAAAGAATCGATGAAAATCTCATTCTAAAGAGCAATAGTTTAAACGATTGCCAATGAAAAGATTAGCGAGGATTTTTATTTGTAACAAAAACATAATGATAATTTTTTTTTTTTTTTTTTTGCATTTAAAAACTTTCTTTGGAATTTGTAAAAGAAAGAAATAATAGCAATAAGTTGATTATTTTATTGTAGGAATTA
>JAFIDM010001028.1:18833880-18876158 GCA_023159025.1 Thereuonema tuberculata | reverse complement strand
CTTGCTTCCTTGCTTCCTCGTCCGTCTCGACGAAATTTGGTGAAACAGTGCATTTGATTGGCAGAGTGCTAGCCAATCAGAGTTGAGCTTAAAAGATTTTGGCGGTTTCTCGAAAGCTACGAAATGACGGCGATTAATCTTTTTTTAGAGGCTAAAATCGTGTTTCGGCAACGCAATTTAGGTAGAATTTGAAATGACTTTTAGTAAGCTGTCAATCTGTTCGAAACTAATTGTAAATTGTATTCAAGCATCTCTACTATTTGCGAAAGCGAACTGAATTTCGGCTGAAAACAGCGGGTATCCCACAAGCCCCTGCGGCCTTTCACACAGCTCAAGAAGAAATGAAATCTCTCTTTAAAAAGTTGACATCTGCACATTTTGACGCATAGAATTAATTTATTTCAGTAAAAATATTGTTTATTTTCGAAAAATAATCTCCTCACTGTGATATTTAATTCCTAATAGCCTTCGGATTCTCTCGATACGGTAGCCAAAATGGCGCTGGTCAGCTCCTTCGGGATCGTAGCTGGTCGGTTCTGATTGGAGCTCACTAATGAGCATCCCTGAAAACAGGGTTGTATTTAGAAACGTTCTGAAATTTTTTCAATGATGGAATCAGGGTTGAAAATGGTCAACAGAGGCAAATCACACGATCGTAGACCTGAAAGATAGGGCCAACGATTGAAAACAATGATGAAAAATAGGCTCGTGTGACCCGGGCATTAGCGGACTTGGGGTGATACATGCTTTGTTTCGTGAATGTAGTGCGTGTTGTGCTTTATAGTACTTCGAGTTCAGTGTTTGTCCATGGAATTATCCCGAACGAATATGTTAGTGCGCGGACGGCAAAAGTGTTGCTGGCTTTAATTTTTTTTTCTGGCGTTGAGTTGTGTTTTGAGGATGTTGTAAACGCGAGCAAGATATGTTTTCTTGAGTGCGTTTCTGATGTTTGCGTTGTCAATGATGCGCGCTTGCTGGAAACCCAGGTACTTGTAGGTCTCTCTCTCTTCCATGGATTGGATGGCCAACCCATGGTCAAGTTCAAAACCCTCCAAATTCAAAGTCTTCCCGCGTGTTACTTACAGCATTTGTCGATTCCAAATTCCATCCCAATGTCTTTGATGAACTGTGTTGTGACTTGTAGTAAATTAGTAAGTTGTGCGTTGTTTGTGGCGTAGAGTTTAATATCATCCAAGTAGAGTAAGTGTGTGATTTTGAAAGGTGTCAGAGTGCCTGAGAGAAGCCTATAACCGTGTTTTATGTTATCTAGTATGTGGCTCAATCGGTTCAAGGTGAGGCAGAACCAAAGAGGACTCAAGGAGTCTCCCTGGAAGATACCTCTCCTTATGGGAATGGGGTCTATAGTAGTGTTGGAGGTGCGTGTAATGTTGTATTCCAACTCTTTATCGCGGCATCCAAGAATGTCGTTATCTTGGGGTGTATTTTGTATAGTTGAAGAGCGTGTAAAAGCCAGGAATGGGGGACTGAGTCAAATGACTTCTTGTAGTGGATGTATGCGATGTGTAAATTTCTATTCTTCGTGCTCGCCTGCAGCAGGATTACCAAGTTAATAAGGAGTTGCTTCTTACAATCCTGGAAATTCCTGCGACAGCCCTTCTGCTGTTCGGAAAGGATGTTATGCGTTTTGATGTGTGTGTAAATTTTGTCTGCAAGGCAGGAGGTGAGGAGTTTGTAAAGTGTGTGGAGGGAAGTGATTGACGGTAGTTAGCAGGGTGCGTTGTTTCAGTGTTCTTGCTTTGTAGGTAAGTGACACCCTGAGTGAGGAAACGACGCATATGTTCTGGGTGTTGGATTATGTCAATGAGTGCAAGAGCTAGCTTCCCATGCAGGGACGTGAACCTCTTGATCCAGAAGTTCTGGACGCCGTCTGCACCAGGAGCCTTCCAGTTGTGTGCATGTTTTAGTTCTGTCTGTATGTCTGTGAGAGTAATATCATGGAAGACCATGAAGGGTAAGTGTTCAGTGAGTTGTCTTAAAAATTATCTTATACACATATATTGTATTCATTGTATTTAAATATTAATTATAGATTTTTATCAATGTATAACTTTTTCAAAACTCAATAAAATTTGTATACTTAGATACCTGTTGATTGTCAATTTACCATGTTCAGAAATTTTCAATTCTATAATTAGTAATTAATGTAAATCAGAAATTTTAGCCTTTTTATTATATCTCTTAATCAAATTTATCATTTTATACATTTTTATCAAATATAATTAATAATTGAATTATGTCAATAGTATGTACAACACAAATTATGCTTCCTGACAGGACTACGTTATAATCTAACGAAAATCAAATGAATGAATGAATTATTATTCTATCTTTTTTTTTTCTATAGTTGATTTTTTTTTCTTTGACCTTTCACCTCTCACAGTGGAAATACACTTCCGTAATTTTCCGCCATTGCCTTTACAATATAGGTTATACTTTTAATAGCTAATACTCTCCTATATTCGTAATAGTTTGATTTTATTATTTATTTAATTATTTAATAGTAATTGCTTAGCAAATGTGCTTAGCAGAATAAATAAAGAGATTGCAACAATTTAAGTACTGGGCTTAGTACTTGTGTCAAAGAAAAATCTTTAGTTTATTAGCAAAACAATGAGTTTTTCAGGAACTATTTTATTCCACGGAAACAACCAGAATATTTGAATGAAAGTGCATTAGATTCCTTCCCAGTGCGGGAACCTAAGAGGAATGAAGTATGACTATTGATGTTTTTGTTTTGTTCCTATGTTTAATATGGCCTTATTCTTTGTTACAAAGCAAAATAAAAATATTGGAATGTGACTGGAAATTTCAGTATTGAAATTATTATAACTGAAAAACTAAAGAATTTGTTTATCTTTTAGGAGTAATTAAAACTGTAAAGCTAAGAATTACTAATATAAATTTGAAAATTACGAACCTTTTGCATTATATAATTAAAAGGCATAGAATAATTTATCATTGAAAATTACGAATCTTATTTATGCCATTCAGAAAAAAAACAAAGGGGGGGGGGAGAAAAGTGCATTGCACTGATGAACATTATTCGTTGTTTTTCTTATTGAAATTTGTTTAAAGAATTTAGATTATGTGTAAATATTTTCATATACATTCAGATGTATGTGAGAAATTCTATAGGTAGATGTCTTTCTATCCCCCTGGGGCCACGACGGTCCATGGAGGGAAGGCGGAGATGGTGAGCGAAAAATAGCAGAGGGGGAGAATTAAAAAATATACCTTATTTACGAAAAAAGAATAAATATTTGAGAATTTCTTAGTTACTGTTTTAGAAATGAAAGAATTTGATGTTAGTGATAATTTCTTTATACAAAAATAAACATTCTTAACAAGAATCACCAGCAGGTAGCAGCACTTTCCACAGCCACATTTACGAAACAAACACTAATGGCGGAGTGCATCAAACTTCGGTTAACTTTCATGACTGCAGTTTGGACGGAGCTAAAATTAGTGGGGGGTGCTGCTCCAGAAAAATTAGCCTTTGTTTTAAAATTGTGTGAAAGGAAACAAACATGTATAAAAAGAAATTTATCAAGTTTATAAATAAATTTTCTTTTTATACATGTTTGTTTCCTTTCACACAATTTTAAAACAAAGGCTAAAATTTTTCTGGAGCAGCACCCCCCACTAATTTTAGCTCCGTCCAAACTGCAGTCATCAAAGTTAACTGAAGTTTGGTGCACACCGCCATTAGTCAAGTAAAGGACATCGAGAAAAAGATGGAAATGAAAGGAAGACATTCTAATATCTCGATTGTAATCAGTCTAATTGACTGCATCTTCTACAAAATAAGATCTAATAGTTAAAAACTTAAATCTTGAAAAGCGATGTAGAAGCGAACAAATTGTTAATTTCTACAATTACATTTCTTTTTTAATTTTAGATCATTAATGGACCTTGAGATAGCTGTTATCCTCATAACACGGTATTTAATCTATGTGCCTGCAAAACAACAACTCACATTTACTATATCTTTGAATTTAATACAAAAAATAGTAACTATTCTTTGTAATTATAATTAAGTTTCTTGTAATTAAACTTCACGTAAAATAGATAAATTACATCCAAAATTTCCAAATTTTTTTATTAAAAACTTTCTTACTTAGTTAATAGATAAACAATTAAACCGACATTTCATTCTTAGTCTTCATCGATTTCAAAAATGTTTGAGAAACAAACAGAAACAGGATTGGAAATCACAATCAAATGAAAAAATAAAGCGTATTTCTATCATCACTTTGATGCCACTGTGGATTGTTTTTTAAAATGATTTTTATTTCCGATAAGTACTTCAGGAAAGTGCTTCCCTTTGTATTTAAAAAAAAAAACTTGGGAGATGTAGGGTTTAAGTCAAAAACTATTTAATACATAATTTTATCAAGAAGGTAAAGTCACTTATTATTTCCTTTATCTCTCTTTTTAATAGCATAATAATTTTTTTAATTTATTTTGCTGAAAACAGGGAAATTTATAGCATTATTATAATTAGATCTCTCAAATAAATACCTGCTTCTGTTCACTGGAGGTATGGCGGCGAGCTTCGTACTGGCCCTCTGATCTCTCCTTCGTCCAATTCCATTGGTGGATCGCAGAAGCCTCTACCTTCCACATTGCCCATCTTCTTTTGGGGTGGCCGTACGCTTTTATGTTTAAGAGAGACCAAACGATACATGACGTTTTGTACGTAATTCGACTGCATTCTAAATTAAACAAAAAAATATATTATGAATGTTATTTGACCTTACTAGTGTGTTTTTGTTAGCTGGCTTAAGACTTAATTCTGAAACAAGTGATTTACGAAAGTGTAAAACTGTCACAAAAACAATACATTTATGAGGAAGAAACACACTGACAAGGTGAAATTACATTAAATGATTCAAGCTGACGTTTCAAGCTCATTTATGTTAACAAAGATCTCAATAGAAACTGGATGTTTCGAGATCTTTGTAATAAAAAATACATACTGATAATATAAATATAATACAAACCGGACATTTCGTGTTTAATACGCTTTTATATGGTCAGTGTGTATCTTTTATGCTATATATATATAATACGCATTACTATAAACTACACGCATTAAATTTATCCATTTTAGTCTTCTGATACAAGTATCAGAAACTTATATTCCCGTTTTGTCGGGAACAAGTATCAATAAAATATCATTAGCAACGATGACAACAACCGCAACAATCGCGTCTTTCGCAACAATCAGATTTACAATAATAAAGAAATTAAGGCAATATCAATTATATTTTCATAGACGTATCAGAAGACGTTGCGAAGCATTGTGATTGGTTTACTAATCGCTACCCCTACCTTATTTATACCTGAAATACACCGGAAAACTACAATGCTATAAAATTTCAGTTCCATGAGAATCAAATACCTAAAATATAAATTTGATATCAAAACATAATATCAACTATTATTAGCTTGGAACGTACTTGCTGACAATATGTAAGAGATAATTTTATTTTTAAAATAATAGAAGGTTTCTCATAAAAAAAAACTAAGATAGAGACCTCCATGAGTATTTCGTTGACTTCTCAAGAGATATAAAACAAAGGACGCCGACGCACTTTGAATAAAAAACATCATTAAAATAACATAATAAAAAAACCCGACTAGTTTCGGTTCAGTTTAAGCTGATTGGAACCTTTGTCAAGTAATTATAAATCCATTAAAAACATGCTTTATATATCAAACAAATATTCACTTAAAGAAACGTATTTAGAGTGGTTAAAAACGGAGGAACCTGATTGGCTGAAACACGTTAATGCACATTACGTTGCTAAGGGGGTGGATGAGGGAAATAGGTAGGAAAAGGAATAGGAAAAGAATTTTTTTTTTCCTTGTTTTCTTTCCTTTATTTTTTCTTTTTTTCTTTTTTTCTTTTCTTTTTTCTTCTTCCCTTCTTTCCTTTTTCTATTTTAATTCTATTTAATTTTTTGTTTATATAGTTTCAAAAAACCATATTGATCCATATTTTGGACGGACAAGAAATAAAGCTGTAAATGTATATCTTTAAAGAAAGCTTTAAAAAGTGAAATCTTAAGTGAAAAGTTATTCTACGCAATAACTAAATGTTTTTGTCAAGATATGAAAGCAGATCTTATTCTATAGAAAAAAAAAAAAAAAAAAATTTATAATAAGTAAATAAAAGAAAATTTTATAAAAAAAAAAAAAAAAAAAAAAAACTAATGGCGTTCGATTAATATGTGAAATTAAAAAACAAAAAAAAACAAAAATCATTTACAGTATTACAATTCCTATCATTACATATTTTAAGAAGCTTGCCCATGTAGTCGTGAGGGAATTATAGATTTATTATTTTCATATTGTAAAAGACTGCTATTCACTTTCTACGAAATTACTAAATATTCAAAAATGTGAACTTTTTATTTAGTTTTAAGTTTATTAACATAACAAAATAATTAATTACGTAACCTTATTATTCTACTTCATATTTTAAAGGTGTAATAAAACAAAGAAAAATTCATTTAAAAACAAAGAACTTGCCACCATTCGCTCATTATAATTAAACATACAAGACATCTTTCTAAGTCTATTACTTTTTTCGAATATTCACTTAGCTCTCTAGACTTTCATCCTAAATAATTTGTTATTTCAGAAACATAGACAGAATTAGTAAACAAAATAGCCTACAGATGGCACCATCTTCCAGCTGGCGTCCTTCTCGTGGGACAAAGAAATGTCCATTTCTTTGATGTGGGATAGCAGGAAGGTGTTCATTTACTTTTATCTTCTTGATGGAGTGTAATTTTAACATATATCTTTTTTTAATTTACAACATTTTATATTCGATTTGAAGACTATTAACTGATTAATTTCAATATACAGAAGTTTGCCAAACTGAAGTTGCAGCGCTGTAATAAATTTGAAAACGACACTACTATAAACACGCTTCTACTACTGAATTACTTCCGTGGTTGCTTTTATTTGTGATGTATAAGACAGGGCTGGCCAAACTTGCTGAATCTAAGAACCACATACGATAAACTTACGAGAGCCGCAAAACCTAAATAAATACTGCACAAACGTTTCTATTGTTACATGCAAATTTATTACAAAAAGCTTAAATAAATATTAAGAACAAGTGAATGTAATTTTGTGCTAAAGCATAAATTTAAGGGCGATCCATAATAATAAAAAATTTAAAAATAATAATAATAATAAACGGAAGTACGTTAACGAAACGAAAAATAAAAAAAAAACAGAAGGAAAAAAAAAAAAAAAAAAACCAGTAGATACATGGATTCGAACTGACAACATTCAGCGTATGAGTTCGAGAACTTAGCAAACACGCTGTACCTGACAACTGAAATTACAACTGGTTGCATTTCTGACAATTAAGCTAATAGAGAAAATCCAATGAAAACAAGGTCAAATATCTCGAACATATCATTATTAGGATATCAAATAGTTAAAACTGTTATTAAAAAAAAAAAAAAATCAAATTTTTTTTAAAATTTTGCTTTTATATATAATTAATATGATGTTCAAGCAATTAATTGCAAGTTATTGTGGTTTTCGTCTTTTTCTTTACAAAATTCTTTAAGTAGTTTCATTCTGCCTCATTTTATTTGCAGGCTACTCATTTCTTTGATATAATTTACGAAAGTAATCACAGTTAGTAAACTAGGAGGCTCTGTTATGACTTTTTTGTAAGATTATCCTATCCAATTTTTTATAAATTTTGGGGGAATTAAAACAACCAAACAATAAATAAATAAATAAATAATTATCCTAAAAGTTAATTTCTCTTTACTCATTTCGGTATGTGTGAATATCAACTAACTTTATTTAATATGTTTCCTTTATTTATTCAAGTTCTCAGATTTTTTTCAATGAAGTATATCATGTAACATATCATTTTATTAAATTAAAAACACAACTATTTGCTTTAGGAAACTGACTGAGATCAACAAATTATTAAAAGCTTAAATCCTTCAACTTTTCATTTAATTAATTCTAACTTTTTTAGGCCTAACTTTTTTCTTTTTCGAATTCTATATTACTTCAATATTTAAGTTCTACTATTAACCTCTTTCAGTAAAAAACAAATAGTTTCTTCAGTGTTCTTCTGAGATATATTACAATCTATTTTTTTTTTTAAGTTATTAAAAAAATTCTTCCAATTCTTTACTGTAGTTTAAGTTTAATTCAATTTAAAAATGAACCAATTCATAACTTCAACTTCTTCCTTTTTTTTTCTCTGCATTCACCATTTATCGAACTAGTATAATTAACTAATTTCATTTGAAAAGCCTCTTATTTTAAGTTCACTGTTTAATTTTTAATTGTATTAAGGCAAAAATAAAAAGAAAAACTTAATTATTTCAATTTTACTTACAATTTATGTAGCAATTTGATCAAATCTTTACTTGCAGACGATTTCCTCCGAGCACCCAGCGTTCGTTAAGGTTCTAAACACGCCGTTAGATGTCAGCACGTTAGCAAATCCCCAAACTCCAAATTTAAGAAAACATTTCACTGAAAAGGAAATTTTCAAAAATAAAATATTAAATTTCACTGAAAATAATTTTATCAGATAAGATAACTTCCTTTTATTTTCTCTTAAAGCATTTGAAATTTTTGGTATTGCAATTTATACAGTATATTAATTTGTAATTTAAAATAATCTTCAACTAAGAAAATAAATAAAAAACCTACAAATGCAGAAAGGTAATTTCTCTCCTGATTTAAAGAGATTTTTTTTTTAAAATTATTTCAAAATGAAATGATACCTTATTAATGTTGATTTGGTATGGAATTATCTAATAGGTACAGAATAAACCATTACAACACAAAGGCATGATTTATGATTCCTCCTTCACCATTGAAAGCAGATCTTGGGATGAAAATTCGGTAATAAAATACAATAAAATAAATAATTAAATTCAGTTTTTAAGAAATTTAAGGTCGAAAGTTCCTAATCTCAATTTTTTTTTTTTTTTTCCAAAATCATAGTCATATTAGATATTACTGGAAATCTAACATTCTAACGAATTTGTTAGATTTGTAAATTCAGTAATTCTAATTAAATATCTAAGTGCTTGCGACCTCAGTTTGGGCTTTTCTTTCAATCTCAAAGGACTTTATCTTTAAAATAATAGTTTAATTTCAATTATTTTATCTAACAATTTACTACATTTTTGTAAAATAGAATAATGATAAGCTAGATTCTAATTCTCATAATAATCAGTTATATCTAATTTAACACGTTTTATTTATTACTACCAAATAAATCAATTACGATAATTTTCCTTTTGGAAGCCCATTTAAGCATTGATTAAAAATTTGTTATATAATTGTTATAATATTACCTGCTTCTTTCACCCTTAATTTTTTTTTGTTTTTTTGTTATGGATTTGTGTTAGAACGCTACATTCAGCTTAACTAATACGGATAAAAATCATTAGAAATTCTTTCTGTGAAGGCATTATATATATATTGATGCTTCTTCTTAGTAAATATTACGATTATTATAAGAAGACGTTTAATAATATATATCCAATACGCCCCGTCAAGATGGATTGCAGTGGGGCCGGACACGATCAACGTGGAATTGTGCTGATTCAGGACGAATTGTCTTCAGTGATGAGTCCCGTTTCGAATTGAGCCCCGAAGGCGGATCCGGAGACGGCCCGGACACCATGAGGATCCGTTGACGAAATTCTATATTTTGTTGGGTTGCCGTTCCTTTTGAGGCACCCCAGGCTTACTTTTCAGCAAGATAATGCCCAACCACACACGGCTCGCCTCTCCATTGATTGTCTTCATGGTTCCAGCACACTTCCTTGGCCTGTCAGATTGTCAGATATCTCTCCTATTAAGTGCATTTGGGATATGATGCCACGTCGCTGCGATCATCCCAAAATATCGACGAATTTGCCACTAATTGGAGATCATTCGGCAAGAAATACCGCAGAACACCATCTGCCAACTGCATCAATCCATGCCACGTCGGGTAATAGCTTGTATCCAGGCGAGAGGTGGACCAACGCCATACTGATCTGCTCGCTTTGTGTAGCTCTTTCTGTCCAATAAATCATCCACTTGTTCTGAAATTCTAATCATTTCGTTTTCTGTACATTTACGTTAAACGTATCAAATTCTTATCTCAATTGGATAATTCCTTCTTGGTGCGTCGATTTTTTGTCAAAGAATGTATATATACAGAATCGCAATGTTATCGACATTATATTTTTGTTTTTATTCCTGTTAAAGAATCACGTGAATCCTAAATTAAAATCCCTTTGTACAATGTTTCATGAAGAGAAGTTCTGGAGAATAAAAATTATATCATATTCCCGGGTGTGCGGTCACATAATATACGGATACGTCTGACAAGTGAGTCCTTTAAACACATGTTCAAAGACGCAGCGGGGCAAATTCCAATTTAAAATATATTTAAAATCAGTGCTTGAAAACGTTACGCTTAACGTAACGACATAAATAATATAACGCAATGATTTTGATTAATGTAACAAAAAACATTAACGAAATGTTTCAAATAGTAGTAACAGAAAACATAACGAAAACGAAAAAATAAATTTCGTTCTTTGGTTAAAAGATGATATATATGTTTTTATATTAGTGGCGGCTTATCAAAGAAAATTAATCACTTCCTCTCGTGTAAGTTTTTATCACTTCTCGCATTTTGAATGTTTGAAGGAGTGGGAAGCCCTGAGGCGCTCTCTCGATGGGAAAAAAAAGGAAAATAAATAAATAAAATCAAATGACAATTTTAATAAATTACTTTTAATTGCAACATTAATTGCATTGAAGGAATATTATTGCAGATAATAAATAATAATAATATAAAAATAATTAAAAAAATAATTAAATAATAATTATTTTTCTAAATCATTATTAGCCTCCCCCGCAAACACGACGCACCTATTTACAGCAGATACATAATATTAACATGAATTAGAAAACTTAATATTTTCAATAATAATAATAATATACACTACGCATGAAACGATCGACCACGTAATATCAGGCTGTCCCCTTCTCTCCCAAACAGACTACCTCCACCGACACAATCAGGTAGCGTCCTTCGTTCATTAATAGCTAGCACACAAACACTCACTTGTCAAGAACACGGTCCCGTACTACAAGTACATACCGCAAAGCGTATTAGAGTCACCCTCATATAAGCTATACTGGGACCGCCCCATTCACACAGACAAAACCATACATCACAACAGACCTGACATCTGTTTGATAAGGTCAACAAACAGACCTATCTCATTGATGTTGAATCTCATTGATGTTGAAGTGCCTATCAGCAAGAACATGCAGAAAACTCACGCAGACAAGATCAGTAAATATACCGATCTAGCACACGAGCTTCAGAAGCAGTGGAGGCAGGACAGAGTACGTGTTGTGCCCATCGTCCTGTCCGCCACTGGTCTGGTGCCTCACACATTGCACCACAGCCTGAGCACACTAGGACTTCACAAAAACACTTATGCACAACTCCACAAGGCTGTGATACTCAACATAACCCGCATAATTATTTTTAATGCATAAATATAATATGGACGTATAAATATATCTTGTGACGTAAATGCAGATATATTTATATTACAATATTTTATAGTAATAATTAATTATACATTACATTTATAAAACAAATAACTCGTTAAAATCTTAAAAATTCTAAAAACACACTATATACAATTAAAAATACTGTAATAAGTTTCAACTCCCTTTTCGACAAGCCTTCCAAAGTGTACAAAGTGTACAAGTAACTTTTAATAAATTTTATTGTTATTACAAGTACATGAATTTTTTGTGGATTCATATTTAGAGATTACATTTCTTCTTTAAAGATGCTTCATATACAGATAGGTCGGAATATGATCATATTTGGAGGTGGTAAGCAAATAATTATTTTTAAAAATAATATAAATAATATTATATATTGTAGATATATTTGTATTTTAAGTGAATTATATGTAATAAACAAATAAATATCTTGTCATACTTCATACTGAATTATTCGCTATAACGTTAAACGTAAAAACGAAATTTAGCTTTCAGCTGAACGAAAACATAACTAGAAATGAAATCGCATTCTTGTATGAAACGAAAAACATAACAAATCCTGTTTAAACATTACTCCAGAAATGTAATTATAATAAATAAATACCACATCTTCATCTTTTCAAAAAACATCGCTATATTTCGCAAATATATTTTATCTGCTTCTTCTTTATATCTTCTTCTTTTTATCTGTTAAGGAAGAATTCTACCGCCCGAAGAAGCAGATAAAATATATCTGCGAAATATAGCGATGTTTTTTGAAAAGACGAAGATGTGGTATTTATTTATTATAATTACATAACAAATCCTGTTTTATTTCGTTTGTCAACTCTGTTGAAAATCCTTTCACTGCCTATTTATTTGTAATATATATAAATATATATACCTTGATTCAAATAATGTGACTACTATATCCACTTTAGAGGTAGAGTAAAATAGATATTAAGAATTACTGAATTATAGTAATTTTGATAAAATGTTGGGGAAAAAAAGGTTCACGCGAAAAATAGAGATTAACTTTAAAGGACTTTTTTTTTTTTTTTTTTTATAAACTAGAAAATATAAGATAAATATATGGATTCGATATACAGAAAGTGGAAGGAAAGTAAAGTTAATAAAAAATAGCATTTCAAGATAATAAAATTTTCATAAATAAAAAAAAAAAAAATCGAGGGTAATGAACAAGTGGGAGCACGTGTTTCTGGTTTAGTTGAATCCCGAAACAGCTTCTGAAACTTGATCTTCCGAAAGCAGCAATTGTGGAATCAGATCGGAATAACAGACGGACGGGATGCATTGAAACCTATCAGAAACGTCAAGAATAGTTAACAGGAAGATAGGGTAGGATCGACAGCCAAAAAAATACTACCCAAACAAAGAACATCCAAATGTAACCGAATACATCAAATAAGTAAAACATCTGCCTTCGAATCGGAGTCAATGTTGAGGCAGGAAGAGACCAGAAATGATGGCGATTTTTGTAAAGAGGGACAGGGTCGGGGGAAAAGTTGTAAAGTGTATCTTTGGGAAGGCCTTGCCCTTCCTTCCCTTGTCTATCATGGATAGGAGCTGAGGTTTCCCATCGTTGATGGTTATTCTTTTACCTCCCACTGCCATCTGCGATGAATACCATCGTTCCCCAAGGTCAAGGTAGAAGGGCAGCCATCAAACAATGAGTCTCCAACGAGACCCTCCACAGTGATACCTTTATTTGGCTCAAAACCATCTGATTCCTATTACATTCCTTGTGGTGTGTAATTTTTCGGATGAATACGACTCTCAAATCATTGGTAATTCAAGAGAATTTCGTTTCATTCACTTTGTGGTGATCAAGAAAGAGATTCAATGCAGTTCTTCCGGTTCGCTTTCGATCTTATGATCAACTTGTAATTCAGTGGGTATCCGAAAGCATTGTTCCATAGAAGCCAGTTTCGTGAAAGTCAAAAATAAAAAAAGAAAAGGCTGTTCAAAACATTAACTATATAATCTGAAAATACTGTTTCCTATAAGAAGTTTCTTTTTCTTCTTTCGGTTATTTTTTGGAAAAAACAAAAATTGAGATGGTGGGAACTTAGGAATCAATTATCTACATTGTTCATTTCTCTATGATTTTTGCTCTATCATAGAATATATTATATTTAAATAACAAAATTAATGATATATGAAAGTGACTTTATTTGCAAGAATAATAACAATCAATATAAATAACGCTTATATGTTTCAGATGGAATTCATTCATGTTCACAGAAATAAAACAGTTAACAATTTAAATAAGCAATGAAATTAAATAAACATGATTACAACATCTTAGTATCAATCATAAATGACATTACATAGAATAAATATGAATAAGAATTAAACATTATAATATCAACATTTAGCAATCCTGTTATTTCAGGTATCTCGTGTTTTAGATAAAATATAATTTTTAATTTAATTAAGTAGCGTATTTTATTTTATTTTTTTTAATATGTGAAAATGATTCATCATTCGATTTTTTTTTTTTTTGTATGTTAAGTAACGGCAAACCTTGCTTTCAGAGTCCTGCTGATATGCACCAAACGGGGAAAAAAGCAGCCTCAGGAAGCTGTGTTTAATTAATATCGACAACTTCCTAGTTATATAAACACGTGTTTTGTATGTATTTCAGAATATAGAGTAATGTATACTCTTCTGTTAAGTCTTCCTTTAATTAATAATAAATAAATAAATAAATAAATTTGAAATGTCAATTGATGAATTAATATTAATTTCTAATAGATTCTTGTATATTTTTCGAATTTATCTAAATTTTACGAAAATGCTTTCCATTTCACTTATTATTATCCATTTTTTTTATATTATTCCAACTCGGATGTTTAAGTATAAGCTGTTATTTTATGTTTTCGTCAATACTTTCCTTATATACACTAAGCTCGGTTATAATGCGGTTGTTTATATCGCGAATTCGGATATAACGCGATTTGGTCTTGGACCCCTTCTATTTTGGAAAAAGTGTATAATTGTAAAATTGCAAAATTTACCATTTTTTCGCCTAAAATCAAATCAAAAGTGTAAATTAATATGCTTGTTTCCTTATTATTTACAGTAATTGAGACTCTATACCCACCTTAATGTCACGAAAATGCGTCAAAAACAATATATTTTTAAAAAAATACCAGAATCGCGGACTTTTTCGTTTAACCAAAATGAATATTGAGATCTACTTTTCTGCCAATGACAACCAGTAAAGAGGCCCATGTAATCTAATAGGCATACGAATACCTAGTTTCGATCCACGTGACTCGTCGTTTGTACAAGATGGCGGCGCCAAATCGATTTTGGCTAATATAACCCATCAAAGTGTTGAAAAGGTAAGGATTTATGTATTTATAAATATAAAATTCTCTCACATAGCTCTGAATGATGTAGATAATCGCGAAATGACCATTTTAAATCGATTTAGAATCGTGTGGGCGATAATAGGGTTCGATATACGACATTTGGCGTCGCGAAGTAATAAAATTTCGGTTATATCGCGATCTTCGAGATCTTGGATCCGAAAGATCGCATTATAACCGAGCTTCTATATATTCATCATATATTTATATATTATATAAATTCCATTTATTTATCTTATATTTTCTAGCTTATAACAAAACAAACAAAAAAAAAATCCTGTACTATTTTTCGCATGTATCTTTTTTTAGCGGCCCCCTAGGTTACAGCTTGCCTGTAAACCATAAGAGACCGCTCTTGCTTTTATGCTTGCTGGATGTCACACTCTGTAGTGGCCAAACGGTTAGATATATTAGAATGAAACCTTCACCATTGTGTTCTGCATCAAAAAGTAGGTGACCACATCCAACCATCCATGTAGAGTAAGTGTGTGATTTTGTATGGTGTCAGAGTGCCTGAGGTAAGCCTATAACCATGTTTTGTGTTATCTAGTATGTGGCTCAGTGGATTCAAGGCAAGGCAGAACCAAAGAGGACTCAAGGAGTCTCCCTGGAAAATACCTCTCCTTATGGGAATGGCATCTGTAGTGATGGAGGTGTTGGAAGTGCGTGGGTGTAATGTTGTGTTCCAACTCTTCATCGTGGCATCTAAGAATGCCACAATGAATTCTTCGCGCGCGCATGGCGCAGGATTACAGAGTCAATAAGCAGTTGCTCCTTATAACCCTAGGAATTCCTGCGACAGCCCTTCTGCTGTACAGAAAGAATGATATGTGTGTAGATCTTGTCTGCGAGGCAGGAGGTGAGGAGTTTGTAAAGTGTGGGGAGGTAAGTGATTGGACGGTAGTTAGCAGGGTGTGCTGTTTCAGTGTTCTTGCTCTGTAGGTATGTGACACCCTGTGTGAGGAAACGAGGCATATGTTCTGGGTGTTGAATTATGTCAGTGAGTGTAAGCACTAGCTTCCCATGCAGGGACGTGACCCTCTTGATCCAGAAGTTCTGGACGCCGTCTGCACCTGGAGCCTTTCAGTTGTGTGCATGTTTTAGTGCTGTCTGTATGTCTGCGAGAGTAATCTCATGAAGGGTAAGTGTTCAGTGAGTTGTTGTTCCTCTGTGATCCATGGTGCTTTAACATTGTGGGGGATAGGTTTAGACCACAGAGATGACCAGTATTCATGTAATGCCTCGCTAGTGGGAGTGTTTGTGTTAGTTGTAGTAGAGGAAGATGTAAGTAATCTGTAGAATTTTTTCTCATTGTATTGGAAAGTGTTGTTTTGTTGTTTGCGCAGAGTGCACTGTTTGTATCTTTGTAATCTTTTTGCAAGTGCACTGAGTTTTTGTTTTAGTGTGTCGAGATGTTCCTGAACCTGGTTATGATGGTTTGAATGTGAAGGCCGAGTATTTATGTGCTTGAATATCTTTCTAACATGGAACATAAGTTTCTTAGTTTCGTTTCCTGCATAGTATTGTGTGAGCCTAGATATGTCTCCTCTAAGGTCACTGATGCGGCCCTCAAGGCGACGTCTCCAAGGGGGGATGTATTCTTGTGACCGTGCAGTGGGAGGTATATGGTGTTGTTTGATTCCAAGTGCCCGAATGGTTCCCTGTGCGGCGCAATAGAGTGTAGTGTGTATGTCTTCTAATGTTTGGATATTGTCAAGGTGTTGTGGGATAGTGTGTGTGTTGAGATGGTATACGACTGTGGAGAGTTGTTTTGATGTGTGTACTTTGGGGAGTGAAGGCCTGAGTGTCTTGGCGATGTCGCTAAGACACTGGCCTCTCACCTCTGAGTACCGAGGTTCGGTTCTCATGTGGGTTTCGTTGATGGTGGCAATCCGCGCTGGGCAGGTTTTTCCGGGGTTCTCCCGTTTCCCCTGCATTTCTCAAACCATCCTTTCTCAGTCTTTCTCTCCGTCTGTCCTTATTTCCGTGGGATAGCACAATAGATCTTTGAGGTCGCAGTGCTCGGCTGTCAAGCCACCCACGCTCACCACATTACATTACATAGAAGGCCTGAGTGTCGGGTCTGTGCCTGTGTATTGTGCCAGTGCAGTGTAAAAATGATCATGCGCTGCACGTAATATGTCATGAGTTGTATTATTGGGGCATGTGTGCTGAGGGGTAGAGATTGTTTCTGTGTTTTCCATAATGGTGTCTTCTGGTGGGGTGGGGTGGGGTGGGGTGTCCTGTGGTTGGATTCAGCGACTTCTTCCCTAATTTGTGCAAGTATGCATGGGAGGATAAGATTGTTTACTACTATGGAACGTCGCTGATCCGCTACCCGCTGTGCGCTAAGCCCTAACAATGGATAACGTGTGGTGAATGCGTGGTGCAGTGCCTGACTGTATCCTGTGAGCTGAGTCCCTAACTGTGTGACAGTGTAGAAGTCGCGCATAACATCCTGGTTCATCTGCGATGGCCCTTTGATGCGCTGGCGTGGTTTCCTAGTCTTGGTGGTCGCCTGCTCTGACACAGACGAAACACTTCCGACTGTTCGGGCTGAATGGTGTTGCCCGGGCATTGTGGTAGCCATACTACGGGATGGGGTGCCACTTTCTCCACCACCACCTGCGGGAGACTGTAGTATATTTTTCGAACGGAGGCCTCTGCCTAACCCCCGAACGCGGGTGACTTTATCCTGCGCCACACCCGATGCAGCATGATCTATATTAGAACGAGTTCTCATCATGGATGGTTGGACCCTTTAGCCTACCCGAAAACTAGTGTAGTTCCCGCCCCCACCGCGAGGAGGTAGGGTCCATGGGGGCAATTATTATTATTATTATTATTATTATTATGTAAATGTTTCAATTCCTGATATTCCCCAGCAAAGGCAGCATGGCGGGTCAAGGACCAAAGCACATGTTGCCAAGTTAAAAAAAGTATGCAAGGAGGGTTAGGGATGTGTGTTTGTGTCCATGAATTTCCTAACTATGCATGTTGTATTGAGAACCACAGTCTTCTGGAGTTGTGCGTAAGTGTTTTTGTGAAGTCTTAGTGTGCTAAGGCTGTTGTGCAGTGTGTGAGGCACCAAACTAGTGGCGGATAGGACGATGGGTACAACATGTACTCGGTCCTGCCTCCACTGCTTCTGGAGCTCGTATGCTAAATCAGTGTATTTTCTGATCTTGTCTGCGTGAGTTTTCTGCATGTTCTTGCTGTAAGGCACTGCAATTTCAATGTGATAGGTCTGTTTGTTGGCCTTATCAACAAGTGTGATGTCAGGTCTGTTGTGATGTATGGTTTTGTCTGTGTGAATGGGATGGCCCCAGTACAGCTTATGTCAGGGTGACTCGAACACACTTTGTGGTGAGGACTTATAGTACAGGACCGTGTTCTTAATAAACGAGTATTTGTGTACTAGCTGTTGATGGACGATCGACGCTACCTGATTGTGTTAATGGAGGTAGTCTGTTTGGGAGAGAACGCAGCAGCCTGATATTATGTGGTCGATAGTCGCTTGTGAGTATGACTTGGTCCTGTATCGCGATCATGAAACCTTCAGTCTCCCCAAACAGCTAACCATTCGTCAGCCATCTGTTCAGTGCTTACATGTCGATATGCGGCTGGCTGAGTTCGTCGCGATGTCTGCCGTGGAATTCCTTACGAGGTTGAGAGCCCTCGGCGTTCCTCCTGATGGGGGAGGGTCAACCTTTCTTTCGCAGACTTGGAGTGGTGCATGATGTGTTTTGTGAATGTAGTGCGTGTTGTGCGTTGTAGTGATTCGAGTTCCGTGTTTGTCCAGGGGATTATGCCGAAGGAGTATGATAATGTGGGGACGGCAAAAGTGTTGAAGGCTTTAATTTTATTTTTGGCGTTGAGTTTTATTTTTGAGGATATTTTGAACACGAACATTGTGTGTTCTTGAGTTCAGTTTGGATGTTTGCGTTTTGATGTCCTTGACGGGCGCTTGCTGAAAGCCCAGCTACTTGTAGGTCTCTCCTCTTCTATGGATTGAATAGCCAATCCACGATCCAGTTCGAAACCCTCCAAATTCGAGATCTACCCACGTGTTACATGTACCTTCCGACATCTTTCCATTCCATATTCCATTCCAATGTCTTTGGTGAACTGTGTAGTGCTTTGATTAGTAAGTTGTGTGTTGGTTGTGGCGTAGAGTTTAATGTCATCATGTAGAGTACGTGTGTGATTTTGTATGGTGTAGAGTGCCTGAGATAAGTCTATAGCCTTGTTTTGTGTTGTCTGGCATGTGGCTCAATGGATTCAAGGCGAGGCAGAACCAAAGAAGACTCGAGGAGTCTCCCTGAAAGATATCTCTCCTTATGAGAATGGCGAGTGTAGTGATGGAGGTGTTGGAGATGGCCAAGTGTAGTGTGTGTTCTAACTCTTCATCGTGGCATCCAAGAATGCTGTGATCTTGGGTTGTATTTTGTACAGATGAAGAGTGTGTAGGAGCCAGGAATGTGAGGCCAAGTCAAATGTACAGACGAAATGTACAGTCAAATGTACAAGTCAAATACACAGACGAAATACTTCTGACCGATCAGGCTGTGAGATGAGTCCCTAACTGTGTCAGGTGAACTGTGTGATGACTTGTAGTACACCCTGTAAAAAAAGGAAAGAGTGTTCTTTTTCTTTTTTTTATGTAGTTTTCAAATGTACTATTACGTAAAACTAATATATGTATTGAAATGTTTAATAGATATCAGATTAATTTAAATATGTGTAATATATACTTAATTAATACATATGTAATGCTTATCATTTAATAAGGTTAATTGCAATTGTTTTCTAGAATAACTTACTATACTTAATTGGTAATCATATATTTGTTTATTTAAATTAAAGTTGAATTCAACAGAGAAAGACTTGAAGACTTGATTGGAGGTGGAAAAAAAATATTACAATCTATGTAGTTTTTGTAATAAAAAAAATTAAGTACAATAATTAAATTAAATATTTAAATATTTCATTAACTTTTTTTTAAACAAATATAGTTTACTAATTCTTTAAATTTCAAATACGCCTAACTATTCTAAATACTCATGTTAATGTTACAAATTAGTCAATTATTTTCATTTAAATTTTCACCACATTAAAAAAAAAAGGACATTACCATAAAATTAAAAGTAATATATTTACAGAAGTTGCGCAGTTATAAAATAGAAACTGAAACCTCCCGATTTACAAATGGCTAATAAATTAAAAAAAAAAAAATAATAATTGAAATTAAAATCAGTAAAATATGTTAAATAAAATTTCATTTAAATTAATAATTTATATTTATATTTATATTTCTAAGTTTTAAGACAAATTCATAAATTACTTAAATTTTCCATGACGTCATCAATTGTTTTGGCTGGTAAAAAGGTGAACGAAATCCTACTTGTAGAAAGTGGAACTCACAAATTTCTTGTGTTTCGTTTTAATTTGATCTATTGAATATCACTGAAGTTGTTGATATTTAGTATCATTTTCCCTGTAACGAGATCTGAAATAGAACCACTTCCATTTCGTTAAAGGGAAACCATAAAGCAGGAAATAAAAACAGGAGTCTTTGGGTTTAAAATGGCGTATAACGATTATTTGGAGAATGTTCTCGATTGCACAATGAGAGAACCTTATTTCGCCCCCGAAATGGAAATGTACGACAGAATAGGAAGGCATTTAAGTGATCAGGACGTAAAGCTCCTTGTATTTTTACTGGGAAATGCACTGAATGAAGATCTAAAGAGATGTATAAAGAATGGAATGGATTTACTCTTGGCTTTAGAGAGCTCAGGTCTCAATGATGAACTACTTTTGAGTCGTTTAATTCAGTTGCTGAAAGTTATTCACCGATACGATATCATTCCCCAAATACAAGTCAAAGAAGAACCTATAGGTAAGCTTTTAGTAGATATTAGGAATTAATTCAATTGTAAAATTAATAGAAATTAACCCTAAGTTTGTTTAATTCGATCAGAAACAGGAAGTAACAGTTAAAAATTATCATACGTTTTTCTGAATTCCAAATTGTTGTTTTTTCCTTATTGCATTATTGTTATTTCATTTGTTTTTTTTTACTTACAATAATAATGATTATTTTATTAATTTTTAATTTTGCCAAGTTAGCATATTGTAGTAATATAAATTTCAATTTATAAAGAATAAATCTTGCATTCTGAAGTTTTTTTTGTTTTTTTTTAATGTTCCTTATTTATTTATAATTAATAGTAAACATTTAGAAAGTTACAGTAAAATGCATGTTAATAATGATGGGATATGATTTATTTCATTCTGATGAAATTTTCAATTACAATAATAAAAATAATTAAAAAAAAATCACCAAAGATTTTAAAGACTTTAAAATATTTACATTAAATTTTATTCTTGCGAAATAATAAATGGATATTATTGGATGATGAAGGCGCATCAGAGAATAGCACGTTGCAAATATAAAAAGAAAGAATTCTTAAACTTTGTTGAATGTTACGCACAAATGTTTTCTTTTGCAACTTTTCATTTTTATATAAATATATATGTAATAAATAGTATTAAGAACTCGAAAAATAAAATGGACTTAATGAATAACTTCTCTAATGAGTTCTTTTAGAGACGAAAATATAAATGTAGGCTACTCACTAAAAGGTAACTATTACTCAAAAGAAAAACTAAAAACAGACAGATATTTGAGCAGTTACTTTATCATTTCACTAAAAGAAACGCTTTGTAGCTGAAATTTATTCATTATTTCACGAAGTTGCTATTTAATGTAAACACGATGTGTAACTGATGTTCTTTCGGGATTTCAATAAGTGTAATATCCTTTTACTGTAATAATAACAACTGCAATTATAATTGTTGATATTACAAATAAGTATGTTAAGGTCCTTGTAAGTCAACATTGTCTTCCCCATCTATTACCCGTTTCATATTTTGATTGAATGGATAGTGTGTGGGGGTCACTGATGCTCCAGTTAGGTCTTAATTTGTAGAATTTAGTTCATCTGATTTTAATGAAGAGTTGATTTAAATTGATTAATACCATTTTTTTTTCTTTCTAAACTTCAATGTCTACTGTAATACATAATCTTTCTTTCTGAGGCCATTCTGCTGTGTTCATCGTCATTCAATTCAATGGCGAATTGTTTTGTTTTTATAACATCACCAGTGACTGCTATCGTTTTTCCTTTCAGCCATTTCTGGTAAGATGCATTGGTCTCTGATTACCTGTCAGTCAATTTAACCAAATGATCAGAAACATTGAATTCCAACATAATTTTTCTTCTTAACCAAGAACTAGGTAGTAAACTGATGATTTTTTACTTTGTCGTTTTTGTAGTAGCAAAAGCACACTTCTATTTGAGTTTTTCAATTAACTCTTCATAAAGACTGCTGCTAATTTTCTACAGTGGTAAGAATGTTTTCATCAAAGCATGTTTCCAGGTCTTCTCTCAGTGTTACCTAGTTTGATTTTAAAATAAAGCACAACATGCAGAATTTAATTTTTCTATCATCTCTTTGGAAATGATATGTACTCTATCTTTGTCTGTTTTTCTGACAAAGTGTTCTTGAGTAGAATTAGAACTGGTACAGTTGAGCATGTCTGTAAACCACATTATTCCAAAATCGGGAAATTTTCAACATGATGTCCTGCCCATATTGGCACATTTATTCTGCATGCCCTGAGGGATACATTGGTCGCCTAAAGGTGGCCCCAGACGGTCAAAATTTTGATCAATGAATTGAGTCAAGCATGATTGACCATTTAGGAACCCGTTTCATGCTTGAGCCAATCATTGACGATGATTGATAGATATTCGCAAATGATTGAAAAGGGTGCTTGACCGTCTAGGAGGGTTTTGATCAATCTTTCCCTCAATCAGGCTCTCAACACAAGAGTTTTGATCAAAAGATTGAAGCATGCTTCAATCGACTGCCTCACTCTTTTGATCAAGCGATTGACCATCTAGGGCCAAAGATTGAAGGGTAATTTGAAGCGTGCGTCAAGGATTGATGAAACCGTTTGATCAAAATGATTGACCATCTGGGGTCACCTTAAGAAACATTAGAAAGATAAGCTGATGCTAATTGCTTGGGATTACAAGCCAAGGAATGCTAACATGCTGAATTCCTCAACTGTCTTAACATTTCTCCTGCTGTTTCAAAACTAACAAGCCATTCTTGCCTTTGATAAACATTAATTCTTACTAATTGATTTTAGAAATATTAATTTAAGTAAAATTTATCAGAAAAGGAATTAAATGTGTGTACTCTTTTATGCTGTGAATTTGAAATTTTTATGAGTTCCTCACCAGAAACATTAGGCCTCAAATTTAATGGAAAAGTGAGCGATTTTAAAGCACTAAATAAAAAAAGATTAGCTAGGCAACTCAAACTTAAGGGTTTTTTTTATTGTTTTTTTTTTTTATTCAATTTTTGTTTTTAAATTTGGTAGTTAACTTTGGGCCTAAATTTCAGTCGTTAGAAGAGGGATATGGGAATTTTTAAGACAAAAAATTTACCTTGAAGTCATCCTTCTTTTAATCGTCAGTAATGTCTTCCATTTTGTCCCTTTTCCAGCTTTACACGTGCTTTGCCAATAGGCTATATAGTATCTATACACAACAATTCTTGCCAAGATAAATAGGATCAATAATAAGATGGTCCAACACTTATTCCTTGATGGTCCAACACTTTAACACTATTTAAAAACCTTTTCTTTTTCTGTGTGATACATAAGTTAGTAGTCACAAACCACCATTTCTTTATTTTTGTTTACTTCATGCAAATATTTTGTTCTTGCAGACATTTCAGTTAAATGCATTATCTCAACTCAAAGAACTCGTAAAAAGGCTATAATAAAAACCATATAGTCATATAGTCATGATGGAGATTATCCATCATGCGCTCAAATCTGGCAGATGCATTGCACCACCCTTTAACTCAAATAATCCATCACTTGTAATGAAAGCAGTTTTCTTCCTATCGGCTTCATCCCTCTATCTTCCAGTATCAAAATCGTAAAGCTAATGAAAAAAAAAATCGGGCTCTTTTGAGGCAATTGAGGGCATAATAGTTATTAAAAATATTTTATAAACCTATCGGCAATTGCATTTAAAATTCAAGTCTACCTTCTTTTTATAAGATTTGTTTTAAAAACATTTTCTTTTCATATTTTGAACTTGTAGATATGAAGTATCTTTTTGTAAAAGCCATCTTTTATTTGATGTAAATATTTAGAATTAACAAATGATAACTGAAATTTTCTCTATCATCACCAGGACATCACACACATTTGAGAGAAAGACATATATTGTTACTAATAATAGAATTGTACAAATTGTATTGATTTAATTTTTTTTTTTTTTAATTCATGGCAAATTTTAAGATTCTGGACTTTTGTGTCACTGATATTAAGTGAAAGGTTAATATTAGTTAAAAACAAGAGAAATTTTGAAAACTGACAGATTTAAATAATTACAGAAGATTATCACACAAGGCTTGAGAATACAAAATAAATCTGTTTGCCACAAAAAAAAAATCCTCATCCAAAGTATCATTTTAATTTACCATGATAAAATGTAATCATAAAAAGCACCACAATCTTTGTATAATTTGTATTAAGTTCTATTTTAACAACAATATTTGAATGTGGTTCATGAAAATAGCATTAGCACTAAGGTTCAAAATGGCTGACAAAGGAAATAATTACATATTTAATATCTCCTTGGAAAAGGATGCTGACCACTTAGATCAATGGACTTGACAGTGAATAACTATTACAATTGATTTATTTTTTTTAAATGAAAGAAATTTGAGAATTGTTAATAGCAAATATTAACTTAATAAGAACAAGGTTGAAAATTTAATAACCACTTGTTTCTTATAACTTTCATGAGCATTAATATCACATTGTAATCTGCATCTATCGTTAGTGAATTACTTTTTTTTTTTTTTTTTTTCAAAAAGCAACAATAACAAAATTAAACTCGGAGGTATAATTTCAATAGCAAATATAAATAAATAAATTTGCATTTAAATAGTATGTATTTGAATCTGATTTTTTAAAAATCATTTCACTTATATTACAAAAAAAAAGTTAATTATTTTCATGTTGCAGTTTGCTATATTTTCTCTTTTATGATGCTTTGTAAGAGTTTTGAATCATAATCCTTATAAATAAGTAGAAAGAATTAGGACAGAATTATTAAAAATCTTTTAATTTAAAAAAAAAAAAAAAAGCTAAAAGGAATTGCATTTAGGAAATAATCATACTATTAATAGGCAAAAATTGTACGGATCTTTGTAAGCAGAGTCGGAGAAATAACCAATCAAAGTGCAGCGTTGGTACACGTCAGGCGTGGCGTCACGCCCATGTTTAAACATGGCGTCTCGAATATTCTTCCCACTTCATCGTGATGGATCGCGATTACACAATTATTATCAGCGTATTGATATTTTCTTTCCCACACAAATGAAGTTTACACTGAAATGCATGAAGTTCATGCGTCAAAATTTATCAGAGTTTGTAAAACCTCGATTTGTACATAATTTCGGCTGTGTAGCCGCTCGCTTACTACTCAACGAAGTAGGGAAACACGTGCCGTCATTGTTGCCCAGACAGGATTATTGGTATTGGCTGTTGGACATTCGTTATTGTTATTGTTGAAACTGGTAAATCAATTTTTTATTTTCTTTTATTTTAACAAAATTTGGCTTAGTCATTCAAATTATATGTAGGCTGTTGCGGAAGTCATGGCTTTTAAAAAATGAGCTTAGAACATCTTTTTCAATCTTGTGTTTTTCAAAAATTTCAGGGTATTTCAAAAATGTGGCATTTGTTTTACTTCCGTTAATATTGCCTCAATTTCGACGAGCCTATTCTTTTAGGGCAGCAGGTTGCCATTATGTTTCATAATGAGAAACCGCAGCGCTGGCTACTACGAAAGTGGTAAATCAATTTTTTATTTTTTTTATTTTAACAATATTATAATATTATTTAATATTATAAGCCGATTATTCAAATAATAAGCCGATATTCAAATTACATGTGGGCTGTTGTGGAAGTCATAGCTTCTAAAAAATTAGCTTAGAACATCTTTTTCAATCTTGTGTTTTTCAAAAATGTTGAATTTGTTTTACTTTCTTGAATATTTCACGGTTCGCAACTAGTAAGATTTATTATTACAAAAGTAAGTTCTTATTGTATATTTACACTGCATATCTCACTGTTGTTTTATAGACTTAATAGGATCTATAAAAATACAAATTTGTGTGTACATAGTTCAAAACTTTAATAATGTCACTTTAAGTAGAAATAACTAGTTATCATCAATACATTCATTAGCTGAATTTTGTAGCTTTCTGAAAAGAAAGCTACAAAAAATATGTGTAATGTAAATCACAGGATTGTAATGTTTTTGGGTCGTTTTTAATGATGAATTCTGACATTGCATTTTTATAGCAATCTTAAACTGTCCAACTAAAAAAAAAAATAGTCATTTCAGAATTTAAATGCACAATAACAATTGAGTGTATGACAAGGAAAAATGTTTGTCTAAAATCAAGAAAATGCAAGATTGAGTATTTTTTTAATATTTTTCAGTGACAGTCGACCCTTTGGAAGAATATGTCAGAAATGCTACAAGCAATTCTCATGAAGACCAAGATGTCAACACCACGGACTGCGGCAGAAAAAAGAGATCATGCCATGAAATGGAAGAATCTGACAGTCATACAAAAGATTCTAAACGTTCCAAAACTACAGATTTCCTTTCCGAGAGAGAAGAATCAGGATCAAGAACTTTTGGAAAATTTGAGAATGATTCATCATTAGGGATTGCAAAGAAGTTAACATGTGGTAAGAATTCAAATATTTTTAGCTTAATTAAATAAAAATTAACAGAGTTGAAATAACTAACATACTGAACTTCTTAATGCTGGTTTGGTTAAGCGAACCAGTAAAGCAATACTACTAAAGTATACCCTTGGCTAAATGATTTCTAAAATATTTTGAATCTTTAAATAACTGCATTACTCATCATGGTCTTTTCAGGTCCTGTTTCAGAAATGACTTCTTAAGGTTAAAAGTACACTTCAGTATTTTTAAAAGCCTTGAAGTGAAATCTAGCTTTGATAATAATAGTGATCCTATTAATTTTTCATAAAAATACAGAGGACTTTAATAATTAGAAGTTGACATTTATATGAAAACTTTCAAAGTTAGATTCAGTGAGACAGCAGAGCATACTTTGCATTTTTCTTTCCATTTATCATTTATATATGTATAATTATAAGTGAATAAAATTTGAGCAATCCTGCTTTCTCTTTTGAATGACTTAACTTTATCCAGTGTTTATTTTATTCATTTGTTGAGATCCTTTCCGACAGGTTAGTTATTATAGCGGTAAAGCTGTTTAGTATGTAATTGTTAACTCAAATTTCTTACTTTCTTAAAGTGAATGCTACATGGCAATGTAATCAGATCATATCTTAATGAATTAATTGTAGATAGTGAACTGATCCTCCTTGATCAGCTGAAAGTCAATGTTGTCTTATGTTACTTCTAGCTTTTTTCAGTCTTTTCAATAAATAATTGAAATATGTCAGCCATTCAATGCAACATCTACCTTCATTGCTTCATATAAAAATGGTCTATGTAATCCACACTAGATTTCAGTTATTTCATTATTTTTTAAAGTTATTTAGATTGTGAGGATTTTCTTTTTATAAGAATTTCCTTGCATAATTCAGTGTACTCATTCTTATGATTTGAAACTGCATTTGCTCTATATGCCATAAGCAAATTAAGTAGTCATTACTGTTAGCTCCATGTATAAAAAGCTTTTAACAGCTGATGTTTTGAAGCAGTTTGTCTTATTTTTAATTAAATAATTTTTAGTTTTATTATCTGCTCATTTCATTTTTGTATCTTTGATAAATTGCAATATTTAATTTTTAAAGACTTGGTAAAATATTAAATGTTGCATTATTTTATATTTTTTTTTAATCTGAATTAAAAAAGTATTTTGGAAATTTATTTTGCCTATTTAGATGTCAGACTTCGAGTCAAAGCTGAATTCTGCAGCCATGACAATGCTCTCAGGGGCAGTGTGAATTCAAACAAACAAGACCGCTTGGAGCGGCAGTTTGATATTTTCAAACAAGCTAATATCATTCTCAAAGCAAGAGATCTGGGATACATTGTTTGTGACATCAAATTCTCAGAAATCACTTATTTGGATGCATTTTGGAGGGACTATTTAAATGGATCACTTCTAGAAGCCTTAAAAGGTAAAGTTTCACTATTTTTTTCCTTGACTTAATATATCGATATCTCACTACTTGATTATATTAACTTAATTTTTAGCAACTAAATTTATTAAATATTTTTAATTTATTTAATTTAGAAATGGAAGCTTTAATAATATTTTTTTTATTTACCAAACAAATATTTATTCTGCTTGGGAGCATTTTTTTTTTAGGATGTCATTATGGGTTTGAAGATTATTCTTAAGAGGAAATACAGTTCACTTCATATTTTTATCAAGAAAGAATAATGAAGAATTTTAATTATGTAAATAAAATGTAAATAAATTTTGGGTTTTATTCAAATGTACTTAAACTTCAGTAAATGTTTACTTTCAAATGGTTGTAAAGCTAATAAGAAAAACAAAATACAAATTTCATCAATAATTAAACTTTAAAAGTGAAACTCAAACAAATAATAGCTGTTTGGTTTCCATTCTTGGTTTTAAAAATGGAGTATAAATTGTTCAAACTTATAACGGATTTTGCATTTCAAATATCACTTTAATTATATTCCAAGCTTCATTGATTAAATTTATAACTAAAACAAAATAACACATAATATGTGTATTGAGACCAGTTTAATTTACTTTTCAGTACTTTATTCTGTAATTAGAACAATCAGATTTAAATTAAGATATTAACAATTATGTTTAAATGTTTAAATACAGATATTAAAATCTTCAGCATTAAAAAAAGAAAAATCAATTTTAAACATTACTATGATGTAGCTCATTCTTCTGGTTTTCAGAGTGTTGAGGAAGATGGTTTGAATATTGAAATGAAAATCCTAAAAATAAAATTGCATTCAATTTGGAATTCTTTCTAATTTTAAAAGCTGAGCAGGTTGAAACGTTTACAATTGCACACATGCAAAAAAAAAAAAATCGCCAGTTATTAGTCAAATGCCAGTTGAATATTTTTGCACACTTTTCATTTATTAAAAATCAGAAAGTTTGACTTAAAAATTAAAAAAAAAAAAAAAATTATAATTAGCATTATTTGATCATTGTTTATATATCTGGTGAATAATTTTATATGAATAATACAAAAGCTTTCCTTCCTGAAAGTTTCAGACATCTCAAAACATTGTTATATTGAACAGCATTTAGGTTCTTTTTAATTTCCAAAACTATTCAGAATTGATTACATGTACTGTATATGTTAATGATGAAATATTCTAATATTGGCCAGTCATTGGATTGCACAACTAATTAGCAGAGTTTAGATTTCTGAGTAATTAACGAAATTTTTATGAAGGATTTCAATCTGAACAGAGTATTAATGTTTCCCTGAAAAAAAATACATAAGGTTTTATCAGAATATAGCAAGCTGTGTCTGGTTGTTGAAGGAACAACTCTGATTCATTATAAAATCCTAACGGTAATATGTTGGAACTTTGTTGGATACAAATTTTCTATGGGAATCTAATCTGCATTTAACATTCAATAGATTAAACATTTGTCTTTGCATCAGATCTTTACAGGGCCTTCATCTAATGCCTGTCAAGCAGCTTTTTCCATTTACTACAGCACATACATTACATATCGTTCTGAGATCTACTTCATGGAATTCATTGATGTATATAAAAAAAAATAAGCCAGTAAATTTTGCTGGGATTTTGTGAAATGGCTAATATCATTCTTTAAGGATTTGATCATTGATCAAGTATATTCTTAGAAATTGCTCCAAATTGTTGTTATTGAGCAGTAACACTAAAGATGAAGCATAAGAATTGTTAAATTTAAAATGATTGACAATGTGCTGAACCAACAAAATATAAGCAACATAATTTTCATTTCCCTTTTCCTTTTCTTTTCTGTAATCTCTGATTAAATTAACCAAAATGTTACATAATTATAGCATTGTCATTCAATATCAAAGTCTGGAAACTTTTGGCAGGAAAGTTTTTTCTTTTTTTTTTAATGTACATACCTATGATTGGATACTTATGCAACAATAGTCTCTTGTTTGGTTTGCTATTGTTTTCTGCAATTGTAAAATGAATCTCGTGTCATGAAATTTTTGTTGCTGCTAGGGATTGGTGTCGAACTGATAGTAGTTTCCTTCTGGTTTATATGAATTTCTAGTTTATGGAATCGAAGGAAATTGAACAATGAGAGAATTGTTATCCAACTTCAGCATTTAAAAGATGATCACTTGTTTGAGCTGTAGATGATCTTAATGCTTATCAGTATTGTGATTATGTAACACTAGCAGAAAACCTTAAAAATATATACGATATGACATGTCAGCTTTGACGTCTAAATTAATCTTCCCTAAACAAATATTTTTTTACCAGGTTCATATTTTTTTAGTCTTATTCAAAAGTTCATAATGCTTTTTGACAATTTCTTTTTACTTAGTGTACAATGAGTACTACTACTATTTCTTAGGAGTGTTCTTTCCTTCCCACACCAGAATCACAGATTTTCCCCCCCTTCCAATGTTCGTTTCTCTTGGAATAATTCTGTTTATCAACTTTTGAATTTACCATTCCAGAGTGCTTGTAGTTATCATTGCATGGCCGATCTCACAAATTTGATGATAGAGCAAAATTAATGTAACAACAGTGTGTTCAGCTGTGAAAATCTTAACATTTTGTATATTGGAAGATAATTACAAATCCAAACAGATGAGGTTATTGTTGAATAGATATTTACAATGGTGGTCTAAAAAAATAGCCTTAAAATAAATATAATCATGAAATTAAAATGAATAAGTTTATTACCTGTATATGCACATCTTGCAAAAGTCACATTTATTCTTTCAAGACTCCTGGAATGAAATGGTATCCAAGGAAACAAACATTGTAGTTATTTTGTGCTATAAGTTTCCTTTCAAGTAAAACAGTTTTCAGTTTGGTCCAGTGTAGCCCAATTTTTCAGTCCTTTTTTTTTATTAGCAAAGCAAAATGTTCATTATAGTTTATGCATCATTGATACAGTGAGAACTCGGCAGTGAAATGCCCTAATTGTCTATAAGCCTATTGCTGACTGTACTTGAATTTTTAAAGGATATAGATTCTAAATTAAAATCTAATGTGAATGTAGTCAGTGAAGATGAATAACTAAAGGAAATGATAAAATCAGTAGGGAAATATACAGTTAGTGCAGTTTTTCATATCTGTGAACATTTAATTGCTTTAATACTTTAAAATAATGATTCTGCTTAATTATGAAATTAAGAAAAAGCAATTACAATGGCCTAAAAATGTTATAATTGTAGTCAGGTTTTAATAAGTAGTTTACTATTTTGGCCTACCTCCCCCTCCTTTTTTATAAAAAAAAAATTGGAAACTATATATTTACTGGAAGATTGATATTCCTTTTTTAACTTCCTTGTTAAATTTAGTTTTCAAATTAGTTAAAAATAAAAAAATCTTCCATTTTCATAGAAATGTTCCCTCATAGGGAAAAGCAAAATTTGCACATTTATAAATTTATATTATAAAATGATTTATTTTTATTATGTAAATATGTCATTGAACCTAAATTATTGTAGATTTATTTCAGTCATACTGATTATTCATACTGTCTTGCTTCTGAATACTAAGTTAATGCACATGCCATCTATTTAGGTTTCTATGAGACCAAATTTAAAGACACAGCAGCTTATTTTGTAATTTTCTTAAGTTTCATAAACATTGTATGGGCATGGAGGCTGGACTTAAGTTGAAATAGAAGAAAAACTCATGGATGGATTTGTTTTAACGTAATTCTCAGAGTTAAATTTAAAAAAGCTGAAATACACATTAATATTAATATAAATGAGAAGCTTCAGTTGAAGCCTGTCTTATGATTAACTTATTCATTATTTGATCAATATATATATCTTACCGAAAGTCAATTTAAGCTTTTGGAAACCCCATTAAAGTTATTTATTATAATTAGATAGAACAATTCCCCATCCAAATCATTAGGGGAGACATGGACTGACTGTATTTTACCCTGAACTCACTAACTTGATGTTTTCGACTTGTATCAATTTGAGGCAAACACAATATGAAAAAGAGAAGATACTGGCTAATTAAAAGAAATAAAGTACTGACTAAAGAGTAAAACACTTAATGATTTTTCAATCTTGCTTCCTGTTCAGACATGATGTTGCTTTAACCTATTCTTTTTGATAATGGCCTTTTATTTATTTTTTCAATTATAAAGTTGGTCACTAGTACAGAAAAATAAATATTAAGTAAGGTTCATTTATTTATATTACAACCATTTGTATTTAAAAAAAAAATAATTTTAGTACTTTTATTTTCAAATAGGATATTATGTGGGATTTTTAAGTCAATGAAGAGCATTTTAATTCAAAAGATTGTCATTTCCCCATCCAGGGGTTTATTTAAAGCTCTCAAAGATATTAAATTTAAAAAAATGATTAGATTTAATTAAGATTTTTTTTTTTTTATAATTTGAGAAATTTTAATAATTTTGTTTTTGAAATAGTTATGCATTTGTTTGTTGAACATCAATAAAATTACTATATCTAAAATATGCTGCTTCATCTGTATAAATTACTTCAGTTCTTGTTTGTTTCTGTTCTGCTTCCATTATTAATGGAATGAACAACGCAAAACTTATTGTTACTGTTTATATTTACTGATTTTATGTAATCCTCTAATTGTTTTATTTGAACAGTGAATGTTCAGTTAATTCGAAGAAATGTTCATGATTTTATTTGAACTTACTAAAATTATTTATTATCAGTTAATTTGGTAGGCTATTATTGTGAAATATTAGCTGATGAAATTCCTTATATCTTAAGATTATTTTTTAACCTCCAAATAGAGGCTTGGATTTAAAAACAGCTGTTGCATTTTAAAAAAAAAAATATCAGTATTGTATAAAGCTCACAACTTGTAGTAATTAACTAACTACAATCTTGTCAGAAAAGAAAAATTCTATCTTTGGAATATAATATTGTTAAGAGATATAAATTCATACTAACGACTGTGAAGATACATGAGCTACTGAATAGAAAAAGACAGAAAAAAAAAATATCATTTAAAGGTATTCTTTACAGACTTTTAGTATCATATTAATTACATAAAGTATGTTATTGTATTCTGCTTAAATATCCAGAGGAAATTTGTCAAATACATTATTAAAAATAATGTGTTTTTGTTGTATCTATATTTTCTTGTTTGCAGCATTTTCTAATCAACTTAACCTCTCTTGCAGATTCTTTAATATTTGGAATATGTGAACATTCCTAACTACACTATTGGTTTCTTTATATTATTTTTGTGTTTTGTTTTTTGTTTTTTTAAAGAGATCTTACTTTCCATATTAATATTATTAAATGGCCTGTTGGTCATAATAGGATATAAAAAATTTAGGACTACAATATTGCATTAAAAACAAAAACAAAAAAACTTAACCATTAATATTGGAAATGGAATGAATTACATTTTCGCCAATTTCATTACTAACCCAAAACAATGAAATGAATTTTAATATAAAATGCAATGAATTGGTAGACTTTTCAGATGAAAGGTAGGCTTTTAACATATTCAAAGTTTTAACCTCTGAAACCAATCCTATATGGATATGAAAAGATGTTACTACAATTAAGAGTTAATTCCAGGTCAATAAAAAATTATTACACTTGGAAAACCATTGCAATGAATACAAAGACCAGACCTCAATGCTTGGACTTCTGTTGAAATTATCTTTTTTTGGAAGCATAAGTCTGAATCTGCATCTGAATGCAAAGATAGGTACTTAACTATTACCTACACTGCTAAGATGATTATTTCATAATCAACAGGCAAATGTTAATGCTTTTATATTTTGCAATTCAAAGATATAATGAAGACTAAGCGTGCATTTAAAGTTCATGTATGTGACATGTTGACGTAAAGTTAATTTATAAAATGCTTGTCATAAAAAAAAAATAGGCTGATAAGTTAAGGAATGTCCAAAATTCCATTATAGTAATACCTACAGCAATGACAGGTTTGATTATTTTTATTTTCTATGTTAACTTATTGTTAATGCTGCTTTAGTGATTTGAAATGGCAAACATCAAGCCTAAGACAATAAATCTGAAGAGTATGTGAAGATTAACTCTCAGCTTCATTTGAAAATGATCTACAATAATTAGCATATCTGAGACTCAGATTTATTTAATGTTTTTACAAAGCTTTCTCTTCTGATCAACAAATTTCTATCCATATAATGGAAACTTAAAAAAACTATCATCAAAATAAAAACTGGAGCAAAATAATAAGTATTAGAACTGACGAATTCGTTTTTTTCTATATTTTTTTCCCCCAAATCTAAATCAGTAGATTTTCATAATTAAAATCTCCTTTTCTGACTACCTACCTATTATGAATCTTCTTTTAATAATTAACATTGGGACTAATCTTTACCTGTCAGTCATCTAACTTTTCTTTAAAAAAATAAATAAAATAAATTCACATTGCACTGCATGAAGATTTAGGTAAGCATTTTGTGATCATTCACATCTGCAGGTACAACTGTTCACTGTCTGCACGGCTAATGGAGAATTTATTGGAAATTTAATTCGACTGTTATAAAAATTCTCCATCAGTTAATCCAAATCAGTAAGTAATATATTTGATTCTTTGAGACTGACATCTTTATTTAAAAACACTACACAATTTAAAAAAAAAAAAAATCTTTTAAAAGTTTTTATTAATTCAAATTATATTACAGCCACGCTTTTTTTTTTTTACTTATTTTTTCTTATTGAAAAACCCTTTAGTTTTTTAGAAATATTTCTTTTTTGAAGTCCTTCCTCTTTAAAAAATTCCAAACATCAACCTGCTTTATTAATTGACATTCGTAACTGCCAGAAATATTTTAAAGATTTATGAACAAAACATAAAAAAACACTGAATTTCAGGTCTTCTTAATTTTTGTTTTGAATTTTAAAACAATAAAAATATTGAGTATTGAGTTAAATGTATATTTATGTGCTTTAATTAAAGCCATTAGTTTTTTCATAATTTGGATCATAAACTCACTGCAGTTATTGCTCTAATTTAAATTTGAAAATTTTTTATTATGCTATTTTAAATATTTTGAAGATTGTTTAAAATATTTCTTTTAACATTTGCATTAGAAAATAATTTTTACATATTGGAGACAAATGAATAATAAGGAATTCTATATAATTCTTAGGCATCATATAAGTGTCTAATTGATAAAAACATTTTCATGTTTTATTTTACATTTTGTAGTCTTGACACTTAGTAGTATGTCAAGATTGATTTAAGCAGTTTTTTTATTTTGGACCAGATGTATACAATAATTTAGGCTAAAATTAGCAAATGTCTTTGAATAGAAGTTTCCTAATTTAATCTAAACAATTGGATCTTCTTCCATTTCTTAAATTTTTCGTAATTTAATTTTACAAGATATTTGTTTGAGATCCTTTAATCTTGTTCTGAATCATATTTAGCATAGCATGCATACTTCAGTTTTGAAACAACCATCTCCAATATGTTTTTCAAGCCTAAGAAATGTATAAAAAGAATTTCTTAAAAAGGTTTTCAAAATTATTAAAATGTCCAAAAGTTAAAAATGTCAGTAAACTTTTTTGGGATCAGTTACAGAATCATTTCTGGACATTATACTGATAATAACTCTTCCATATCAAAAGTATGTCTAAAAACATTATTTTTTTTTTGTTTTTAAACTGAAAATTGGTTGCCAACAAGTATAATCACTGTCCTGAGACTTGTGCTGTTCATAAAAATGAAATGGGTTATGACTTTTTCTTTTATAGTGTGTTTTAATATCATTCCTTTCTTCTTGCATTTTTTTTTTTTTTTTTTAGGAATTTTAAAGGATTATATTCTGAGTAATTAAAAATCAATCAGTTTATTAAGTTGTAATCAGAATCCTTTAAATTAAAATTAAAAAAAAAAATGGTTTCAATTTAGTTTGGTTTAGTTTGGACTTTTTCTGGTCCTATCAAGTTATTTGATCCTCTCTCTTTGGGTCAATATCAAATCTTTAATTGATCCATTTATATATGGAAAAGGTTTGAATAATAAAAATTTACAAAAAAAGTAAAAAGGATAAAATTGCAAGATTTCAATCAAACAGTGCTGCCATTTTTAAATAAATATATCACTATAAATTTTAAAGTTGTAAATAACTACAATGATTTTATTATTAAATTTCTAAAGCAGAAGGAAAGGGGGAAGGAATAAAAGAAGAGCAGAGGAATTTTATTTACTGAATATCATGCTAGAATTACAAATCTAAATTTTTTTCTTTTCAGAAAAATAACAAATCAAAAACATTCAGAAATAGAGAAGAGAGAAAAACTGTAATGACTTTCTTTTATTAACTGTGCTCATAAGCCAGATTTTAACTCAGTAGATTAATTTACTGCTAAAGAACTGGTCATTTACGTTATGTGGTTGAAAATTACAGAACAATAAAATATTTAATATATAAATGACAAAGAATAATTAACTCAATTCCTAGTTCTTTATTAAAAGAAAAAGGACAACTTTTAGTTACAAGAATAACCGTATAGAGAACATGTGGATCTATTTAAGATTTGTTCTGAAAGTTACTGCTAAAAAGTGATGTTTATTTTTCATTTTTATTTATCCTTTAAAAATATTAGGTGTTTTAAAGATTGATTGTTTGCTAAATAATTTTAAATTGCAATTATCATTTTTTAAATTTTTGATCTCAGAATTTTTAAGCAAATAATTGAAAAAAATATTCCCTCTAACATCTAAGAAATTCTCTTCCCAAGTGAATAATGAATAATTTCAATGTTTTAGTTTAAAATGATTTCTACCAGAAATGTGCATAGTTTGTATGGACTCAGTTTCTGATGTTCCTGCAATAAAAACTTTATAATTACAGTTGAAGCTGATTAATTTGCTATCAAAATCAGTGATTTTTCTGAACTTTGAAGTTCTGGGATGTTAAGAATTTAGATTTTTTTAAATTTTGATTCACGAAGAAAAAGAAAAAATACTTTTTGGAAACTAGCATTCTCTGTTATCTGATGTTATAAAATTCCTTTCCATCTGATATTGAAATTTATCTACTGCTAATAACAGTGATATTCCGATGTTGTATTTCATCTTTATACATTTTTTTTTTAAAGAAATATGGCCAAATGAAAGAGATTTCACTGTACTTATATTTGAATTTAAAAGGAAAATTCAAACACTTCAAGTAACTTAAAAAATTTCTTTTGAGGTCATTTGAGTGGTTTATAGGTTAAAATAAAACTTCACATATTTGGTTTTTGTCTTGTTTTTTCTCCTTTTGCTGTTCAACTAATATTTAGACATAATTTTTTGCTTACCAGACCAAATTCTCAGAATGTTTATTGTTACTTCAATGATAACGTTGTGATCTCAAAATAATTAGATCACTTCAAGAAACCTAAACATTTTCTTTTCTTTATATTAATGCATATAAATTTCAGAAAAATATCTTATTGGTATTTTTTTTTCCCCAGTTTATATTGCCAAATATATTTTTTTTAGATGTCATTTAATTTTTTTGGAAAATTTCAGTCTTAATTATATTTTTCACCAAAGTTTTTAAGATGATTCCAAAAAAAAAAACATTCGTTATTGACTCAAAAACTAAAGGACAATTCTATTTGAAAATGAAAGGAAAAACCAGTAAATCCCTAAGAGACTCATAATATCATTTAATATTTTTTTTAAATAAATTTTCAGTTTTACAGGAAGATTTGATTATTAATACAAACTCAGAAGACCGAATTTGTACAACGATTATTTGATATTAATTAGTTCTTATTGATCTTTTATTTTTATTATTTTTTTTTCTGCTTACATCTTTTTAACAGTTTTCTTCCAAGCATCTTGAATAATTACACTGTGAATTGCTAATTAACTAAATAGAAAATCATATAATAGGATTTTATTCAAAAACAATTTTTATTGATCATTTAAATATTTTGATCCAAATTTTAAACCACAATTTTGAAGATAACTTTAATGCAATAGAATAGGACTGATTCCTGCACATTTTAATTATTTTGGAAGATCAGATGCCAATTTTGCTTTGATTTTTAAACTGTTATTCTTCTCATTCTAACAGCTTTCGAGTGATTATTTCTTTCCCTCTTAAGTTAATTTATTGGTTATAATTTGCAAAAATTCAAACTTTCATAGTAAACATAATCAATTTTCTTTAAATGCAATTGTTTAATTATTAAATCTTTTTGATATTTACAATTTCCGTAAAAGATTGTTTGAAATAAAAATTTAACAGTAAATAAGTAGCCAGTGGAGTGATTATCTTATGTAATTAAGAAATATATATATATATATATATTCACTTACGCATCCATATATTAAATATGGTCTCCTAACAGCCAAAGCTTTTGAATAACAAAATATTTATTCATTTAAAATCTTTCTCAATCAAAGCAAAACGTGTCATGATCTTAAATTTTAATGTAATTAAAAATTTCTTCAGTTAGAAAACTGTTAAAAAAATCAACGATGTATATTTACTATTCTGGCAGTACGAATTGTTTTATTACTATTTGAAAATTGTTTATTTGCGACTATCTATTATATTATATCCTCAGCCAGATTTACCTGATTTCGAGCCGCCTGATTTTTGAAGATAGAAGTCCAGTTGCACAACTCGTAAATGGTGGCCACGCTATGATCTTAAAGCCTTCTTCTATGGTTTGCAGTAATAGTATGTTAAAATGAAATATGGTTTGCTTCATCATCGTAATTTCGTCAAAAAAAAAAAAAAAATCATTTAATTTTTAAATTTTTTAATAGCAGTCCTTCAAACAACATTTACTTAAATATGGGTGCATGGGTAATTTATCAACTGTCTTAAAATTTAACAGTGTTTTATTACAGATTGCTCAGTTAATTTTATTGATTTCTCTAAAACGTGAAGAATTAGGGATAAATCATCTAATCCTTAATTAAAATAAATATATCCTGAGTTAACAGAGGAAATATCTTAGTTTTGTTCTTGTTATTAATAGAACATTTGTGGTTACATCCTGTTCTATTTTACTTACAAATATTGATCAGGAATTAATGCCACATGGCGTGTTTTATTGCTTACTGTTTATTCAGAAAAAGTTTGCAGCAAAACAAGGTTAATACAACTGCCATATTTTATTAATATTACTATATCTTCAAGATTTTATTACTTCAGTTATCAACAAAACATTATTGTTATTTTTTTTTTATAAATCACTGGTAAGATTACAGCTTGTCATCAGAAAAAAGAAAAAACCCAGTCTATCAATAAACTTTAGATTATCAAGTTTTTCATTTCCCAAATAATGAAATATTTATTGCAAATATTCATTTATTTATCTGGGTTTGTTTTTTAATTGCTCAAAAATGTATTTAATATTCCAATTACATTTGATCATTCAAAGTAGCATATTAAAGAAGTTATCCACCAATTTAGGGATTACATGCTGTTTACGTTTTGTTTTCTTCTGACATCAAACACCAAAGCTTGATCTGCACATTTCACCTCATATATTTTAACAAGATCTCAGCAGATATTTCCTTTATCATTTAATCTCAAATTAAAAGAGTGCTATGAAAATTATTAAATTTTAATGTTTTCTATATTCAGATTTAATAGTTTTTATTAATATTGCAATTCTTGCATAATCTTATGTATAACTGTGTTAAAATGCATTTGTAAAACAATGGGATATTTTTTTTTCTTGGACTACTTAGAAAATTAAAACTTAGGGGAAAAAAATCATACAATATCTTTTGATAATTATATATTTTTCTTCTTTTTTGTTTTGTTTTTCCCTTAAATTTCCATAAAATCTCAGTGTTCATACGGTATCTGTGAATGTTCTTATTCACACTGATCACGTTAAACTTGGAAAAAAAAAAATATTTGGTGCTGCAGATTTTAAAGAGACTTAATTATTGCGGCATTTATCTTAAAAAAATTGAATTGTCTAAATGCAGACAAATGGTGCCTTCATGACAACACTAAGCAAACTATAGTATGTTTTTATACATTGCTGGAATGGCAAAAAAGATTGTAGAATAGATTTAAATTTCTTTTCCAAATCATATTCCATTGTTTTTCTTTCATTTATAACACATTTTTTTCTATTTTGGAGATTGTAAATTTTTTACAATTATACTTTCAGGTGTTTTCATCACTGATTCCCTGAAGCAAGCTGTTGGCAATGAAGCTATCAAACTTCTCGTCCATGTTGATGAAGATGATTATGAAAAGGGGCGCCACATTCTACTGCAGAACCTACAGCTGTAACAGAGCAGAAGCACAGAGGGAAATCTGTCTTTAACATACTGCAGCCTTATAATGAATATAGGCAATTCCCAAATTATTTATATTAAAATTGAAATGTTCTTGTTAAAATTTATTGACAGAAATTTTAATTTAACTACATTAAATGAAGTCACTCAAGCTTTTTAAGTTGCTTCTAAAATTTCATTTAACATTTGGGAATTGCATCATTCAGTATTGAACCCTCATTTCTTACCAATACAGTGTAAACTGCACATTGGATCATAACAGTAGAATTGAAAAGAAATGTTAATAAGCTAGATATGTTAATAAGCTATTTTTTTTTTTTTTTTAATTTGAACTTGTTATAAGCTCACCTTTAGAATTTATTTATTTATAAAATGAGATTATTTTTTAAAATAACTTGTTTGAAATGAATATTCATGAAATGATGTAATATTCATAAAGGGTAAGGGTTCATTGAGTTGTAATATATAGTCAGTATGAATTAGGACAGGTCTTCATGTATTTTCTTTATTCATCTCTAAGAGATGTTTTGTAATATCTCCATGAACTTATATTTGTTTTTCGTTTATGTAAACAAAAATAAATAAAAAAATAAAGACTAATAACTGTTGCTCATTAAATATAAAGGAAGATTTTTGTTCCTCCTATCTTTAGCATTTTATTTATTAGCTTTTTAAGTATTTGCATATAGATTTAATTTAATTAAATGAATGCTGATCACAAGTTTCAAATATTTTGAAATTCTAAAACAAAAAGTCAATACTATGTAAATTTCTTAAAACATTTATTTTGAAGTTTAATTCAGTTTCTAAATATACAGGGTGATTCATTAAGTACTGAAAAAATGGAAGGGTGCTAACTAAACCATTTTTTTTTTTTTTTTCATCGGGGCAGAAAAAAGGTTAAAAGGAGGACCCGATCATCCGACTCAGAATCGCACGTTTGATCTGGAATTCCATGCCCTATTTTACTTTTTTTTTTTTTATACCGAATTTGACTTAGAAAAATATTTTGATGTTCATTCTTTGTAGGGCTATTTTTCCAGTACTTTATGAATCGCCCTATATATATATGCATATATATATATATATTATTGAAAAGTGGCACAGTTTGTTTTCTTAATTATGAATATTAAAAGTGAAAGCCATAGGCAAACTTCAATATAATATTCATAAACTTAGCAAATTCAGTACTCTAATTTAAATCTAATGCTTAACCCTTCAAGCCGGCAAGACGTACACGTGTACGTTCCGATGTGTCTGTCTCACAGCCGGTTTGATGTACAGGAGTAGTTAACTGGCGGCCTCCCGCTGTTAATGTTCAACCTAATTCTGTAATTTTCCACTGACTGAGAGAGAATTAATTAAGCTTATAATTCAGTAGCGGAATTTAAATTTCTGCACTGTAGTTTAACCATTAAAAATTTTTCTTATAGTTTATTTGTTGTCTCAATAAAAAAAAGTACCGGGGGAAAGACACATTCAGGAAAGAAACTTGCAGGTCTGAAGAGTTAAAGAATGCTCGGTATAATTAAATTAAAGCTTTCCAAATTTGTTGATCCAGTAAAGTATGTTCCCTCCAAAAGTTTTAAAGAGAAAATAATTTCTAAGATTTGCAGAATAAATTTTCAAATTAAAAATAGAAGAACTATGCATTTACTTAAAAGGATTTTTCTCAATATTTTGAATAT
>JAFIDM010001028.1:18810974-18833870 GCA_023159025.1 Thereuonema tuberculata | reverse complement strand
TTTCAAGAAACACTGAAAAAATGGTGTAAATTGAGGAAAAGTGTAAATTATGGGAAACGGTTTCCGCATACCAACAACATTAAGGATACAATGTTCAATACATAGAATGATTCATAATCAATACCTGGGAACTTTTATAACACAGAACTATATTAAATATTTTACATTATTTTAAGCACTTTAAAATCTCAAAATATAAGGCCTACACACACACATTACAAACGAAGCAAGATGAGACAACAAGAATGCCAAATGATGAGGTAAGAAGAATGAAGACATCGGAGTATTGAGACAACTCAATATATCAAAGTTGCAATGGTCTCACGAGTTGCAATCATAAAGCAATATAATAAGTAGACATTGGAGGAGAGACTATTTGGCAAAAAAAGGTGTGCATTAGTTTTCGAGTAAATACAGTATTTTGTCCTAATGCCATTGAATCTGCATAAATTGACACTATTTATGGTAATAGTTGCCATTTAATTTTCAATTTTTTGCATGGACGCAATCTTTTTAAAAAAAATATAATAAATAGGAAAATGGAAGGGAAAATATTATTTGCAGGAATGTAAAAGCAGGATTCGACTGTGTATGTGTGTGTGTGTATATATTATATATATATTTATAGGGTGATTCGGAAAGTACTGGTCGTTTTCACGGCCCCATATCTTTTAAACAGCTGCTCATAAAAATCTGAAACTTTTTATATAAAATCGTCAAACATATAAGAGTTATATTTTCATGTTATTATTTATTCATTATTATTGAAATTCATTTAATTTGCATTCAAACACCCCCAATACATTGAAATTATTATCCAAAAAAAAATTATTCAACTGTCTACCAAAAAAATAATTTGTCAGAATGCATTTTCAAAAAAATATATTTTTTTTTTTTTAAATTAAACAAAGAAATTAATGACAAAAGTCTTTAGATTAAATTTTCCTAATTAGGTTTCTATATCATTTGAATATTGGATCCAGACTTTTAGAGTTTAAACAACATCACAACAGTTATTTAAATATACGATACATTGGGGTGTTTGAATGCAAATAAAATGAATTTCAATAATAATGAATAAATAATAACATGAAAATATAACCCTTATATGTTTGACAATTTTATATAAAAAGTTTGATTTTTATGAGCAGTAGCTTAAAAGAAACGGGACGGTGAAAACCACCAATACTTTCCAGTACTTTATGAATCACCCTGTGTGTGTGTATGTATATATATATATATATATATATATACACACACACACACACACACACACACACCAGGGTCATTCAATAAGTAATGCAACATATTTTTTTTTCTCAAAGTAGATGTGTTTTATTAGTTATAAATACATTACCTTGTTCCTCAATTCTTTAACTACAAAAACTATTTTTCAACATAATCTTTGTTCAAGTCTATGGCCTTATGCCACTGAGATGTCAGAGCTTGTATGCCTTGACGGCACCACTCTACTGGTCTGTGCATCAGCCAACTTCTAACTGCGTCAAGAACTTACTGATCGTTGCCATATTGCTTCCCGCAGATTGTATCCTTTAGAGGTTCAAGTAGGTAGAAGTTCGAAGGTGCGATAACAGTCCAGTGAAGTTTTGTGATCTACTCATGGGCATTTAGATTTAAGTGTGGTCTGGCGTTGTCGTGGAGCAGGAGAAGTTTGTTCATGTCTTTGTGGCCACGAACACACTGGAATCATTTCCTCAAGTTTCTTTGCTTCTAAGTTTATTGTTGCACATTGCAGGAGTCACAGCTGTGTGTGGCCGGCCAGAGTACGGGAGAACAGACAGCTTCCCTTTTCCTTCTTCCGTCGACAGAAGATTCGCCCAACGACTCTTAGTGCATTATCAATTGCCTGGTCTCTGTAGACCTTCTGTAAGCGCTTAAGTAAAATTTGTCACGGTCTCCTGTTCCGCCAAAAGAAATTCAATAACTGCTCTTTGTTTGAAACGCATCTCATTCACAGATGCCATCTTGAACGGTACCTACAGTGCTGCCACACAGCGGAAAATGATAAAACAATTTGAGAAAATGCGGAAATGTTTGAAGATACTGTATAAAAAATTTCACGTTTTTTAATCAAATATTAGCCGAGAAAAAAAAAATTTACTGAACAACCCTCTTATGTATACATATATAAAATCAAGCTCAAAGGACTATAATCAGATAACGAGAGGGGAAAAAAAGCTTGCTTACTACTGTCAGTCCTTCCTTTACTACAACATGTATTTTTCGTGTTCTACCTCCTGAAGATGGATCTTGCTTAGGATTTCGAATCTATCATGAAATATGCCTTCACTTACATTTTACCCACGATTTCCTGTATTTTTAACAATGCACAATAAGCCTTCTCAGGGCAATTTATTAAAGAGGTCCTCAATTTAAAAACAAGATAATAATCATAAGGAATTTAATTATTGAATTTAAAAAATATTACTGTAAAATATATAAGAAATTAAGGCAGAGTATTTTTGATATGAACAAATTTGGAATCTAAAGGCCCATAGCCTCAATTGATTGCTAATGCCCATTATGTATTGGATTGGCAGGGAATGAAATGTAGGCTTTGAAGCAGCAGATGTATGAACTATCACAGAATAGAATTGTCCAAGAACCTCGCGTTATACATCACAACACTGCTATATAACTGGCATATATGTTTTATTCCATAGCCTATCAGTAGGTTAATCATTGTACATTGAAGCCATCCTGTGCAACAATTTAGAGAGCGCACGACAGAGCAATTTTCCTTCATGAATTCAAACTTTCTGCAGGAATACTGGATAAAACAAGTAATACAGCTTTTGAGGAAGGTAAGCTAATGAAAAGACAATGTGTCAATAGTTTTCAAAATCCTGCAAAGATACACTGCTGGAAATGACCCAATGGTCATCAACCTTCCACAGTTCAGAGCTGCTCAAGAATACTGTAGAAGCTAACTATAGGCAAAGTGCTCACACAATAGCAGAGGCGGTTGCTATCACTGTTCTATTGTTGTTTGGTGCCTGGCAGCTCTGGGAAAGGTGAAGTACAGTAAAACCTCTCAAATTCGGCCTGGTCCCCAGTAATTTTTTTTTTAATAACTAAATTCGTTTCTCTATTTTGTTTCCCTATCTGTGCGTATTCGTTACAAGTGAAAAAAAGAAAGAAAACCTTTGTCACTATGGAACAGAAGCTTAATGTGTTAAGGAGATTGGATGCAGGGGAATCTGCAAAACAAATATCACTTAGAGCTTGGTGTCAGAAAAAGAACATTTATATTGTTTTTAATAAACATTTTTGAGTGCAAAATTATGAAAATAGGGTTAAAATTAATTAAACCTGGCACTATGTCTTAACAAAAATTGAGCTATTGAGTTATTTTAAGAACACATTCGATAGTCCAGCTTTTCTGTAATCCGGCCCACTGGGCACACATTAGGCCAGATTTGAGAGGTTTTACTGTAGTTGGATACATGGGTTCTACAGGAGATGACACTAGCCAACAAGGAAGGCATCTGCAGTTCTCTCCTTAGCAGAAATAAATGGGGAGTTTTTATGCATTGCATCATCACCCGTGATAAAAATTGCAAACCCTCCCATGAATTGAACTACAAAATACTTCCTCACCCTCTATATTCTCCAGAGCTTCTCCTGTGGTTTACAATGTCTTCCATCTTCTGGACCAATTCGTAGGAGAAGTAACACAGATGCTTGATGTGCTATAGATGACGACTTGGCATCACAGCCAATTGACTTTTTTCACCATAGGATTCAGGCGTTGGTAGATCGACAGTAGTAGTATGTGGATGCACAGCAAGGCTACTTTAACTTAAGTTCCCTCTGATGATAAACTCAAAGGCATGAATGTTTACTCTGTGCTGCCTTTGTTTTTGATCCTTTAAAATGGAATTGCTTTTTTAAAAATCTTTGTGATGACTTTAGAAGTGATCCTAATTTTATTAATAATGCAAACCAGTCTAATGATATCCTTACCATCTATCTCTAATGAATTGGTAGGCCAGTTAGGATACAAGTAGTAAACTCACATTACCTAATGCCATTTCAATTATAATATTATATAAGATAATGATAGTGTTTCATGAAAATCTATTTAAAAATTTGTTTAAATGTTATTGAGAGGTAGCTTGATATTTTTCATCTGCTATCTTTTCTTCACAAACAGTTTAAAATGTTACTGCTTGAAACACTTTTCTTTGAAGTCATGAAAAGCCTAAGTTTAATATTTTGCCAAATACAAATAGTAAAAATTTTCAAAATCAAAAATTGAAAATTTGCATTACTTAAGTTGGTGAATAGAATCAATTAAATCAAACCACATACTAATTAATCAATTAGCTAAAAGGTTAAGTAGATTAATAAGAATTAGAATAGAAATCCCTTATTTAAATTTCAAATGTTTTTCTTATAAGAATTTGTTGTCTTCTTGCACTAATTTCTTATAAGGATCCCCTTGGAATAGATTTCAAATATCAAAGTTACATCAATGATAATCCTTACAAGTGCAGTACATAAGATGATCCACTCACTGGGAGATAGTCATACTCTCATGAACGTCAGGAAATAAGGCTAAAAATACATATATTTGAAGTAAGATTACAAACATCTTTCTTAGATTCACATCTATGCTTTTTTTTACAAAGAAAACAGTAAAGATAGAGAGATTAGCATTTTTTTTTTTTTCACTTACCCAAGCAATAATCCACTAAAACCCTCAAGAACTTTTGTTAAAATACAATAGCAAACAACTTTTGGATTCAGTTTTGTGAAATTTATGTATGCGGAAATTAGGGAATTTAGTTCTAATATGTATTCATCCAAGTCTATACGTGTAAACTACTTCAAAAAGTATCCAAAAATTAAAAATAAAGTTTCTAGGTATTAAGGTTTTAATGAAGCATTTTATTCATAATTATAAAAAAAAAAATGGCATACAACAACAATTTTACAGATTGGTTTACTTTCAAGAAAACAAATTTTTCAAATGTAAGTTTTGATACTTCAACAAATTTTATTCTGAACCAAGAGAAAGTCATCAATCACTTACACTGCTGCCAATAAGATTATTATCTGAACAACTTATTATAAAATATATTTTTTATTTAACAGAACTGAAATTCCTTTGAAGCCAATGAATTAGCTAGCAGCCATCAAACTTAATTTTTCAGTCAAAGTCAGCTGTGTACGAGTTAACTGGGAAAGATATAATACCATCAACAGATCCTATAGAGAAAAATAAGAATGATGAGTTATAATAGTAATAACAGTGTTTTTATAATACTGTATTTTAATAGACAGATTTTAATAATATTGGATTTTTCCCCTCTCACCCACCATTCAATGTAACCTGGATCCCAAACAAAAACAAACAAACCATCAATACACTTTTCTACTAAAAACTACACATCATTCGAAGTTTCAGCTCCAGTTAAATTGTGGTATGTTTGTGAGATGGTATATAATGTGTATATCACATATTCCTTAAATGCGGATTTATATAAGTTGAAGTCTATTTCTAATATGTTAAAATTGAATCAAGACTTAACTGAAATAAACTCTTATCCCCTAAAAATAAGTTTTTTTTTCCTCTCTCTCTCTCTCTCACAAAAAAAAAGACCATGAAAAATCAAATTCCAAAATAGCAGTTGTTAAAACAAAGTACAGTGTTAAATTAATTATCCTAATAAATTAAATTAACTTAAGTTAAGCTTATGTGTTCTGCACTTACCTTCATTTGTGAATTCAACATTGCTTCAAATTCAGAGGGATCCATCTGTGGAACACTCTGTACCATATCCAATAAGCTACGTCCAATTGTATTGTCTGCTGGAATTTTACCTGACTAAGAATTAAAATAGCATTTAATGAAATAGGGGATTCCTGGATACATACTGCTTCGTATATTCCTATTGCAACTTAATTCATATAACAATCCCTGAAAATGAAATAATTTAACTATTCAACTTAGTGTGGTGGACCAATTCAGTTTTAGCTGTCATTTATTTCATCCTTTTCCTAGATTTAGGCTGGCTTTAGACAGATGGGAATTAGATGGTTTCGGTGTAGGAATTGCTTGATAACCATCAGTTTTTAGTCTGTGTTCTGTTTTTGTTTTGTTTTTTGATGGCTTGGATGGTTTGATGGCAAGCACTATCTACAGTGGAAAAACTTAGAACCAAAACAAATAGCTTCTACATAGCTTCTAGCTGGATCAAACTTCTCAACTTTTTTACTGATAAATTGCAGAATTTGAGAAATATGTAATCTGCATTTAATTTCAATTACTACTGACTAAAAACAGTTTTCTGATTTAATGAATTACACTTGGCTATCATCTACAAAAAGAAACATGTCGTTTGACAACTGCCATGTCTGCTTCCATTAGTTCACATTCATATCCACAATAATAAGATAATCCTTCAAATAAAAACATTGTTTTACTAATATATTATCTACTCAAATATTTTTTAGAAATGTTCAAATGCATTGTTTAAAATGGACTTTTTAGATACTGCCAAAATGCATGCAAAGAATTCTGGGTAAATACCTTCACGATTGTATGAAATTAAAAAAAAAAGTAGCAAGTGACGAATTGTTTTACCCAAATATTATTTATTCTAATTATCAGAATTTTTTTTTCAAAAAAAATTCGTAAGAAATCGAGAAATTTTTTTGAAACAAATTATATCTCAATGTGATGCTCAATACACCGTTGTTGGATTTCACCAACAACAAAAGCTTCACGTGTGTTTTTGATGGGATTTGGATGGCCGTATAAAACACCTCATTTGAAGCTCGTGGAAAAGTGATGGCTAGCAAACTCACACCTATCTAAAACCAGTCTTGCTCTTTCAAAAAACTATTGTTGTTTTTTTGTTTTGTTTTTTTAAATAAAAACAACTACACTTAAAAAGTATTTTTTTTTTTTTTTTAATTAAAAACAGCATTTTTGAGTGACCAGAAAGACTGAAGTAACTTATAAATGTATTTGTCAAGACAGAAATTAACAATGGTCTTATCCTCATTTACATGTAGGGATTCCCCACTTTTCACTTTTTTTTTCCCTTAGAATAATTGTTGATTTCAAAGATAAATGATTCCAGCTCTGACATCTGCTTTAATCCTAGAGTTTAGTAAATACCTGGAAACAAAATTCAATAATAAAATAAAAGTGACAATACCTGTTCATGCCTCAAACTCTGTTTTCCTGGAAATTTACCCCCCCCCTTTTTTGTAGTATATCAAACCTTTTTTTGTAGTATATAGAAAATCCAAAAGCTCTAACAACAACATATAAAATCAAGCACACCCCACTCACAAAATCAAAAGTATTGACTTCAGAATATAAAGAGCATTAATCATTGTTCTACAAACAAATCGCTACATAATGAACTAGACACCATAAGCAAAACAGTGCAACCTCAACAACTACTTTTCAACAATCATCTTAACTTCCTGCACATCTATTGAGAAAAACCACAAAACCCACAACATCAAATACTTCCCTTTCCCTTATTATCCATCCCTAGAATGTTTTATTAGACAATTCCCTTGCAAGAAAAACTCCACCTTCAAGATCAACTAACAATTACACCTCACAACAATAAATGATTCTTCCAACACTGTATACTGGATCCCCTTACACAATACCCCTCAGGCTAAGTGGGACAAACAAGTCGCTCCATCTCCACATGCATCAATGAACATAAAAGTTAAAGACAGCAAAAAAAAAAAAAAAAAATCCCTTCACAGCCAAAGACGCCACACGATCATATACAGTAACAAATTATAATGATGTAGGACACGCCCTGTTTTGCAGATAATAAATCCCTCATCCACCACAGTAGAATATCCCATTGTCTACACACTGAATCCTATCACATAATCGGCTTAAAGCTTATAATCCAGTAACGGTAAGCAAATACCATAAAGGACAATACGCGAAGTAACGGCTCGAGTTTGTTACATCTTTTCCCATCCCTTTCATTTTTCTTTAAACATATATTACGTTTTGGAAATATCTTCTCATTTATTTATCTCTCCAATCCTTACCCTTAAGCTTTGACTTCTTTAAAAGCAGTTGTCTTCCAGCTGTTTCCCCAACTGGCAGCAATCTTCGCTCAGCCTCCCTTTATTCTAGAACCTGCTTAATTACCTCCGGTGGGGCCCTTTCAATTTTATTGCTTTCTTTTGTCTCTTTGTTCCCCTCCATCTTTCAGACCGTCAACAGATGTACTCACAGAGAGGACGGCATCTACTGCATCAGATGACGTCACACTGGGGGAAATAAGGTAACGGTGGAATTGAAATATACATAGAGTGAGCTGGTGTATGAGAAAGGCAGACAGTAAATCAACTTAGCTGCCCTTCGAAATCGCCCACTACTGAAGAATCACTACTGAAAAAGTACAGCCAGACTCAGCTACAGTTCCGCAGCCCGGAGATCCATTGCGTCTAGGAAAGTTCTTCAATCTCCGGGTATGCTGAAGTGAGAGCGTCCCACAGCTGACAGACGCCTACAGATTAGCTAAACTTCGTACCCCGGACAAACCGTTGCGCCAGACGAACATTCTTCAGACCCCAGACCTAAAGGAGTGAAGATAGCTTCACAGTGGAAGCGACGCCTCCGCCTGGACTGCCTGCATCCTTAAAAATGCTCTTCGAACAATCAAGAGTAAAGACAGAACTATAACACTCATCTCCACTTCCGAGAATCGCCCTGAACAAAGAACTATTGTGAACTGTTTTGGCACGTGTGGATTCAAATGTGCCAAGCGACACTCGTTGAGTTTTGGATATTTTAAGTGTGTAATTTGTGTTTTTTTATAGTGTATTATCATCAATTTCATTGTGGAAAGCCCAGGGGTAAGATTTACTTATGTATCTCATTTGTTATCTATATTCACTCTACTCATCTATCTGTAAATATGTATATCAATCATTTTATTAAATCTATTACTCTTATTTTTCTAAACCATTTATCGAAATCATTTTCTTTGTTATAACCCATCCTTAGCTGGATAGCTCCCCTCATTGGCCCTTGCGCCAGTTAACAGAGAAGAAACCCCGCGTCAAGGTCACTGCACTGAAATGGCCAGACTGCAAAGCGCCATGAGCCCCTAAGGCTGTGTTTACAAAACAAACTCCACTGGCTTCACAGTTAAAAGTCGATCTTCTTCCCAAATCCTTTCCTTATTTCTAAAGTTTATCAACGGAGTATTTTCGGGCCCAGCTGCTTCATAGAAAAAGGATTCCACTGCGCAAATCTCTCCCTCAACCCTTTAATTACATGTGCGCTAACAAACCACGGATAGAGCGTTACAGCAACAGTGAGCAAAAAAACCGTACGACAAAAATGCGCAGCGATCCTAGTGGCAAGTCCTGAATGAACGAAATCTTGTATCTGCTTATCTCGGTACGGCTGGAAGTGTGGTGTACTGTTTTTGACTGCAATAATTACGAGATTTAGAAGAACTCCAGGACTTTTTGGTCGATTTCCTAGTGACAGTAACTGTTGTGTGACAATTTCATATGGATACATGAAAGTTATTATCTTATTCTACAGCTTTCAGTCTTTTATAGTGTGGAATTTGTAAATATTACATATATTTGTTGTAGGAATAATATAAATATTTAGATGGAAATGTAACTGGTGTATTGTTTACAATGATCATGTTTTTTGGAAAAGAATCATAAAATAATGTTGGTATAATTAGAGATTAAATCTAATACGTTATTTTAATATTATTTTTTGATTTGTTTTTAAAAACAATTATATGTTGAGACTAATAAAAAAAGGAGAGGAATTTTAATCCGTCTGCCGAACAATAAGATGATTATTTTAATTTTGTGACGTAAAGAAAATTTTTTTATTTTTATAAAATATTTATATTATACGACAAAATATTATAATTTGTATTTTTATTCATTTATTAAATTTTTATTCCTCTTGTTCTGTCTAGATCAATATTTACAAATATGAACTTCTTTCTGTACTAATAAATAAACAAAATCTTCTTAAACCATATTCTTTCTGTACTATTTAGCAGCATGCATATGTATTGAAATTTGATGTTAGCAGGACTTGCCACTAGGTTTGCTGCTGTCAAATTGTGTCTCAATGATTTTCAATGGTTTTTCGCTCACTGTCTTGTATTGTCATTTATGATATTTGTGGTAAGGCAAAATGCCTGCCGTTACCGTTAGCTGTTCCTGTACTATCATCATGTGTTGTTTCTCTTGTATTGTCCTGTATGTTTGTGCTGTCCCCTTATGAAGGAATACGAGTAGTTGTCCTGAAACCATTGGTTTACCTCCACCAATTAATGTTAGCCAAATGTGTTTTAGCATTTTCTTTCCTTTTTTGTTAATGGTGATGCAGTCCATCAATGACTTGCCATTGCATGAGCTACCTTTCCAATGATAACTTAACCTTCAACTCACATCTCAACCCTGTCACTTCCAGTCCCCATAATTGCAGCTTTTGGGAAAGTATTTTAAGACTTGCATACTACCATGTGACAATCCAGACAATTAACAATGATAGTTACATCTAGGGACGGGTAGAAATTAGAAATTTTAATTATTATTTTCGAAAGCAACACCCTTGAAAACTCCTAAAAAAATGTTGAATATTTTTTAAAAACTAAATTTACATGAATTTATAAGACCAACCCACTTCTTAAGTTTCCATCTACTATAAGTGATGAAAAACAACTTCCACTGCTGCAATTTAATTCATTCAAAATGTCAGTATCTCTGCCAAATCTATCCAACAGCTTCCTGCTCTAATTAGACCTTACATTAGTTACACAACTAATGTTCCAATGTATAGATGTACATATGTATAGATGCGTCAATATACATATTTGAAGTAGGATTAGTTTTGTTTTTGTTTTTTACATTTAATAATGTTTATTTTCCAAAGACAATAATAGCAATACATTGTCTTTTTGTCAATTCCATAGCTTAATTTATCTGTTTTTGTTATAAAATAGTTTCAATAAAATGCCTTTATATATTAATGCTTTTTCTCAGTTGAAGATAATGGTCATAGAATAAAGCAACACTATGTAGTAAGCTGAAGAAAAATTTCTTAATCAAAAAGAAAAGCTTACCAAAACATCTTCCACATAGGCAGTGACAATTTCCAACATATCTGAAATCTGTTTGGTAGCACTACAGATCTGATCTAAATCTGAAGTGCATTCAATAGTCCTTTTTACATTGTACTTCCCTTTTTGAACAACATTCACTAAAAGAAGAAACATATGGATAACATTACATTACTTTTGATGTTTAATAACAAGTATACAAACATATTATTTAAAGTTTTTGAAAATTAAATATATAGTTGACTCGCGATAATCCGACAGTTATGGAACCGAGGGGGTTTCGGATTACCAAAAGTTGATTTTTTTTAAAACTGAATTTTGACTTCTAAGCCAAGAAAATTTAAATTATGTAATACTGTACGTACTACAGTACGTATATTGTTACAATACATATTGAGTACATATTTTACGGCCATTGAGGATATAAAAAAAAAAAACTCATTAGGCATAGTTTTACACAAATGAATGCGTATGTATGTAACTAATTTATTACTGTTTTTATGTCTTAAAAAATAAAATTACAGCATATAAAATATAATTTTATGTCTTAAAATAAGATATAAAAATACGTACATATGTATTTACGGCTTAAAAAAATCTGTAATCGTTTTTTTTTTCTTCATACATAAAAGAGTCTTGCCATGGATTTTTCTTGAATACCTTAAATTAACATTAAAATGTTCTCGTAGTCGAGTTCCCTTTCACCAACGTATTAAAGTGTTTGCAGCCGACATAACTTCATCGCAAGTGATTGTGCATTTCATCTCCGTGACTGCCTCAATCAGGTCGGTTTTCGAACCAACCTGCGTCAGACTACTGAGCATATCAGACTGTCAAATGTCGGATTATCACGAGTCAACTGTAGTTGAACATCTCTATACAGGGATGTTCAGCTATACTAAACTTTTAGACAATGACGTCGGTCCCTGCCTATTTTTATTTCTACAAAATCTCCAACAGTAGCCCTGTTAAAATAATATTTACCTTCATCATATTAAATATTTGTGCATTTCTTCAATTTTACAAATTTTAATGAACTACATTATTAAAGATATCTGATGACCATTCAAAATTACCTCCAACTAATTCAGGTTCATATCCCACTATTTCCACAGGCAAAGGAGAAAACATAGTCCCTGCAGTTCTTCCTGGTACTCCCATAGGAGAGCTGCAAATGAAATAAAAAAGGGGAAATTTACTACTCTGCAATCTTGTTTCTAAAAATTTATGTTATGAATTCTATCTAAATAAAGTCTATTCCCCACATTAGGAAATATGTGTACAGCTGTGGTTCAGTTGGTTGCAAAGAGTTATTAAAAAAAGAAACTTTCAACTTAAAACAGTTCCAAAATTTAACATAGTTCTTTGACATATATATTAAAATATCAAAGGTAGGGGTGAGCAACCTAAATTCAATTGTTATTGCAGTAACTTCATCATCTTTATCTTAAATTGACCACAGATTATAATGCAAGTTAGAAAAGTGTTTAAAATAAGAACATAGCCAGAAATTTCAAGTTCAAGAAACATGAAAGGTCGCTACACTTGGCAGTGCTGCAATGTAAAAAAAAAAATCCATTCTCAATTTGCTGCCCAGGAATGACAAAACTTATAAGATTTAAGAAATTATTATAAAATTAATAATGATATAGTACAGTGTACTGAATTTTAAAATTTACTGGCATTTAATGTTACTGCCAGTTAGTTAACACTTGAGCGCAATGCATAATTGACTTCCGTAAAACCTGATATATATATATATATATATACACACACACACACACACACACAAGGTTTGATATATAATATTTAATTTAATAAATTTCAATAAAAATATTAATACGACTGCCGGCCGTCGTTTGGCCTGGTCGGAAACAACGATTATCAAATTCAACAACTCTGGAGCAGGTGTTTTGCAGCTGTTGCAAATGTTGTGCAATAATTATGTTTCCGGTGTCAGTTGTTCACTGTGATTAATCGTATGATGTGCTCTCTCTCAGATACCAAAAAACGACAATAGCTAACCTTTTACTTGATGGACATTGGTGTTTTTATTCAACATTGTGCATCGTGTCTATCATTATTACATTATTATTTATTTATTTTTAACAATTTTTTGCTGCTGTGGCATTACATGTTGTTCCAATTTACCAATATAGTATTAGGGTTAAAAAATAATCTTAAAATGTCAAAGTTGAGGAAAGTTTCACCAAAATCTGTTTATGGTCATGATTCAAGTGATGATGGGGATTTGGATAGCGACGATTCAAGACCCAAATTTTTCTGAAGATGAGATCGACTGTGAATCGTCAAGTGAATCGATCTATCAAGAACTATTGGATATTGAAGATGAATTACCTGAAGCAGAAGACAATACTTATGATAATGCTGCTTCTTCAAATAATGATTGGAAAATTATAGACAATAATATATCGCCTTACACAACAAGTTTTCTCTCAAACGTTCACAGAGGGTGTAAAAAATATAAACTTAAGTCCAAATGATAATCCAATAAAATTTTATGAACTGTTTATATCAATGGAACTTATTGATTATATTACAGTTCAAACAAACCTTTATGCTGTCAAATTTTTAGCAACAAAAAAAATTAGAAGTAGTCGATTCAACCAATGGAGACACACAAACCCATTGGAAATGAGGAAATTTTTTGGATGGGATTAGGGAGATATCCTAAATTACGGGATTATTGGAGTACAAGACGTATTTATAAAAATAATGTGGCACCACAGGTAATTTCACATAACAGATTTGAATTGCTGCTGACAATGTGGCATTTTTCGAATAATGAAGAAGCTGAAGGTAATCGACCTCGTAAAATATCTGTACTGAAAGACAAACTCTAAGAACTTTACCGGCACTATAATGTGCCTGGTGAATTTCTCTGTGTCGATGAAACAATGGTCCCGTTCAGAGGACGTTTATTATTTCATCAATATATTCCGGGTAAACGGCACAAATATGGAGTGAAATTATTCAAAATTTGTGACAGCGTTGGATAGCCTAGAAATTTATCAAGGTAAGAATGAAATGAACCAGAAAAGTATTTCCCTGACAACCAATGTTGTGCTCAAGCTTGGACAAAATTATTTAGACCAAGGTCATTTATTTATCACTGGTAATTATTATACAACTGGCAGAACAATTATTAGAGAGAAATACGCTCCTTACAGGAACACTGAGGAAGAACAGAAAACATATTCCAAAAGAGGTGGTAAACAAAAACCTCTCAAAAAATGAAATTACTGGTATGTATAATGAAAAGGAATAGTGATCGCTAAGTGGAAAGATAAACGGGATGTCCTTATGTTATCTACAAAATATACAACAGAAATAACCTCCACTGGCAGAAGAAACAGAAAAGGAGAGGAAATTTTCAAACCGACAATGGTACAAAACTATACCACAGGAAAAATTTATCTGACCAGTACTCTTAGTTACTCCACTTCAGTGCGAAAACCTGTAAAATGGTATCACAAAGTTGCCATTGAACTTATTTTCGGTATTTCCCTTGTAAATGCATATATTATTTACAAAACTATTTCCAAAAAGAAATTGTCTATTATTGAATTCAAAGAGTTTTTAGTGGAGTTTAGAGTATATTCGATATCGGAAAAAATAATGAAGGACATGTATCTCCACTAAACATAAATTGGAAGAAAATCCAGATCTTGACAAACGAAATAGAAAAATAAGAAAACTCTGTGCAAATTGTTATAAAAAAATCACCAGCAACTCAGAAGTCGTGAAGCGGATAAATCGACTGTTATACTCCAACTTACAACATATAAGGGGCATTCAAAAAGAAACAAGCTGGAGGCCTAGGAACAGAAACCAGTACCAGTATGTCAGAAGTATTGGCCCTGGCTGTTAAGGCACTTGTCCCCCTGCAACACAAGGCAGTGAATGGCTGTCTCGTCAAATTCCCAGGGCTGCATTGTGAATCAGTTCCGCAAGTACTGCATGACATCGTCGTCCGTGGAGAATCGTTTGCCCCACAGGTGAGCTTGCCTGTGGAGCAGAATGACCTCACACGTGAGCTCACCTGTGAGGTCATTCTGCTCCACGACAATGCAAGGCCCCACATCACGGCACTCTTGCAGAAATTCAAGTGGGAGGTTCTCGATCACCCTCCATACAGTCCAGACGTCTCTCCCTGCGATTACACCATTTTTTTGATCCCCTACAAAAGGCTCTGAGGGGCAAACGATTCACCTCGGACCCCGGGAATTTTACGAGACAGCCATTCACCGCCTTGTGTTGCAGGGGGACAAGTGCCTTAACAGCCAGGGCCAATACTTCTGTCATACCGGTACTGGTTTCTGTTCTTAGGCCTCCAGCTCGTTTCTTTTTGAATGCCCCTTATACCATTTACATTGTCCCCCCTTATACCATTTACATTGTCCGGAAAAACCAGCAATATGTGCTAATTGTTTTATAGAAAAATACACAATTATGTTTTGATTTATATTTTGATAAATTACTTAATTATTATTCCCTTGCTTTTTATAATGTATGTAAAAAAAAATAAAACCATTTTGCACCATTTTGTTGTTTTAATTTATTTTTTAGGCTTCTGATACAAGTATCAGAAGCCTTATAATCCCTGTTTGTCTGTCTGTGGATAAGTATCATTAGCAACAATCACAACAATAGTCTTTTGCATGCGCAACAATCACATTTATAATACAGCTCTACAACAATTCCAATAATCGCAAGTATCATTAGCAACAATTACATTTATAATATAGCTCTACAACAATCACAATAATCGCAACAATTGCACCTTTTGTATTCGCAACAATCACATTTATAATAAGGAAATTAAAGCAATATCAATTATATTTTCTTACATGTATCAGAAGCCGTTGCGAAGCATTGTGATTGGTTTACTAATCGCTATCTCTACCTTGTTTACTACTGAAAAAAAAAACCTTTTACAATGAACATTTTTTTTTTTTAATTCAAAAAAGGCCATTATGACCGCCAGTTGTCGTATTATGCGCTAAAAACATTCACGCTAGGCATCACTAACATATAATACATATAAGTAAAGGGCCATGATAATTTTAAACGCTTGGAACTAAAAGTCATTTTACAACTATCAGATATCATATGGCACAATAAGTCAGAAATTCGTGCAACGAACGGCCGTTGTGTGGCGTTCAAAATGTTAATGTACTGGATTTGCCTTCTATTAACTCTTCCATTATCCTTTTTTTTTTTTTTTTTTTATTTGCAGCAATTTAATTTGTTTTAAATATAAAGCCTTGTTTTTGAAAAAAGCTTTCTACAACCTTCTTTCTTAATACTTTCACTGCCACCATAGGCAATCCCCAGGTGCGTACTATTTTATTTTACTTTTTTGTTGTAATTGGTAAAATAATAAGTCAATACATAACAAATTTCAATCTCCCCCACCCACCAAAAAAAAGCCACTGAAACCTATCGCAGTTCCGTGTAGGCAGCGCCTCTGGTTAAATTCTTGCACAGAATGTCTCCTAAATATTGAATTTTTAGTATTTTTTGTTATGGGTTCACCATTGATTTGGTAAGGAAATTAAAATAAAATGTAAATAGAATAGAATAAAGGATGTTTTTTTTTTTATTTATTAATAAAAATAAACAAATTCTCAAAAAAATTATACAAAAATCAAATTAAGTGTATGATCAAGGATTGTTTTTTTTTTTAAATTCTGAATTCTAAAAATCAACAAATTTACAGAATCTAGCATTTTTTGAAGCCTGGTACATCACTCATTACTATGGGGAGGGGAAAAAACAAACAACAAAAGTTTAGTGCCAACAACTGTTTACAACAGTTCAAGGTGTCTTCTGAGATGCCGCACACAATACAAGTTTATCTTACAAGCGACAGTAGCCTACTAATCAATAGAGGTTGCCACACAACAAGGTGCAGTGTAATCAGCATGTCTCCTACTAGTCATCTGATCACTGTAGTCGGCAGTGAACGTGTTAAGCCTTGTTTTGTTATTCAAACTTAAAAAAAATATTAAATTTTGTTTTAGATGGATATCAAATTTTTAATTGCAAATTTGGAAATATTGAACTCTATATTACCTCACATAAGCTTTCAGATTCATATGATTATTTTGTAAGGTAGTGTCAACTGTCAAATGGACTGGCTGAGTTGTTTCACGAGCATAATATTCATGAATAAGTAATGACTGTGCAGTGATGTCATGGCCTGTTGCATACCTATTAAAAAAAAAAAAGCAAATTAATGAAATTTAAAAAAGCTTAAAGGAAGCATAAACATTTCACTAACTAAATTCAGTATTTCCTGTGTTTACATACCAACCCAGGATCACTTCATTTGGGTTAACTTTCTTGTGTAACTCGTACATAATTTTGGCAAATTCCAAATCTACAGCAACCTTAAAAAAAAAAAAAAAAATAAAAATAAAAAATATACTTAAAAACTATGAAAATACAAAAGATAAATACTGAAATAAACTATACTGTCAAAACCTATCAATTTTTGTGTCTTATTAAAAGTGATTGTTCATGTTTCTTAATTATATTACTTGTCAAATTAAATGCTTTCATTAAAAGCAGTTTTGTTTTTCCTCCATACTCAACAAAAACCAATTCATTTTCTTAAATACAAGATATGTAAGTTGGTAAAACACAAGGGTTTATGAAATGAATCATTTTTTATATTTTTAGAATTCCTGAATTAAATTCAGGTTGATTAATAGAAATAATTAGAATTTTATAGCAGGATTCACGCTTGTTCAAAAAAACAAAACAAAACAAAAAACATTATAATATTAATACAGTATTGGCAGAAAAAAGTGTTTCCAAAATGTAATATTGAATACAAAACTTATTAAACAAAACAAAATTGCAGTGAAAAAAAAATTATTAGCCTTTACTTATTTTGCAATTCCTTTTAGAAGTTGTCTAATTCTGTCAGAAACCCAAACACTATGAAATTACCCAAGAAACACATTCATTTGTGGTACCATTACTTCCTATGGCTGGAGTTCTGTTTTAATTAAAAAGTACAGTAGAACCTCGATTGTCCAAAACTCTTTTAACCTATGCTCGGGAATTCCCCTCCTGTCGGAAATTCCATTCTATTGCTCCTTTTCCGGCAAACTTTGTCCAACTCAGAATCGTTGGCTTTATCGAAATGTAGAACATTCATTTATGCCATGGAGCCCAGTAAACAAAAACCCAATAGTGATGACGATAACAGCGAAGTGCTGAAGATGAAACTTCTAAAATAAGCAACTCCGATGCTTTTGTATGTTTTGCTAAAGGACTGATGTGGTTGGAGCAACAGACTGACTCTGATTCTACAGAACTTATGCTACTGAAACAACTTCAGGACAGTTGTTTCAGTAAAGGACGTCAGTCTTGCTTAAGGAAGAGCAAATTTCCGTTTTAGCCAAGCTGTAAAGTATGTATCATATGTCATACAAAAATTTACATTGCATTTTCTGACTTGTGGGACATCTATTGAACAAATTTATTGCTTATAATTATAGTAATATAATTTCATTTCAAAATATAACATCAGATTTAGTTATTTTGTACTGGTTTAAAATCCAGTGTTAAAATTTTTTGCGGTCTCCTGACGGCCATTTTTAAGTGCTCTCTTTTATCCGGAATTTTCGATTTAGCGACGGAGGTCCGGTCCCGACCACTTTGGTTAATCGAGGTTTTACTGTATCACCAAAAACAAAAAAATTGTAGGAAATTGTACTTTTTCGATTTTTAAACTAATTGCTTTCTGAAATCTAGTTTCTAATTTAAACACTGAATTTGGTTTTATCAGGACAAGTTTGGATAATTTTTGGTTTCTTACTTACCCTAACAGTCAAAAATGGCATAATGAATCGAAAGTATTCACCTACTTTGATATTTTTTTTTAAAAAATTGCATGTAATCATCAGACCAAAAAAAAAAAAATATGCCTACAGAGCTATTCCAGTTTCAATATTTTTCCAATTACATAATTTATGTTAATCAGTAATTAAATGTAGAACAAGCGTAATGTACAGTTTATGCTGTAATTAGTGTACAGCTGGTATAATATACAATTAATGTCCAATTTGTCTTTCTAAAAGAAATTTTGCAATCTACATGAATAATCCCTTTGAACAGTTTTTGCCTTTTCTTAGGCACAAAAACCTAAACACTGAAGCAAGCCACGTCTTACGGCTGCTCAAAACCTATCACTTTGCTCTAAATACAGCATATATTCTAACTTGAAGCAAGTATTGGCAGCAATTTCAAAAGCAGCATCACAAGCAAATCTAGCAGCAAGAAAAAATTGAAAAACTGCAACAGTCTTACTTTCAAGTGGGAATTTGGATGTCTTATCTTTGTGGTTTCCATCAACCATCTTTTTTTCTTTTCTTTTTCTCTATCTCTGCAGAAGGTTAAGTCAAGAATAAATAGCAAAATTTGAGCTGCAAAACCAACCTCTTTGTCATTTTGTCGGCCAACATTTTAATCATATGAACAGCAGCAAAATAAGACATGCCAGTGAAGTTAACTTGCTTGTGTAAATCGACACCAATTTTTCCCAGCTGGAACAGGCAAGTTTTCAGCAGTCATTAGTATTGTGTGCCAAAGGACAGCATTTTCTTCACACCTTTATTTTTTTTATAACTTAATTTTTTTTTCCTCAAAACCTTCTTCAAATTCAATGGAATTCTTTATTTTCTTAAATATTTTTTTTTTCAACAAATTAGAAGTTTCTCCATTACTTAGCAATAGAACTAAAAAATTAAGCTTTAGCAATGTCAACATTGTATAGAAGTTACTGTTTCTCATTTTGATTGATTGTACTCAGTTTGTGTAGCATTCAAATCTGCTGACGGAGATTCCCATTTCCTAACAACCTAAGTATGACAGATGACGGCTTCATAGTAATCAACCAGATCTACTCAGTCTTTAAAAAAATATATTTTTAATAAAATAAGGTGATCTATAATTTCTTTGCAAGATATAAACTTATCATTCTAGATGCTTGAAAAACTTCATGATAACGTTTAAGTGCTGAAATAGTGGAATAGCCCAATTATCCAAATGATCCCATCATTTTAATACAGACCTCTTTTAGGGCATTACAAAATGTAGATTCCAATAGAAATCTTCTAGAAGTGGAAGGAACTTTTTTTGGATCATTAACTCGAACGGATTTTTCCTGTTACTTTCCTTGTGATTTTTAAATAGCAACCAAAAATTAAGTTTTTTTAAGATTTTAAATATCAATATTATTATTTTACATATTATAAAGAGTATGAATGTCTAATATTATCTTTGCAAAAATACATTTTTCTTAACTGAACGCTGACAATTTATGCAATCGGCCCCAAAAAAAAGCCTTAAAAAACAACATCGCTTTCTGTAACTAAAGTTGTATTACTGAAATTACTTACTTCATCTTCTGATTCAGTGTGAGGAACACTAAAAGAATTTGTTATTTCCACTGCACTTTTATCATAGCATCCTAAAAAAAAAAAGAAATATTTGCAATCGAAACAGTTACGAAAAGCCATATGGCAAATCTTAGCCCTAAGAGATCGGTTCTTTTTTTTTTTTTTTTAATGTTAATTTTGGCCAAATCTCATAAGCATATTTACTATTTTATACAGTACCTAATAAAGTGCCTATAACTCTATTTGCCCCGTCGTTTCGTCTTTCATATGCATCAGTTATTCCAAATAATACAACGGGATGAACTCGCACAACGAGATTTAACGCCATGTTCTCTGCCTTCTAGTATTCCATAAACTAACTCCGCAGATCATTGAAATACTTTCTTCGTTTAATAAAGTTTTTATTTATTTTTTATCATTATTTAAACCAAAAGTAATAATTAAAAATAACTTTTTATTTAAAAAAAAAATAGTAAGTCCAAATATATAATTAAATGTAAACATCAAGAATATCTACCAATCGTGCAAATTAGAATAATTGAATGCAGTTTTGAATGTTTATAGAGGGAGCCACCCGTCTCTAAAATCGCCCAATGTTCTACATATTTAAAATAATATTATTCTAAATTTTTAACAATTATCATTTGTTAAGTTTCTTTTTTTTTTCTTTTTTTTGTAATAGATAGTTAACAAAGTTAAATAATCTACATTTTATAATTATATATTAATCTATCAGCACCTATATTGCAGGTATTCTTTATTTTTGAGTAACTAATAGGACTGGTGAACTTAAAAAAAAAAACTTTGTAATGTGTAAAAAAAATAATTATAACTTTTTATCAGTTTTCTGTAAAGTATAGGCCTACCTCTGCTGATATTCATAGATTAAATTTGCTTTTTTTTTTTTCAATTATCGTAGCATACAATGCAAATAAAAGCCGTTCATGGAAATTCTCGGCTGTGTAGGCTACAACAGAGCCAATAATTCGGGCTATAAAAGGGATGGGAAACTTCAGAAAGACATTCCGATTACCAGTTCTGCTCAAAATGCGTCTTACGTTACCTCAGCGGGTGCGTTAGTTGTGAAGTTATTTTTACCTTCACCAGTCCAATGCAGCAGTCGCTCTTCGGAGTTTAGAACCTGCGTAAAGGTTCGCTGTCAGTAAACGCCTTGAAATCGATGATTACGAAGTTTGAAGAAACAGGATCGAGTGAGCTACCATCAAGGGTATATCTGGCTGAAGAAGCCTAATAAGGCTGAAACAGCAGTCCCAGATTCCCGACATGATAGCTTAGGGTGCGAGAACCTTTTGTTTACTCAGGTGCAGCCTTATATTTCTTCACTTTATTATAATTACTTCTATTTCTAAAAAGATATTATATTTACAATAGATCAGTTATTATAAATATATTTTACAGTTATTTTTACAAAATAATTATATCTTCAGAATTTACGGACCCACGAATGATCGCAAAAATCTTAATCATAAAAATAGAAAAGTACCTAATTAAAATTTAATAACTGCAAAAAAAATTAATATCGAGTTCGGAGAATATAAGACTCCCACTCCTTTCTATGCCCTTCTTCACTCCCCTATCACTTCAAACGTTCCCCAGTTGGTAAAAAAACGAACGTTATGATTACAAAGTACTGTAATGTTGTATTCTGATTTTTGTAACCTGAAAACGGCGTAAAGTACCCTTCAATAAAGTTTGTCCCCCTTATCCATCCGTTTATACCCCTTAGGATGTGAATTTCGAAAATTCGGCGAATACATATCTTTTCGATATTGACAAAGAACACTCATGTGAAATTTCGTGTATCCAACTACAGCGGTTTCAGAGATATGCGTACCCTTCAAGAAAGTTTGCCCCCTGTTTATACCCCTTACTCCGGATTCAAGTTTCCGTTGTTGTTGTTAAATCAAGAACATTTAATTATAAAAAAAAGGAAATACCAAAAAGAAAAAAAAAATTATTGCCTTTGACCGATCTGGACCCCCTCTTTAGGACCCTGCGCAGATAAGCAGGCTATAATTGAAATCTGGACACATCTTCCTCTGGGTGGTTGGACGAATTCATTTTTTACCGGATGATTGTGAGAAGATAGACCACTTTTAAAAAACAAGTACATGTACAACAAGATAATTAATGCTTTTAGACAGTGTCAAAAGCAAAAGTGGCTCCATAATATGCATAATTTTATAAACCAAATTTTATCGAAAGCGACCACTTTTGACGTCCCAACTTCCGGTCAGGGAGTGGTCCTAGAGGTCTGATTATTTGGACGTGGTCACCTACTTTTTGATGCTGAACACAATGGTGAAGGTTTC
>JAFIDM010001028.1:18796323-18810964 GCA_023159025.1 Thereuonema tuberculata | reverse complement strand
CCCCCCCCCCCATGGGTCCGGGCTAGATCCGCCATTGCCTACAGGTCAGATTTTCGTGACGTGGTCACCTACTTTTTGATGCTGAACACAATGGTGAAGGTTTCATTCTAATATTTCTAACCGTTTGGCCACTTCAGAGTATGACATCCAGCAAGCATAATACCAATAGCAGTTCCCTTTTTTTTTTTTTTATAGGCAAGTTGTAACCTAGGGGCCGCTAAAAAAGGAAAAAAAAAATTATTGCCAGCAAGCGGATTTGAACCCGGTATGGGGTTCAACCATACCTCACTTGAAAATTATAAAAAAAAATAAATTGGGGGAGGGTGCAAGGTGTCCAGGTTTCAATTGTAGCCGCAGGGTCCTAAAGAGTAATTCTGCAAAGTTTGGTCCAGATCGATCAAAGATCCTAGGAGTGTATAGAGAACAAACAAACAATCCAACAAACGTCCTGTTTTATATATATGGAAGATAAAAAATAATGTATTTTTTTTTTTTTCATTTCTTCTCTAATATCCATATTGGAGACGCGCTGCCCAATTGATTTCCAATTCTCTATAAAGTAAATATTATTAAAAAAAATTCATTTTATAATGTATGCATTTAATCTGTAATATATTTTCCCTCATGGTAGTTTTATGTAAAAATATTTGATTTCACTTCTTTACTTTTAGGTCGTTTTCTTGTAAAATCTGTTTAAAGCTTTACATGACAATTAAAATATAATTACAACTTTTTTATTATAACTTTAAACAGTGATTTCTTTTATAATAATTCTGTTCTATTCATTAATTTCTATCACAATATAATATTTTAGGTAGTCATAATTCTTTTCTTTTAACAAAACTGAAAGAGTTTTCATATATGCCTATATGTTTCATCTTTCTTTTGACTAACTAAAAGATGGCGGCAGCTATGAATTAAATCTACTGTTCCTAATATCAGGCTTAATCATTCAGGCCTGAGTTCAGTGATCGCTACTTTGCAATGTTTCTGTGATCATTCTATGGGATTAGCCTCCTGGCGGACGACACGTAAGTTACTTTCTGCCATATTGGAAAGGAAGAGATGAGCGAGTTGAATCCAATATATAAATTTGTTATGTAAGAAATTAAGGACAAAGTTTTTTTTTAGTGACTTTTGCAATTTACCAGCAATGAAATTTTTGCACTATAGAGTTTTTGGAATGGCAAAGACTAAGAATTAAGATGGCAACTTCAATGTTTCTACTATTTTTCGCCGGTATTAGGATTACATGCTCCATGAATTAGGCTTAAGTTTGATAATTTCAAAAAAAAAAAAAATATCTTACAATAGCAAGTAATTAAAAACAAACTAGAATTTGTAATAAGGTAATATGGATTTAAATATTTGTTTTATTTTTGCTTTTTTGATTATGATTTTTAAAAGTGTATTAACGCTTTTTTTTTCCTTTCATTTTGAATTAATTTCGGTAGATAATTAAGATGAAAAAAGTAAATAAATTTGAAATAGAACATGTTGAAATTGAAGGGTAAGGAACATTTTTAATTAAAATCATTCGTTTCTTTCCCCCTCCCCCCATATTGAATGGAATTTCTGAAAGAAAATTATTTTATTATTTTAAATGAAGCATTTTGTGATAGAAAAAGTCACGTGAGACATTAATTTATTGTCTGAAGGATTTTTTATTTTTTCATTAAGTGTTAAAAAGCTAAAGCCAAAAAAATGTCTGCAATGAGAATGTCTTCTGATAAGAAATTTTGTATTGAAAAAATTTCATAGTTTCTTTAGAAGAACAGCGATTTTAATCATTGAATTACCACAAATTAATCTTGTAAGCTGTTAAATAATTTGAAAGAAGTCCTTAACGAAAGGTCAAACCATTGCTTACATGGTTTCTCATTTTTGGTGATCAGCGGACCTTGGCAAACTCTTGGTTGAAATATGTACAAGGATCTCTTCTGGAAAGCAACATTTGTTCAATATTATAATAATTAAAACGAAATTTCACATTCAACAAAACATGTCTGTTGATGAAAGTAAGCATTAGCTCCATGTAATAGTCATGAGAATTCTGGCCTATTATTGATAATAAGTGGAAAACAGCTGTTTTGGTATATCACCCAGTCAACACTTGGCCTGTTATTTTGACCAATGCAATAGTTTTGACCAGATAATTATTCACTATATCATTTACCCCCCAAAAAAGATATAATATACAATTACAAAGCCAGAGAATTTCAGAAGAAAGGTTATGAAATTAAACTGTCAATGAAAAGCTTTTTAGCAGGATGAAATTGTTTTGCCTAATGGCCAGTGCGTATTATTAATGAAAGTTATGTGATTTTTGAGCTCCAAATAAATAAATCATACTTTGTAATATTATTGCATCAACTTTTGTTGGCAATTTAGTGAAATATAGGGAAACAGAAGAGCATTAAAACTTAGACAAAACAACAAACAGCATCTTATCAATTAGTGTCTAAACTTGTTAACAAAATTTTTAGTTCAACCATTTTAGATTTAAAGCTACAGTTTTGTTGATAATATTTCAGATTTTATCCCTGATAACGGCTTGTTTGGTAGATTTTTAGTAAACTTTTCAGCTTCATGATGTTTGCAATCAATTTCTGTCGTTAACAATTACGGCACTGGTATACGGAAATACCAGAAGTCATCATGTGACTTATCCTTCACAAACCTCTTAAACATGAAAATGGCAATTTTAATGAAACTTTGTAGGATTAATAAAATGGTTGAGTTAATTAAATTATGAAAATCTGAGGTGTGAAATCCAAGTGAAACAGGAAAACTAAGAAAACAAAATTTTGAATTTGGATGAAAGATTGTATTATATTGTCCTGTGTTTTTGCTGCATGCCATCGAATGCTTTCCAAAAACACTTCTACAAGCACTGTGGATGAAAGGAAGTCAGATAAAGGAGAAGAAGGGAGCCAATCAGAAAAGCAGGATGCCATTGACTTCCGGCTGTTGGAAGTCATTTGTGGCCCACGCCATCTCAATAAAAGGATTTGAAAGGCAAATTCCATGATAGGATTGGACAGGAAGCTTTATTGCAATTATTGGGACTAAAGGAAGGCGGGCAAAACATAAGGCGGATGGTAATGTTAATGATGCACACAATCAAGCTGACCAGTGACGAATCTGGGTCTAAAAGATGTGGAGATGGCTGCATCGAACTCCGGATGTATGTTATTACAGAAGCACGCACAGTTGCTATCAGCTTTGCAGCTGAAGAGGCAAATCGCTCATGATTTGATGATCTGGTTGCCATGGCTGGGCTTTATATTACTGACACTATCCATGGTCCATATAGGAAGCACTGGTGGTATTCCGAGAGCAGCGCTTTGCTGCCGTTGTTCTCCAGTAGTCCATTGCCGGTGCTAAGGGATGAGAAAGTCAACCAACCATAGGAGGATGAATGATTGCTGCATGATTTTCTTTCTTTAAAAAAGATGGTGATGAGATAGGTGCCACCAAGTATCCTTCATTATTACCGAGAGAGTTCACTAACCTGTGAAGTAGTTGGAGATAAGGAGAATTTACAGGTGAGGGATACAGCACATAGCATGGTATCTACTCATCTTCATTTCTGCTGTCTTCCTCACCAGTTGGTTTCCTTTGGGATCTGGCATTCTGCTGCCCAGGAGAGGAGGTAAGGGTGCTTGTCCACATTGTCACACAGAAGGTGTGCAGCATTTTATATGAGCCTTAGGAATGTCTGTTTCTTATGTTTTCCCCCATCAAGAGAGGGTCAGGGCTTTAACTTACAATGGGGGAAAATGGAATAGTGTCTTTATTTAATGGCGAGAATAACAGGATTCATGGCTTAAGTTCTTTTGTTCTCATCTATTAATGGTCTCTCGGAACGCTCCTGAGGTCATGAAATATCAAGATATTGTTTCACCACCCCAGGTTGATGGGAAACAATGACTTGAGCTGGGTGTGAACTCTTCCAACATTTGGAGTTGGACACAAGGAGAGAACTGGAGAAAATGTGAAAATAGGTAGAGATATGAAGTGAACGATAAGAATGTGATCTGGAAGGAAGGGAGAGAAAGGGGTTATTGGAAGCACATCATCCGGGGCGCAAATGGTGTTTGTGACAATATTTGTATCAAACATTATTACAAAAGTAATTATAAGCAATTAAAATGATTATTATTTGAACATATTAAAAAATATTATAGCAAAGTAGAATTTAATCATGAACACAGTGTATAAAAAAGTTAAGTCTTTTCAAATTTCTAACTGTCAATGATCTAATTAAGAGTACATTGACCAGTTAAAATATTTATAAAGTAATAATTGATTGAGATTTCAAATTCTGGGAGTATTTTCCTATACATATCCAGAGGCAGCAAAACATGCTTATTTAATCATTTTTTTGAAACTGTTGTGATGAAATTAGTTAGGAATTAAGAATTGAAATTTTAATATTTAAATGAATGATCAACATTTTAATTGACGATTCACTTGATGTAAATCCATGGAAATGTTGTTGAAGTTAGAAAATAATGTTTGCTGGGGTAACTGACATTGTTTTGCTTTAGTACTTACAGAAATAAAAGTAAAACTTATTTTAATCATTATTAAAACATTCTGTCAATCTTTTCTAGTGATAATAGAAAAGCATCATCTGTTAGTTTAGAAGTATAAAACATTTAGTTTCAACCTCTTCAGCTTGGATTAAATTACACACAAATTCTAGTAATTTAATTAATTGAAAGTTTTTGTTAATCCCACAAATTTTCATTAAATGTGATCGTTTTGATGTTTGAGAGGTTTCCTTGTGAGGTTTCCAACTGTAATAACTTTGCATTGTTGTACAGGTATAAATCTGAGGTGGTTTTAAGCATAGACAGAACTAATGGTCGCTTTACATTTACCATTTCACTCGCCATAACGCTCGCCATCACACATGTCCAGGTGATGGCGACAGATAGCTCTTGGGCTATCTTTGAAGAAATGGCGCCATGACACAGCAACGCTTCTGGTGACGAATTGTAGAACTTGGAAGTCCAATCGATTTGTATCTATTTATTCGAAATTACCGATTACAAAAATGATTTTCACGATCAGAGGGCATCTTTTCCTTATGTTTTTGTGGATGCTTTCATAAAATGTTATATTATTAATCAAAATCATTTCATAATTTCGTCTTGAAAATTTGAATCGACAGCGATGGAGATCTCGAAAAGATATCGTCGTTGATCGAGATTTAACGAGACTGAATTATTTATCGAAACTGAAAACAAAGAAACACAAAACGATGAAAAAAAACCATGAATATTTCCTATTTTAATTAATTAAAAACATTCTTTCACCTATCTGATGCATTGACTAAATGGTTTTCATATAAATCAATGCTATTTTTTTCATGAATAAAACGTAGGCATGATTACAATTGAGAAGTGTAAATGTTCCGTGTGATGGAAGGCGTAATGGTAAGTGTAAAGCGGTACACTAATCACTCGCAATCTACCCTGACATGGCCTCCGTTATGGCTTGCATTTATGGCGAGTGAAATGGTAAATGTAAAACGGGCTTAAGGCTTCACATTTAAAGATGCTGGGGGTTTAGTTGTTTGGATGGTGTGAAATTGCGACAAATGGGGTCTTTTGCTTTTCTATAAATTTATTTCAAATAGCCTATAAGTTTACACCTTCTTAGGGCCTTGGACAATCTAAACAATCTAAGCTGCTTTTTTTTTTCTAGTAGAAAACATTTTTGTGCTTGTAAACTTCTTTTTAATTTAAAATTTAAAGACAGTTTCATTGAATTAAGCCTATTTTTTTCTTTAAATGATACCTTGTTAAAATTACTATACAGGATGTTAAGCAAATGACAAACCTCAGGGGGTGATTACTGGCTAGACAAGGAACAAAAAAGGTCCTAGGGAATATATGTCCGGAAATGCATTGTATGTTCTATAGATGGCAGTTCTGTTTCATGTTATCAGTCTGCTGTATCTTATCGGCGATTGCAGCAGCAGAGTAAGATAGCGAGCTCATTGCGTGCTGGAAATGCATTCTTCATGAAAATGCATTGTATCCATATCACCTGCAACAGGTATAGGGACTAACAACTGCTGATTTTCACCCAAGGGAACAGTTTTGCCAATGGTTATCATACAAGCCACTACCGTTGTGACATTTCTGTTTTCTGTTATGTTCTCGGATGAGACTAACTTCAAAGGGATGGAATCATCAACCTTCACAACATTCACATTGGGCAGAGGAGAATCCTCATGCCATGATTGTATCCAATCGTCAACAGCGATTTGGAATCAGCATTTCAGCTGGAATGCTTGGGGATTGCCTTCTCGGGCCCTACGTTCTTCCATACCGACTTATTGGAGCACAGTATCTTCATTTACTGAGGGAAGCACTACCTGTATTGCTTGAGAAGGTGCCATTGACAGTACGACAAAGCATGTGGTTCATGCACGATGGAGCATATGCCCACTTCAGTGTTCATGTACGCCGCTATCTGGACCACATGTTCTTTGAAGATGGATCGGTCGAGAAGGACCTGTAGCATAGCCAAGCACGGTCGCTGGATTTAAATCCTCTCGGCTTTTACTTCTGGGGACATATGAAGAGTGTGGTGTATGCTGAGCCCGGTTCCTTAGGTTTTGGAGCAACGTCTGCAAGATGCCTGTAATGCTGATGAAAATGAACCTGAGATTTTTGAGAGGATTTGCCAGTCCATTCTTCGATTTTGTAATGCTTGCACTGCCAGCCATGGCCGTCACTTTGAGCATTTGCTGTGATGGGGATGATTATAGGTAGACCATACTAAATGATAAGATTGTGAGTTTAGTGTGCATTTTCGGACAATGTTCATAGGATCTTTTTTGTTCCTTGTCTTGTTAGCAATCACCCCCCCCAGGCTTGTCCCCATAATTTCTTAACACCCTGTATACTATTTATATGATCATGTGAAAATCAGACGATTGCATGACCATTTTTAAATACTAGTATATATCCATTTATAATTTCTACAGTCATTACGTATAATGATGAGCTTGATGTTGATCATTTTGAAAATTCTGTTGCTGCAGTGAGGAAGCTACTAAAAACTTGAAATTTATATCAAATAAAATTCTGTAGCAGAGGACCTTCAGGACACTATTTCAAATTTGATATTGAGCTGGTTGGAAATCAGCGTTTTGAATTATAGAAAAATTCAACTAAACCTTCTCCATGCTTTGCTATCATTTGAAGCTTGTGTTTATTTTTTTCAGAGTTTTAAAACATTTAATATGCAGTTAATAGGTTTTTTTTATTTGAGTTTTTTAGCAATTGAGTCCTTTGGTTGCTGTTTATTAACAAAGTGGCCATCTGGTTCATTTCTTCTATGCTTCAAAGTCTGTGCATGCATGAACATCCAAGGACATCTTCCCTCTCCACTTCTGAGTTTGTCTTCTGTGCAGATACAATCTATTAAACTTATGCTTTAGTTATCTGGCTTCTTAAAACGTTGGAAGTTGTCTTCCTACAAATAATCATAAGTTTGTGTGTCATAGCGTAACTTTGAACTTTCTGTGAAACTGAGCGACTGTATGGCCAACACCTCTGTATTGTTGCATCCTTCATATCTTGAAATAAAGCATTTCCAGACTTGAGTTTATATGACATTTATTCGTTGTTTTCCATGATTGAATATAATCTTTAAGTTTGGTAGCACATTTCAGGTATCCCTGTATATTGTCTTGCCTTTTATCATATTTTTATTGTCCTTCATCATCTCATTTGGCAACTGAAAGGGAACTTTTTGGAGATTAGGAACCTATAGTACATTCTTCAAAACAAATGGTTTTGTGTCAGTATTGTCAATATGGAAATGCCCTTCAATGGCTCCAGTTTCTTAGACTCAAATCACCCTTGGGGACCAATTTCCTCCCCTCAAACCGCATCACTAACCAAAATTAACTTATCTCCCACATTTAAAAAATATAAGATATAAACTGGGTTCTCAGAATAAGCATACGTCATATTCTTCCATAATAACTTAATCTAATAGATTTTAAAGAAATTAATATTCATTTAACTGATATTCCCAACCAAATCCTGATTACTCTTATAAACAATATCATTTTTAATTAAAAAGGTAGTTCAGTAAACACCAACACTAATCCGGCATCATTGGGATCGGTAGGGTGCCAGATTAGTGATTTTGACAGATCACAAAGTAGTTAGGTTAGGATACACTTGACCCAACAGCTAACTACCTCATCTTACCTTTAAAACACCCGGTAAATCAGTACAAATTAGTTATAAAAAAAAATATTAAATGAAATTCAAGTGAAATTTTAATGAAGCACAGATAAAATAGATGATACAGATAATTCTGTTGACTTATACAAGAAAGTTCATCACTGCCAATTCCAAAGTGAAGAGCTGAAATTTGCATCTAAGCACATTTACATGTCTTCGTGTCAACAGTCATGCCAATAATGTAACAATATTTCTGCAGCAAGTAGTCCCACATAACAATAGCAGAAGATTGGTGCGGCTACATGGGAAATTTGAAATTACTACCAGATTAGTGATGGTGTACTATACATCATAACATTTCAGTACTGAAGCAGTTTCAATTTCAGTTTCAATTAAGCAGTTGTCTGGCATGATTTGAATGAACAATTCTTCACTTGAATTCCTGTCAACCAAAGCTTGCTACAAGTATTTTCCTAGGTCTCTTGATGAGCTATGGCCATTTTACACTTGATTTGCCAGCTCTTTTTCCCTTGATCCTTTTGTCAAATGTGGTGGTCAAATGTGGTCCTTTTGTCAAATGTGCAGTCCTCCTATGCACACACTGGAAGGCCTTGTGTCCTTCTTGACCACAAACAAAGCAAACCATCTTCCTTGCTTTCTTTTTTCGTCATAAGGAGACTGACGTAATGACTTTTTCCTTTAGAATTCTTCTGAGCCTGTCTTCTGCTTCACACCCTTGGCTAGCTTCCTTGAGAGTCCTCTGCATATAAGCCTGATCAGTTCTTGGTCAGTATGTTGGTGGCCTAGTACTTCACATTCCTTGTTTATTGCAATAGCCCTAGTAATAGTGCAGTATATACATGTAACTAGTTATGTAACTATTGATGGGCTTGTTTTTCTGTGTGGTTAAGTCTGTCAATTTCATTGTAGTATTTAAAGTTGCTTGGTAGACTTGCCAGACTCTTCTGTAGTTTCCCAAAGTGTCTTAGCGTCTTCATACATTAAGTACTTACTCAACTGTTGTCTTGAAAGGTCCAGAATGTGATGTACTTAACCAGCTCATTGTTCATATCCTGCCCTTTTTTTAAGTCCTTGGTAAATTCTTATAGTTGTCATGTTCAGGCTTGCTTCCGACAATAATTTTTCTCCATAACTTTTGTGCCTTAAGAAACTTCTTCATTTGTACTCTTCACATTAGGAAAGTCTCTCTTTGTATCATTTGTGTAAGTCTAACTGTTAATTACTACTTTAATGCATGAACCATATACTGCTACCTGCCGTTCCAGCATGGGCGAGCGGTATTTACTGCTACCACTCTGTAAGGATGCAGATAAAGAGGCTGTGTATGGATAACTTAGTTTTAATTCAGATAACGCATGAAATGGATAATTTTGCAGACAGTGACACTTAAAATCATAATAACTGAACATAATTTGACATCACTACAACAATTGTAATTTTTTTTCTAATATCTTAAACACAATGTTAAGAAAGTTCAAAAACTCTATTGCATATTAAACCTTTTATAAAAGCTCAGAAAAAATAAATAAACCTGAACATCAAATGATCATAGAGCTTGGAGCAGATTTAAGTGAATTTTTTCATAATTCAAAATGATGTCATTCCTCACCCAGTTCATTATTAAACTTGAAATTGTTTTCTTATGATGCTGTACTATAGGACTTTTGTTTGGTATAAATTTCAAATTTTTAGTAGCTTTTCCCTGCAGCCATAGAACTTTTAGAATGATTGTAGGCGTTTTATTAGCGTGTAAAAATTAAAAGGGTTAAACAACAACCCCGATATTTTATTAAAAACTTCTAGGTGGTACTATATTTGAAACTGAAAAAAATGAAATTTGTTACCTTATCCTTTTATTTTTTTTAATTGCCTTAAATACAGTCTAATAATTATATTTAATATAAATTATATTAAAAAATTTACTCTTAGCTTTTTTATTAATTTTTTTCCTTTTTTTTTTTTTAGAACTTGGTGTAGCAACAACAAATGGAGATACTGACAATAACATGTAACCTAGAATGAAGAAACAAAGGGCTCTGTTTTTCTTTCTTTTACAGCATGTAATTGGCAAATGAAGTTTTGTTCTGAAAAATAAAAAATATCATACCAACAACAAGATATTCAGTTTACATAGTAAGTATCCGTTTAAGTACAGAGACTGTGGTCGAAGTCCTGGACTAAAATTTTATTTTATATTTTGTAACTAGCTTGGAATCTTTATCATTTGCTTCAGAAATAATAAATAGTATCCAAAATGGTAAAGGAAGAAAGCCGCCATGGCTGTTTATAAGAAACAAATGTGTGCAGTAAAAACATAATGAAAGGCTTTCATAACATTAGATATACATTAAAGTGCCATTTATGTGTAAGATCATTTGATGGCCCTTGTTACCAGAAACCCATTACCTCGAACAAAAACTTATATGTACAGGGTGAGGCAAAAGTCAAGATCCACCCCTATAAGGTGAATGTAATCAAATACCTCAATGTACCACAATATTGTACCACAAACAAGAAAAACCAGTTGCAAAGGATAAATTATAAATAATGTTAATTGTTTTGTTGTAAAGTTTTTATTTCAAAGTTCTTGATAATAAAGTACAAATATAATTCATTTTCATGTTTTACTTGCAGCATTTTTAATCTTTAATATTATTAGCATTAAGAAATTTATTTATTTATTAGAAGTTATTATAATAATAAAAATTTATTTTAATTGAAGTAATATTTTTATGATATTAACTACTGAATTGACCATTTAAAGAAATATTGCACTTTGAAACAAACAAAACTTTGTTGAACTTTTCCTAGTTAATGATCAGAAGCTTAGGTGGCTCATTGATTGATTTTTATAGATACTGGAATTGCCATTATATTGATTTGTATTGTACTTATTTTTTTCCATAAATTATTTATTGGCTACTGTTGTTGTTAGGGTGAAATTTGTATCTTAGGTTCATTTGTAACTTCTGACAAAACCAGTGCTGTCTGAGATTCTATCTACGATGTTGTCTGCCTTAAATGCAAATAATCCTTTGAAAGTTCTTCCACTTTACTACGTAGAGTCTCATTGTTAAAGGAAAAGAGACAGAGGTATTTGAATTGGAAGGCATGTGAGACAGACAGCGCAAAAGATACAGTTCTCTTAAAAATGTTAACAGCTGTCTCACTCACTCTCAGCATATTATGTGGATTGGGCCCAATATATACTTAGGTTTTCTCAATCTAAATTTTAATTAACTCAGGAAATTATTTGAAAGTATCCATAATTTGTGCTTTTTTTTTTTTTTAATAGATTATTTGGGAATAAAAATGATTTCAACTGACGAGTTTGGAAATTTTTATCAGTCAATAGAAATGGAGCAGTGCGTTTTTGGGAAATCTGTAGTTGAAATTCCACAAGAATTTTGTGAAAAGGTAAGAAATATTTGGCAAATAATATGAATGCAAGTTATTAGGAAGAACTAATAACAGCAATATTTTAATAAAAGCTTCGCATCTATGTTATTTGTTAATTTTTTGTTTTTTTTTGTTTTACAGTTATCTTGCTTGTTTCTTTTCTGCAGCATATATAAGATAAAGGATTTTACCTTATATGCATTTATTATTGATTTGGCAGTATTGTTTATTTGATTGAATTTATTTAAATTTTCATTAAATTTCATTCTTCAAGTTATAAGGAAAAAAATGCAATTTATTGTCCTCCCCCCTGCCCCTAGTAATAACTGTTAGCTATAGAGCCATTCCGTATGAAATCGCCCATAAAAAAAAAATATATGTTTGGTATCATAATCCATTTTAAGTTATTTATTTTTCTGCACACTTAGTATTTCAGTAATTTAAAAACAATTTTTAAGAATATTCCCGCTAATTTGTTTTCCCGGTAGGTCCTTTTTTCAGATTGGATTAATTTAAATTTTATTGCTCTTAAAGTGGACTATATGTTATGCCATTTCATGTGATTGTAAAGTTTTGTCGATATGCAGTGCGAGGGCTGAATGTAAGCCAGAAAATTGGCAATTCTTTCTTACAAATTTGGTTTTTAAAATTTTTGTAATGCAAGTACAAAGGTGATGACTAAATCTTTGAACTTTTACCATATCTCTACAGACTTAAGTATTAGTCTATGAAATGTCAAGACTGAGAACCTTCGCCTTCTTACTTTATTAAGCCCTAAACATGGTCACACAGTTAAATTTACAAATATTCAGGCACTAATATTATCTCAGTTGGGGAACAGGAAAAAAAAAAACTTGAAACTTCCAAGGAATAAAGTATTATATGATAGCTTACTATGCTAAGATTTTGTAGTTTTAGAAATATCTAGTTTTATTGTTGGGATGTGATGGAAAAGTCCCAAAAGTTAGCCCAATGACCAATTTTAATTTCTGAAAGTCCTTAATCACTTCGTGATTTCAAATGGAATGACATAACATGTTTTAATAAACTCTAGCTACATTAAAAAAAAAAAAAAAAAATGGTTCTAATAATTTTGTTAAACAGATTACCTAGAACCGAAATATCAAATACATACATCACAATGTCATAATGAATTTAGAGGAGGGAAAATAGAATTTCTTCTCCTCCATTAATGTCCTGAAGAAGTCTTCTGCAAAGAAAGATGAAATAGAGACGGAAAATAAAGGAGTGTTTAATTTTTACAGAAGATTGGGGTGTGTAGATTACATAGAAAATTAGAAGGCATAATTATTTAGCAGTCTCTTTTTCAGTTCTTGTTATTCAGAACAAAACTGTTGCGTTTTCCTTGATCACCGTTTGTATTTTACAACAAACGAAAAGAAAAAGAAGAACCAATGTTCAGTTGAGTCCTTGCTCTTATTTTGAACTTTAATCAGCAAATGGATGTTGTAAAATTTAATGTTCATATTTAGGTGCAAGGGATTGCCTTAACTCTCAATGATTATTACTAGTAAATTTCTTATGACTTCTAAAAATGCATCAAATTTGTATACACTTCGATTAAGAATAATTTAGTTTAGGCATCTGAATTTAGTATTTGTAGATTTAATCAATTTTCAGAAAAATTAAAGAAAAAAATAAATAAAAATAAAATGTTACATTGTAGGGAAAGTAGGATTTAACTTCTTCAGAAATTGCTTGTTTTTAATCAGAAATACAGTAAAACCCCGTTATTACGCTCATCAAGGGACCATGACCTACAAGCGTAATAAGCGGGATAGCGCTATAGACGGGAAATGATTTATGAGATGGGGAAAGATTTAGACATCATTTTACAGGAAACATACTTGATTCTCCAATGGATATAGTTCAAATATGAGCTTATTTCCTATTAAAAAAATCTTTGATTGTGGTTTGCCGTGTGTGTGTGTGTTACTGTTACGAATTATGACATTTTCAATGCGGTTCAAGAAACTATTAACATCAATTGATGCACCACTAGGAGCAACACTAATTCATTCTCGGAGCAGATTTAGTGCACTGCCCGCTATTTCACGCGCCTTTTCTTGAATGATTGGGCAACTTAATGGCACTGATGCATCACGGGACTGATGAATCCATTCAATTAGAATTTCCTCGGCATCTTCATATTTTCCACACACTACTTTTTTACGTTTGCAACCACCCTTCGCTGCATTGGTAATTCCATTCTTATTTTTCATTATTGTTCGCAGACTGGATGAAGGAATTCCTAGAGATTCTGCGAAATCTTTCTGACTTAGTGTAGAATTCTCGTCGAACTTACGGAGAATTTGCAATTTTTCACTTATAGAAAGTGATTTCCGCTTCGACATTTTGCACTACTGTATTACAGACACGCACTTCAAAGATTCCCTCCTACCAGGGAAAAAAAAAAAGAATCTTTATAGTGTTACATTTCTTTTCGATATAAAATTTCTTATTTAAAAAAAGCGCTACAATCGGGATTTGAAGCATTATAAGAGGGTAAAAGTATACAGAGTTATATAGAAAATGCCAGGGACCGTATGAAAAGAGCGTAAAGAACGGGATAGTGCTATAAGCGGGAGCGTAATAACGGGGTTTTACTGTAGTATGTTTACATTGTAATAAAAGTAGATTCAAGACATAATTTTCACTTTCAAGATTGCTTTAAGTTAAACTTAAAAAAAAAGAAAAAGTTTCTGAATTAGCATAAAGTTACTACTTTTTTCACAGTATCTTAGCTTCTGATATTGTTAAAAATAGAGAAAAAAAGACTGTTTTAGCTTAAAAATAAGAAATCTTATATATATTTGTATTTTCTCCCATTTTTATATTTATGATTTATTCATATATATACACATATATAATAGGTGGATTTATTTTCTGAAGTCCTCAACCTAGAAACATGGGAAAAGGTGTTGAATGATGAACAGAGGAATCATCTCATGGTAGGTTTTGCAGCTTATTACAAAGAG
>JAFIDM010001028.1:18739643-18796313 GCA_023159025.1 Thereuonema tuberculata | reverse complement strand
AGTGTTCGGATAGCTGATATTTCGGATAGCCGATCATTTACGAAAAAATTGTACCAGTGTCATAGGAGCAATATGAAACACAGAAACATATATTAAACACAAAACCTTATTTTGTATTTTAAACATTGCTAATTAACATAACAAAAACAACGCAATGAAGTCACAGGACGGATTTAAAATAAGGTAATTTATTATATTGTATATCGTATAGGCCTACAGTTTAGGAAAAGAAATTCACAATTGTCTTTTGCTTCAGAGCTGAGATTCTCTTCTTTAATTTTTTAAATTTTTATCTACTGGAACGCCTTTGGTTAACCGATGTTTTGTTTGATGGTATTCATATAATTGATGCTCTACTGTAAATCAAAATTAATTTTTGGCCAAATGAGTTACAAATGACCAATGATTCCCAATAATTAATAGAACTTAGACTGAAGTTTAAATTGATGACAAATAACTTATTCTCTTTAAAATGCATGTTTTTTAATGGTTATTTTGCAGCAAATCTGTTACGTTACTAGAATTTAAAGAAAATAATTTATATATTTTCAATCTTTTTTTAGAAATTTTTACCAACATTCCAAGAAAATGATGATGAAGAAAAGAATGCTACAATAAAGTTAGTAACTTTTTTTTAAATAGTAATTTAAAAACACTTGATTTACTGGCCTCTTAAGAGACTGCAGTAGGCACTAACAAAGAAGTAATTTATCAATAGGATATGTCAGTATGTGAGGAATGACTTAAGACAAAAGTGTGGGTTTTGAGGAATGATACTGGCTTTGTTACTTTTTTTTTCCAGTAATAGTCACTAATACCATTATTTTTGTTAAAAAGGAACTGTAACTCATTTCTATTTTGGAATAATGTACACGATACTTTATCATTACTTTGTCTGAATCTCTCAACAAATGTATTCTTTATGCTAGTAGGAGGAATGCCTTTTTCAGATTATTTGTGCAGAACATGACTTGCTGTTATATCATATTTGCAAAGCAAGTTCTTTGCTTGATTTAACTTTGAAAACCTAACCAATCAGATTTGTGATTTATTTATTGGGGGGGGGGGGGGGTCACAGTAAAGGAAACCAATAACTTCCTTCATTAGAACATTGGTATCCTGCAGCATAAGTTGATCATTTAGAATGGACAGCCTGCTGATCCTGAATTTGTTTTTGCCAAGAAATAAAAAGCCAACTAACAAAAATGAGCTTAAAAAATGGAAGGTTAAAGAATTAATAGCCTGTTTTTCTTGGCAGAAATAAGGCATTGATGCATTCTCATCAGTATGACATTCAAATTACTTTAACAAAGCACTCACAAGATCCAGTCTGAAAAGTATTTTAAACTAATTCATTTAAAGTGTCCCACTATAGGCCTACGCAGACCCTTGGGATCGCAGGAGGTAAGGCTCCCGGAGCTTTCATGACCAACGGGACTAAGTTGAAGACGGGTGGTCAGCCCAATGCCTGCCTGCCTTTAACTCCTGGGAAAGAAACCGGGTACCCATTCAATAGAGGGCTGGGTAGACCCTAGGACCCATTTAAAGGAGAATGGAGTGTGAAAAAATCCCCGCCCTTTGCCGAGGCGGGGATCAAACCAGCCACCCTGCATCCAAGCACCCTTACCCACTCGGCTACCGGGTCCTAACTAATTCACTTATTTCAAATCATTTCTTATCTAAATGCATCTTGATGAAAACTTTGCCTCATCACCGATGAACAAAGAATGGAATAGAAAATCAACTGGGACTTCTAAAGAATAAAATAAAAAAAAATTACATTTGAGTATAGAAAATTTCTCCTTTTATGTAATAGAAAATGTATTACAATCTATACTTAATGAATTTTCTATTATATAAATAGAAATTTTCTATACTTAAATATAATTTTTTTATTTTATTCCTTAGAAGTATAGAAGTAAAACAATTAATTCCTATGTAAGATTTATGCCGGACTTCAAATGAATTTAATAGCTACTTTTGAAAGAACAAATAAAACAAAAACACTTTTGAATTACATTGATTCTTTAGTTATATTTTAATTTTAGTGCAGGGGTTTATAAAATAAATGTGTATTATTTATGTGTACTGTCGTGAATGTTAACTTAATTTGCTTTTAATGCTTATTGCTGATTAGTGGACATCTGTCTTTTTCTCATTTTGTTTTTCATCTTCAATGTCTGTTATATAAATTTAGCATACAAGGCAAATGAAAATTCAAATTCCTCTATTTTACAATAAAGAATAAATAGTATGTTATAAAAATAAAATATAGTTTTGTATATCAGGTAGTCAGGGGAAAAAAAATAATTTGGTACCCATAACAGATGGATATAATTTGTAATTGCTGCTAACTTCAAATAGGTAAGTAAGTTCTATAGTTTTGTTACAGCTAAAAAAAAAATTAAAACATATATATATATATATATTATACTGGGGAAAATGGATTTAAACTTAACATATTTAAACAAATGATTGATGTGACCACCTCTCTGTTGGCAAACTGTCCATAGTCGTTTCTTCCATGAGAAGATACATTTCTGAACCTCATCTAAGGTGATATCCTCCCATGTTCTACTGATTTTCTCCTTAATTCCATTTTCAATGAATTTGTCTTTCTGGCCTATCTGTAAACCTTATTTTTGAGGGAATCCCATACTCAGTCCATTGGTAGATTACAGTTGGGAAACAGTCATTCATCTTTTATAATGAAGTTAGAGGTCTTTTGCTCTAGATGATTCTGGGTCACTTGTCATGTATGGAAGGTTCCCCATCTTGCTGGGAAATGAAATCCTCATGTTACAGCTGATAGCAATCGAGAGTAATCCATTATCTAACAGGTTGATGTTGCTCTTGAAGTTAACTTGAGAGTTAACTTAAAAAAAAAAAAAAAAATGCTTATTTTTAAGATTGACTTATTTGTAAGAAATTTATTACAAACATTGTTTCATTACATGCCACACAATCAGAATATGACATATACAAAATATTCCCCAGGATGTTATTGGGTTTTTTTGTTTTTTTTATAGACGCATTTTTTAAGTTTTTTAGCTGTAACTAAAGAAACTCTGTAACCTATGTATTTGACTGCAGGAATTGTAGATTATATCTATCTGTTAATGTGTGCCAAACCTCAATTGCATAAGATTTGAATTAAGATTATTAAACTTTGAATTAAGTAAAGTTCTTTTCTGGCCACCTCATATGCTTACACACAGTAGGCTATTATGTTGAATTAAGTGTTTTTAAAATTATTACAGTTTAAAAAGTAACTGTTAACATGAGTTAACTTTTTGAAAGAAAACAAATGTAATTGTAATGCAGTTAGTTTTAATATAAAGTAACTGGAACTACAAATCAAATACTTTAAAAAATAATACTTTCCAAACCATGGGTGAAAGCTTATACAGAATTATAACACTGTTGTACCTCCTTATCTATATCCTTTAGACATAACAAGGTTAAGTGAGAAAAAATAAATAAAACAAAAGTTTTGGGTTTTATACATGTTTGTATGTCCCAATAAGCCTGCAGCAAGATTGCATCAGACACAAATTTTCTCTAAAGTAAACAAAAGTAACTCTTCCAAAAACTTTTTATTTATTTTTCCTCTCTTAATACTCATTATGTCTAAACGTATTTTGACATTTTTTTGACACGCTGGATGGTTCGAAATGCATCTTCAACTGCATTGCACAAATCTTCATTTGTAGCATAACGACGTTCAGACGCGTAGGCCTCGATAATTCCCCACAAAAGAATGGTCACAAGTCGTGAGATCAGGACCTTGTGGTGGTCATTTCAATGGAGCTGGCGATGCTGAAGTACTGCGACCAATCCAGCGTCCTGGAAAATGTTCATGAAGAAACCAACGCACAGTAAGAGCAAAGTGAGGGTGTCCTGTCCTGTACAGCCATGTCTTCAACCTGTGGGATTAACCATGTTTCTAACTTGTAAATAAGTTTTGCCATTAAAACGTCCATCAAAAAAATTCGATAAAAAAATGACATGATGTCATTGCAGCCCATATCATTATGTGAGGTGGATTCCTCTCCAACTCCAATCTGTAATGAGGGTTCTCTTTAGTTCAAAAGACAACAGTTCTGTTGCGTGAACTGCGCTAAATCTCTTATTCATCTGAAAACAGCAACTTTGCATGGGACACTGAATTAGAGAATTGTGCTAACAAAGCATGGCATGCTGTTATAGGCTGATCTTGGTCTCCATCTGATAACTCATTGATGAACAGTGGGCTTTAGGTGTTTCTTTATGTGATCCTGCATTCTTTTCCTCAGTACATCAAGTTCAGCAACACGTTTACATGTTGATTTCACAGGAGATTGTTGAATTGAAGCAGTGGCACATGTTTCTTTCTTTCTTCCATTCTGTGGCCTGTCTTTAACACTGCCTAAAGCAAAAGCACATTTCTTCCAATTGAGCATTGTCACTTTTCAAGGTGAGGCCTTATTACATCTTTTCTCTGCTCCCATTATTTGTCTCATTGTCTGTCCTGTGTGTTGTCATCCGTGCACCCACACACTTGTCACTAACTGCTCCTCAATAATGTAACTATTGCCACTTATGTCTTCCATGACTGAACACTGCAATATGATTGACTGCAATACTCATATTTTTCCTCGAACGCAATAATAATATCAACCAATAATACCACCTGCATTCCACTGGCAACAATTGAAATAACATTCAATAATAAATATTTACATTTATTACTACATAATATGGGGTACAGGAACTTCCCGGATACCCTGTACTAAGGATGGAGTTTAGTTAGTAATAAGACCGTTTTTTTTTTTACATTTTCAATACAAAACTTTTAAGAAATATGTTTTCTGTATAATTTTTCAGTCATGTAAACAAGGGAAGCATTTCAACAAAATCAAAATTATTTAAATTGATAAAGTGCCTTACAAGGAGAGGCCACACCCTATACATCACAAAAGTCAATGCCCTTTTGTAAGTTGAAAGTACTAAGTATTTCAAAATAAATATATTTTGAAATATTTATATTATATATTTTGTATATATATATATATACAGGGTGTGGGGCCAACACTCAGCCTTTTTTCAAATATTTGACATTGTTTCATCGATTTTTGAGTATTTAGCTTCTTAACTTCCTGTTGTCGAATTCAGAGGAAATGTTTGCATGGCATAATGCATAAGTAACAGACTGGAGATCTAAGGAATGAGGATTTCACTCTTTGTGAGGGAAAAGTTTTTCTTTTAATTTAATTTCTTTCTTGAATGACAAGGCTTAACATGCATTGATGAAATAAAGATAACGAAATAAGGATAGGAAATGAAGCAAACTTACTTGGTAAACATGAAGTAAACAACATTAAAAAGGGGTGAGATACTGACAGTTTCCAAATACTGAGCATTCCATCCTCGATGAAAGTGCAAAAATTTAGGACGACCTAAGGTGAAGAGACATAGTGAAGGGGTGGTGGTTTAGCAATAGTGATGGGTGTTTGCCCGCTGGTAATGGGATTGTAGGCATTAAGCCAGATTATATGAAAAGATCCAGCAGGAAGGCAGTGGACTGGTTTATTGTGGTGGGAGAAGGTTTTTGCATGCCAGTTTCATTTCTTTTTGTTTCTTTGTTTTTTTTTCTTTCTTGAAGATAATATAGGTTGTTTTTTAATAATTGCAATTGCGCCAACAGATCAGCAACTAGATGGGGCTTGTAATTCTGAGTCTCTCAAATGTGTGTTGAAGCATGGATTTTTTTTTTACTCCCTGTGATGTCCCTTCAGAGGCTAGTAATAATATGGTGAGGTCATAGTCTTAAGCCCCGCGAACACCATGCAATTTTTCAGCAACTTAGTCGTCCGATTTTGACGTCACGAGTTGATATAGACAGTTTTGAGACCGTTTATATCTTGACTGCAACTTTTGTCATCTGATTCGAGTTGTTCCTACATCTGCAACTCGAAAAATTGCATCGAAGCCGCTGGGAATTACCCAATCACAGGGCAGCGTTGGAACACGTCAGTTGTGACGCCACGCCCATGAAAGAAATGGCGTCGAAAATGATATTTGCCGATTGGATTTGAAGACATGCTCATACTCAATGAATATCAAGAGTATTGCGAGTTTCTTTCATGCAAAAATAAAGTTTATACTGAAATGCAGAAATTGTATGCGGCAGAATTTATCAGAGAGGTTTCAAAACCTCGATTTTTTTGGATTTTCCACATCGGGTTTGGGAAACGCATTGCATTATGGGATTCCTTCTATCATGGCCGACTTCATGTCGAATTGCATGGTGTTTGGGGTTTGACAAAAGTTTATATCAACTCGTGACGTCAAAATCGGATGACTAAGTTGCTGAAAAATTGCATGGTGTTCGCGGGGTTTTACAAATTATCTGAAATGTTCAAATTAACACAACTTTATCTTGGTGTATTTCCACCACCCTTGAAAGAAGTTTGAACATTGGAACAACATTAGCAGGCTAATATTGTTGGGATTGTTAAAAGAAAACCTTTAAACATATATTTGACCATACAGGCCGTAAAGTTGGAATGTGCAAGGTGGAGGATCCTAACCTTGCCAGTTTTCTGTACTTATTACCATCAGTCCCTTTTATCCTCACTGGCCAAAGTGAGATTAATCCTGGCCAAAGAGGTGATTCAGGGAATGACATTTTTCTTTGTCTTCTAAAAAACATTTCTTCATTTAGGGGATACAAGGTCTAAAAAAAGGCTTGAAACTTTTTAAGACAACTTTTGTTGCCAAGCAGATAGCTTTTCCTATTATGTAATGAGAATTGTTTCAGATGCACAAGCCAGGAAGGAAGGAAAAAAGCTGACTCAAATAATGCAATGAAATCAACTCTTAGTGCAAGTTTTAACTTTGAATAATGAATGGATATCTTAAGTTTAAATTTGGATATACAGATAAGCATTGGAATGTATGTTTTGAAAATCATACTTTGTTACTCCTGAGCATCTATTTCTTGATCAATCTGTAAACTGGAGAAAGAAAATTCCATACCACTAATAGTTCATTTCCCCTAGACAGAAAGAGAAAGCAAATTATATAAGGATATAGTTGCATCACTTGTTATTCTAGAAATCCATTTGTTGATATCATAGTGCTTTCCATCAAGCAACAGTGATGGACCTGCTTTCAAAGCACTAATGGCAGCCAACATAAAATTACTTAAAAAGGATGCTGTCCTTAGTACTCCTGATGAAGACTAATGATGATTTTAGTAGTCTTCGACCTAGTTCTAGCCTTTGGACAACAGCAGGATAAGAAGCGTCAAAGCTACTAAGGAAACAAATAAGTCTTCTTCCATAAAGAACATACATCTTCATCAAATAACTTCTATATTTCTGTTGTTGTTTTTTTTTTATCAAAAACCTTCATCAGGAAATAAGTCTTATTTTTAATTCACTTTATATGATTAAAATTATATTAAATTTGCTTTCACTTATTTATCCTGTTTTTATAATAATAAAAGCAGTCTTCTGTTGTTACCTAGATATCTAAGTAACTGATATTTTTGTTATGTTTCTTATTATAATAATTTAATGGTCTTCATTTACCTTCTGGGACATTTTATTCTTTGGTTAATCTTAGTTGATGAATCTAGAATATCAATTCTAAATGATATAATTAAATCTGATTTGTGGGAAGTTATTTGCTTTTTATTATTAAAGTACTGTATTCAACAGACCTTTTTTATAAAATTTAGCTACTTTTTTCTTGAGTTTTTATTCATTGTTATTATTGTTACTTTATTAATCATTGTTATTTCAATTTTTCAGAAACCTTTTCACAGGAGAAAATTTTAGATTTGGCAATCCAATTCATCAGTTTCATAGAAGATTAAAAGGTAGTTATTACTCCTAGTATAAGTCATTCTACATGAAATAGCTTATATCATCTGCAGTTTCTGCTGAAAAGTCAATCACATTTTTCTTTTTGATCTTCAGAAAAATGTTATTAAAGAAATTAAAATATTTTAATAGCATTGTATAGATTTCTGTTTTCTACAATAATCTTTGTTAGTATGAATCTTTTCCTATTCTCTCTCATCTAATTCCCGCTACAGTAATATGAATTACATTTTTTTTTTTTATATGGCAGTGACCTGAGAAATATTTTAAGATCTATGCTTGTTGATCATGCAGAAGAAGCACGTGAAATTAAAATATGGCAAAGAAAATAAAACCTTAATAGAGTTGTTAGTTGTGATAGAAATTCTAAAAAATTCTGTCATCTTGCAGTAGGTTCTGTAAAGAAAAAAAAAAATCAATGTTTGGTGTAGATAAAAATCGACCTTTTGATATTTATATTAACCTGTATGTTTTCAGTTAAAATGAAAACGTGCCAATTCAAAAAATACATATTATATTAAATGAAATGTTGAAATTTTATTATTACAATATTAGCATTCAAATCACTTAATAGACGACTTAAGTGGATCATCAGATAGCATGTGACATGCAGTTCAAAGAGCCTTTTGCTATAGTTTAGTTTAGGTGAGTGTTATGGATGCCTAGTATTGGTTGAGATTTTTCTTTAAAGAGCAAAAAAAGAGCAGAAAGCATTTTTAAGAGTTCAAGAAGGTCCATCTTACTGTCTCCCCCCCCCCCCCCCTTTTTGTGAATTTTAGGAAAAACATAATTCCCATTTATTTTCTCCTATTTTTGAGGTCTGTATTGTCATACTGCAATGCTCTTGATGAGAGATGTTACTGCACTTCAAGTCATTTCTGAAACTAATTTCTTAAGTAGGTTGCAGAAGTATAAATAAATTATGACGTCATGTCATATGGTATCTGATGATCCACTTAATTTTTTATTCATCAATGTATTTGTTGTCCAAAATAGAATAATTTGATAAATATATTGCTACAAGATGAATTTTATCTAGAAATTTAGTTTAAATAGAATGTCTAGACAAAAAAATGTCAATTATTTTTTTTTTTTCCTTAATTAATTCATTTCTAGCGTAACCTAAAATATTTACAGATAAATCTTAAATTCAATATACCAGAATGAAACATTTGAATAGTTTTTGAAATGAAGTAATAATAAGTAAAATTATTCTTTATTTATTATTTAATTAAAAATATAAACTGTGTAAGAGATAGAAAAACAAAATTGGCTATATGTGTAATACTAATGAATGTTATGAAATTTTTGAAGAATTTCGTCTATTTAATGGCATTCAAGAAATATTCATTACAATTGTCAGAGTTCACACTTTGAGAGATGAAAATAGTTTGTTTTAATTTATAGGGATATTATCTGCCATTAAAAATTAATCCTAGAGAATTTGTTAAATTATTCCACAACTTCCTTAATTCATTTTTTACATTTTGTTAATTTAGATGGTTACTATTCTCCAGAAACTGTGACAGTAACAGCATTATTAAGAAAAGCCATTTACAGGGAATATCGTTATCAACAGCAACGCTACTTTTATAAATTACTTCAAGATATACTCATATCACGTAAAGTAAGCAGAAACATTTACTTGCTTTTTAAATGTTAAGTTTTACTTAATGAATGTGATAAATGTCTTTTCATTTTCAGGGTGTAACTGAAACATTGAAGTAAGATTTGTATAAAGCGTACTCTTGCTATATGGAAGTTATTTTTGATTACGTGAATTCACTTAACCTTTTTACCTTTTTAAGTTAGAAATTAGTTACTATAATTACATTTGGTTTTGGTTCATTTGTTTCTTTCTTAAATTCCTATTTACCAAATTGCATTTTCTTAACATTTTTGTTCATGTCTACACCTATATATTCATTTAAAATGCAGCATTACTTCAATAGAATACAATGACTGTACAAATGCCTATTATCATTGATAAAGTTTTGAAAAAGCAGTGCTTATGATCTGCTTTCCAGTTTTCTGTTCTGTTCTGTTTTTTTTTAATAAGTTCAATGAAAGAAGACTAGTCAAATAGTGCAATACATTAAGCCTTTTATATCTTTTGTTTGACAAATTTGCAAATCTGTACTTATATTGAAAATTGAAAATAAATAAGGTAAATTTATTTGTCGTATCAGTTGAATTCATAGGCAACAGACTAGTAATTTGCATATTTCATCAATATGAAAGCATTTATTTATTTAGAATATTTTTTTATTTTCTGTAGTTATATTTTTTATTTAAAGCTAGCAACTTTACGAGTTACTTTTCCTATACTTCATTGGCAAATTCCTCGCCCTTTATTTTAATATAAGTTATATTAAGAATTATTCAGTTACTACCTTCTTGAACATAAATGATTTTAATTCCAGGATAGTAGTTTTTAATTGTTTCTTTGGTTTGTCATAAAGATAAATCATTTACTATTATTAATGATAATAGTAATGTTTACTATTAAAACAAAATCATGCTCATCTGTAAAATTAAAGACCATTTTTTTTGTTGATTCTAATTTGCCCTTATTTTGATTGAAGTTTTCTAATTTCTTAAAATTTTAAAATAATTTGGTCATCTAAATTTGTCTTTATTATCATTTTAACAGAAATTACTTGAGGCTGCTTCTAAACTTCCACCAGATCAACCTGTGAGAATGGAAAGAATTCAGCCTCGATATGGTAACAATTCAGTAGATCAGAAAACCAAAAGGAGATATTTTAGGTTAGTTAATGTCTTCATATAATGAAAATAAATAAATAAATAAATAAAAAAAATTTTTTAGTGTTACAATAATTCTGTTTATCTTTTTAATTATGCTTTTTTATACAAGGTGTTCATAATTAAAGTTCACATTTCGAAAGGCTGTAACTGGAGAACCAATCGTTAGAGCTACTTTGTATTTCATATGAGGACATCCATGGCGATCGAATTTTTTTCCCCCCCCCCTTAAAAAAAATTGTTCTGAAGGTGGCTGCTAAGGCGATATAGTGCGCTGCAATCATGTGGAGATACATGATTAGTTGTTACACAAGGACATGTTCTATTTGATTACCTCTGGTATCAGCAACATTGCAACATCACAAGCTCAACCATAGCACATAGTGTCACTCGTAATGTTGAGAATACGGTGTGTAAAGCTGGTCTTCAGGTCCCCAAGTTGGCTAGGTGTTCAAGATAGACAGAGTCTGAGATAAAACCACAGCCAAATGTCACAGGGGGTTGAGATCCTGCGAACTGCTAGCCACATTGTTCAAAAATGGTGGCTATGACTGTCGTCAGTAAAAGTAGCCCGAAGCAACCACATGACAGGGATGGCGATGTGAGGTGGGACACCATCCTGCATGAAAACCATTGCGTCCAGACATTGAAATTGTTAAAGTTGGGAATAACCTGGTTGGCTAACAGATGCATAAAGCTGGCCAGTAACTGTGCAGGTGAGTTCTTCGAAAAAGAAAGTTCCAACAATGAATGTGGAAGATGAAACCACACTAAAAGGTGACCTTTGGTGAATGAAGTGGCAGCTGTCACAAGACGGGTGGGTTAGCAGGTGCCAGAATACTGCATTTGTGAGTATTCACATCACAATGCAGATGGAAGTGAGCTTCAACAGTCCACAAAATGTTCCATGGCCAGTTGGCTTCCAGTTCAGTTAGAGCAAGAAACTCCATGGCAAATGTTTCATATACACCTCTGTTGGGAGTGAGTAATTGCCGAACATTGCAGATCTTGTAGGGATATGAGCACAAAATTTGTCATAGAACTTTGTGAACAGTGCTTACAGGTTTGTTGAATGACTGTGCTATACACCGTGCACTGCTGCTTCCCATGACATTTGCCACCCTTCCTCCACCGATACGGCTACATCCTCCACTGTCTGCTGGTCAGTGTTTTCCATCCTCTGCCAGTCTTCACCTGTAAGGAACCTATCTATTCAAATTTCTGAATCATTTTTCGAACACCTTTTGCAGTCATAGGACCAGTTTCTGTCCCTTTATTGTCCCAAACTTTCGCAATGCTGTTATTTCGATAAAAACAGGCTTTGATCCTTTTGTACCATTGTCATTATGCAATGATGTGGCTGATTCCTCACCTGTCTGCTTTTATAACCATTTTCAGTCATGTGCCATCACATGTGCATTTATCATTTGCATTATCAACTGCAGTGCCATATATTGCCCTAGTGGCCATCTTTCAGGAGGTTTTTTTTTTTTTTTTTTTTTTTTGTACCAAACAAAATTCCATCGCTACCGATGTCCTCGTGTGAAATATGAAGTCGTTCTGCTGATTGGTTCTCTAGTTATAGCCTTTCAAAATGTGAACTTTAATTATGAACACCTTGTATGTATGTGTGTAGTATATATATATATATAAATATTTTATATAATTTTTTTTTTTTTAGGGAATTACAAGAGATAAGGGAGGAAGTCAGTTATCTAGAAACATCTTCTGAAGATGAGAATTATCCTGGTATTAATTTGCTAAAGTTAATTAAAAAAGCTACTTCATCTATTAAAATTTCCTTTTAAACTTGTTTGAATTAATTACTTCTAATTTATGTGTGTGTGTGTGTGTATATATATATATATTCCTATCATAAGAAATAATCTAATGGAATATTTTGCAATGTAGTCTAGCATTATTTTCAAATGGTGTGCGTCCTGCATATTTGAAGCTGGATCTAGTTCAATTTTTTATTTTTATTACTTCAAATGTTAATTTTATTATACATTACTCCTTTATTGCTGTTCTAATAAAAATATTTCTTGAAATACATTTTGAGCATTGTTACAATTGTTCTAAAAGTTTATTCTTGTTTTTTGTTTTGTTTTTTAAAAACTAAACAAAACCAAAAATCTAAAGTTTTTTGGAATTTTTGAAGGTCTTGAGTGTAAAGATGCACGTTTGGTGAAATATTAAGTTTATTGCAAAACTTTAATATTTAGCACCAGCTATTACATTCCTGTTAAATGACTAAAAAGCAAAAGATAATTTTTCAATCCTTGAAGATAGTCATTTAATAAAGCAAAATCAGTTTTTACTCGATTCATTTGATGGACCTATGATATTATCTTGGATTTCTCCATAGATGCAGGTTGTAAAGTTTCCAGCACTTCTGATTTTGGGCTTTTCACCATCCATTTCTTTCTGACCATTTTGATAATTGGTCTGCATAGGAACACAAAACTTTTTAAAGGCTTGACTAATGACAAAAAGGAATACCCTGAATTCCCTGTTGATAGAAAATACAGAAATTTCTCGGCTTTATGATTCCAAACAGATAGCATCAGTTTACTTTCTAAAGTTTCTTAGGTAACCAGTATATCTCTTAGAACAAGGAGAGTGAATGCCTTAATATGCATTCACAACATTGGCAGGACACCATCTTGAAAAGTTGTGGATTTTGAAATTCCAAATTCAAATGCTCAACTGTATTTCGATCTTTTTTCTTATCCAAGGAGTAGTAATATTGTAAATACAGTCAGGCTATTTGTCCTCTGCAAAATTAATTGCAAACAGCAGCAGTTTTGTATATAAAGGCAATAAAAGTCAGTCCCTACTTTTTCACCATTTTGAGAAATTTTGCAAAACATTTTATGAACCTAATTCATTAAACATTTGGTGTGAATTTTACATAAAAGAAATGTATTTACTTAAGAAATTTAACATTTTTCAGAAGGAAGTCCACCTAAGATGACAAAACGACAGAAAAAACAGCTATTTCATCTAGAAGCAGCATTAAGTCCTGACATGGCTCGAGTAACTTCAACACTTCATCCAAAATGTAACAGCACTGATAATGGTAAGAAGATAATTCTCTTATAAGTTGCTTCTTTAGTTTCTTTACAATGTGAAGCAATTAATATTTGTTTTGGATCTTTGAATATCTATCCACCCATATTGTTTCTCGTTAAAAATTATTTATTAAGTGGCAAAGCAAGTCTTCAATAAAATTTGTAAAACCCATAAGTCTTTCTCCTCACAAAAGAAAACCCAGTTCATGAAGAGATCAGAAAAATAATCAACATGAATGAATGAATATGTTTTTTAGAGTTTCAAGTGGTAAATCAGAACTGAAGAAAACATGAGGGAAAATCTTGAAATTTTGCATAAATTTTCACTTTTTTTTTCATAGTGGTATTTTCTCTTTGTACAGGCCTGATAATGAAATGTTGTAAGGCATTTGACTATAGACTGGAGGACCTGAATTCAATTTCTTAGCTGCTTCAAACTTATCTGTGCGTCTCAGCATAAATTTCTTGGCCTCATTTTGACAGGAAATTGAATACTAAATGGGGTGTTGATCGTTTGGCCTCTTTTACACATTTATCCAATCATAATTATATGGCTCATTTTGTATGACTCTGCAATGGCTGTCTGCAGTTCACATTCTTGATTCTGTTCATCGTCAGGCCCTATGTTTATGCCTCGGTGCTTTTTGTACTTCACCTATTCAAAGCTTGTTTGAACCATCACTGGATTTTTGGCTAGTTTCAAAGATAGATATTTCTGTTAACATTGAAATACACAAAATTGATTTGTGCTATTTGGAAAATGTAGCTGAAGCATGAAAAATTAGTGAATTTAAAAACTTAAAATAAATTATTTCAGGTTGTACACACAATGTAAGAATGTGCATTCAAAAAATGAAAATTTTCAAAAATTGTTATGCAATTATTAAATGGGTAATTTCCTATGGAATGACTTGCTATAATTTTGTTAGATTATCTCCCAAATCTGCTCCATGAGACCTAGAAAGACTAATTGCTCTTTCTAATTTAGAAATCAATATTATTTAATTTATTCATCAATTTCATTTCAGTAATTTGTGCTAGTATGGTTTCTATGATAGCAGCTTTTATACATGAGTTATGAGTAAGAAACAACTTCATTTTTATTCATATAAAGTTGATTTCAGTTAATAGGGACACCAGTTAAATGGAGCAGCTGATTAATTTGGGGCAAAACTTAAGAAACAAATCCTATTGAATAAAATAATCAGGGGTTTCTTCATTTATTTGGGACTGCATGCTATTTAATTGGGACACTGCCAAACTTGGGAAATGGCTCATGTAGGTCGTTTGGTTTTTAATCACCTAGAAAAATTATAACATTTAATGGAGGGTAACTAACATTAATCACATGTTTTACACAGATTAAAAAAAAAACTTTTTGAGCTTCCATTTCCTCAAAAGGTTTTTCTACCAATTCATCAGGATCCAAAATATCCACTATGTAATTTCAAATACAGATGATAGCTAATCCTACTTGTAACTGTAATAGAATGATGTAGCTTTAAAAATCCCAGCTCACACTCACAACTACACAACTCCATATTCCGCTGGTCAAAAGTTCCAGGTGGGGAAGTCCTTTGCTACTGCTCAATATCTTTCCAATATCTGTCACTCGCCTCTTGCGCCATTTAGATGCATGAGTCACTTATGATTCCTCATGCTGTGCCAGTGTTTTAATAAAAGTGTTGATTATTTGATGTTTTATGAGTTTTAATAATGAACTATTGAACCCTACTAATGTGCCACATAAATACTTGTCAGTTGCTGAAAAATCACCTTACTCCGTTAATTGAGAAGCCTCTTAATTTGGGCCAAAATATTATGTTTTCATTGTTTTTGAGTTAACTTGAATTGACTGTACATCAGATTTGTCTGATGTACATATTTACTCTCTACGTCTTATCACAAGCAAGAGAGATATTTGCACAGATTACCTGAAGTTGAATTATAAAAGTTTTGAATTCTTACAATGAAACAGAAACTTCAAACAAATCACCCAATGTATATACAGAATCTTACAGAAACACTAAATTATTAATTAAAATTAACTTTTTAAATAAATGATAAAGATTATTGAAATGTGAATCCGATATTTCCCATTGACCTACACTTGGTTTTGAAATGATTATAGCTATTAAACGTATTTGTTAAAGAAATGTATTGTTCTTGTTAAGCATCTCCTTAAAGAGGTACCTCTTAATTTTTTTCCTCCCTAATTATCACTTAAAGATATTATATTTAAATTGTAGGAAATAACACTGTTCCAAGTATGAGATCTGTTAGTCCATTTGAAGTGAGTGAAGAAGATTATCGAGAAATGCTATTAAGACATAAAAGGAGAAGAGCAGAAATTGAGGTAGGGTTGTTTTTTTTTTTTTTTTTTTTTCCTACAACTGAAGTGAAAGAAAGTTATTTTTCAATTGACAACTGTTCGTGATAAATCCTATCCCACTTTTTAATTTCTTTTTAAGAAATTCTTTTCTTTTTAAGACTTTTCTAGTTGCAAAAAAATTATAAGCAGGGTACTGTTAGTAAAAATGGTATCTCCTATCAGTCATTTTAAACATGGAAAAATGTTTTGAAAAAGATAAGAATATCCTGCATTTGATTCGGTACTGTGTGAATTAGTTTCCCTCTTACAGATGGTTCTATTATTATTATAATTCTATGAATTCTTATGAGATTCACTTATTTTTCTATCATTGGTATATTGTTCATTCAAAATAAACTTGTGTGACCTTTGCCATAAGATATGATTTCTATGAATTATATAGTAAATTGAATATATTAGGTAAGTAGTCATGTAACTATGATGATACTAAACTGAAATGCCAAAATATTAGAGACAGCAGTTATGGGGATGTTTCAAGCTCATACCCCCACTATAAATGGCCGTAGCCCGATGACGCATGAGCAACATAAGAAATAAAAGAGTCGTGCCCTTTGGAGGCAATGTATTTGTGATATTATGGGACATGCTCAGAATTTATTACAATTTGATCATGGGCAGATTGTAAGGGGCAGAAGAATGGAGCACTCCATTTACCAGGTGGCCAATGCTCTTGGATTTTCGTGTTTTAGGAAGAGTATACCAGGAACATGTGAATTCAGAACAGAATGGGTGGAACAACAACACTGTGGATGCCCTCAAGTGTAGCAAGAATGGGATTGTCAGCTATTGACAAGGATGGTAACCACCCAGTGCAGGAAAACATTGTGTCAAATCATATCACATTTCAACCCATCAGTCAATGTACACTGCATTCCATGGTGTTTGGTAGTCATTGAACAACACTGGTTGTTGACGACACCTGGGTTATGGTAATGTGCCTCACCTGACCAGAGAATATCAACAATGGAAAAGCGCCGTGTCACTGTTTTAGATGTTTTGAGCAGACTGTCGAGTGTGTGTGTAGAGAAGACCGCATAAAGCAATGGATCTCCAGCAAGGTGTTGTGCAAGCTGGTGGTGGCTCTGTAATGGTGTAAGGTATGTTCTGTTGGAGCTTGAAAGGACCTGGAGTCTGTCTTGACAAATGCAATGTACACCGATCTTGTTGCAGACATTTACCCCCTTTACGCTAGCCATGTTCTCAAGTGGGGATTATGCGTCCCAGTAGTATAACGCAACCCTGCATTGTGCACGGGTGACACAGAACTGGTTCAGGAACACTCTACGGACTTCCAGCATTTAAACATTTACTCCCCCATGCTCGCCGGATTTGCATCCCATTGAGCATTTACGGAACACTTGTAGAACACTCTGTAGCAATGCCCAACAAACACATTTGCGTTATGGACAGCCATTGAACTGGCTGGATATACCACACGACGACTCCAACACCTTGTCAACTTCTAATATTCTAACTTCTAATATTTGTAAGCTTCATTGACTCGATAATGAAGGATTAATTGTTGTCCATTTTATTTGTAGTTTTAGTCCAAATAATAATATCAGTGAATAAGCAGGTGGCTAGCCCTTCTGCTTATTTTGTATTTCTAGAAAGTTGTTTATGTAGATGTTAAAAAGAATAGTGCTGTCACTGCATCTTCTGGCAAGCCAGTTTTAGTTTTTTATATATTGATACACAATTTGGCTTATTTTTGGTCAAAGGAAAATCCACATTTTCAAAAACTTGAACAAAATCCACCGCACGTTATGATTTGGGCTGGGATAACAGAAAAACATTCGCTTGCTCAAATATGACCATTTGACCGTATTTCTTCAATGGCCCAGTGAATCAGACGACTTATCTGCTTATGATTAAATGATTGGTTGCTGTCTGAACTCCAGTTGACAGGCGTAGCTGACAGTGTATGGTTTCAACAAGATGGAGTACCAGCTCATTTTGCCATGAGAGTGTGATTGTGTCGACAGGCTTTTCCCAAATAGGTGGATTGGCGGGGGATCTGAGAACTTTCCTTCGCCTTTGCCACCATGTAGCCCAGATCTTGCGATGTCAGACAATTTTTTGTGGGGAAATATTGAACAGGAAGTCTTCAAACAGCGGTACATTTCCAACGCTGAGTTACAGATTGCTTTGCGCAATGCCTTCACGACTGTGACTCCACAAATGGTACGGAAAATGAGCATACAGACCTGGAGATGCATCCAGCTGTGCAGAGACCATATGGAGGAGTGCATATAGATGTTTTGGATCCATAATAGGCGTAGCAATTCATTTCAAATCCAGTTTACTGACAGAGGTATATGGACTTTGCGCCCACTGTGTATATGAGGACATTACCTGGTTTTAAAGTTGGGATAACAGTTGCTTTAGTCCAGTTTGGAGGAGGATTTATGGTCCTCCAAATTCAAAATTTTATTAAAATTAAAAATCAGGAATACACTTTCAAGTGGATTTTTTTTATTCCATTAAGAAATGCACATGTACATTCAATTTTGTGGCAATTAAACTTTGTAGACTACAAATTATTGTTATTATAATTTTTTTTTTTTTTTTTTGTATATTGCCTAAGTTGCCTGATATCTTTCTGATGAAATTGATTATTTTTACTTGGGTTTCTTTCTTGATTATTCTAACTCCGTATACCCTAATATGTCTAATGAATCCATCAGAACCAAATCAAAAGATAGAGTTTTTAGTGTAAGATCATTCTTTTATTATTATTATTATTATTATTATTGGAAGTAGTAGTAGTAAATGAGCAGATTTTAAAGTAATCTTCATCTTGAAAGTCTAACGTTGAATGAGTCATTTAATAACTTGGAATAAGTTTTCCTGTATTTTTTTTTACCTGTTATGGTGGTTTGAACTTTCTGCTGTTATCCTGTTGTTTTTTTTTACCTGGATAGAAATAATTATGACAAATATCAGTAGCCCTTCTTTGAATCAATTAACAAGAATATTAAATCAATTAATTTATTTCAGCAAACCTTAAAGTTTTCCTGAAATATACAAAATCCTTTCACTTATGAATATTCGTTAATTGTAGGATCATCCAGAATTAGATACAGAAGGAATTGCGTTGCAGGATGTTGTGCTGCGTACAAATATGACAAAACGTTCAGCACCAAGACCAGGTAAAAATTTTAAATTGTTTTGAATTAATCGCTTGTCTTGTATTGTAATTATGATAGGGAAATTGCTATAAGTTAATTGTTCTGGTCAAAAAATACCAGTGACGTAAATAAAATGCCAAATCACAATATAAATTAAAATCCAAGGAGACCACAGAAGCACAATTACACAATGGCATTTAAAAAGTTTCAACACATTAAAATATTAAAAATACTGCATAACGTTTCTAAATTCAGATGAAACTGGCATCTGATGAAAGAATTCAGGCTGGAATTCAGAAACGATTCAGGCTGGAATTTTAATATTTTAATGTATTGAACTTTTTAAATGTCATTGTGTAACTGTGCTTCTGTAGTCTCCTTGGATTTTTAAATTTATTGAGCACATTAAAAAAGAACATTGAAGCACTATACAAATTTAATCAGAAATTGCATCTTATTGGGGAGAAAGAAACAAATTTAAATGATTCTATAGAAGCAACTAACAACCAGCTGCAAATGGAATCCAGTTCTCCTAGAATGGCTTAACTCTTTGGTAACTGAGCATTGTTAATCTCTGATACATTCATGCATTTTGACAGTAATCATACTTTGTTTTGCGTTTTTTTTTTTTTTTTCTTTTTTCTGGAGTGACATTCAGTTATTTATGTATCCACATGAAAAAAGGTTTCTATATCATAGTGATTAAACTTCCTTGTTTTAACTCACTAAAATGAAAGTATGCTAACTGTTTCTCTCATTTGAGAGGTGTGTAGAGAGAGGATCTCAGATAGAACTGAAACCTGAACATAAATTAATATACTATCTTCGAAATAGGATAAAAACTTATATACACACAAAATTAAGTAATTTTAAAAAGCATTTATTAAAAACATTTATTAGATTAAAAATTTTCCATTATTAATTTTGATTGCTCCATGCAATCTTTGTCAAATGTACATTGCAATTAAAATTCTCTCACTAAATAACTAACAAATTGAATGTATGTGGATAGACATCAAGGCAGGAACCAATCAAGAGCTTCTTCGCAACCAATGTCATGCTGGCCTAGTCCATTGTCAAGGAACAGTCCATAAGGTCAAAAGCTGAACATATTAAAACAGCACTTTTAAAGTAGGTGGTTATAATGGCCTGTGTGGAGACCTTCGTGACATCCATATACAAATGTTCATCTGTAAAGAGAAAAAAAAAAAAAAAAAAAGATGCACATCTTCTTGTTCACAGTCTATGGTTTTTTTTTGTCTTTCTTCTGTCTTAGTTGATAGGAGGGTATAGTTTTAATGGATACACTTTCATTATAACAGTGTAGAGTTTCAAAATAAAACAGATTCCATACATTTATTCAGTGAAATCATTACTGGCACTTCCTAATATCACTGGATGTTTAAAGTCAAGCTGGTGATTATTTTGAGTGACATGAAGATATGTTGAATATGTAATGTACTATCTGAGGAGGGCCCTTTCAGGCTCTTTTAGGCATGTACCACAGCCGATAAACAAGGTTTATTTATGCATTTGATACCATAGATGACGTTGCATGAATTCTTCCAACCATCATCAAGTCTACTAGTTTTCCGAGCTAGAATGCTGCCAATGGAGTTGTTGGGTGAAGTAGAAACAGATATGTCAAAATTCTTAAGAATTCTTAAAATTTGGTTGAAAACAATGTTATCATGAGGGATTGAAACATATGCATATATGTGCACCTTGTTTTTCTTTAGAATTATTATAAATGTTGTAAAAAGGTTGCTTCCTTGAAATATTTAAGAATGTAGTTTTGTGGATATCTATTGTCCAACATCGAATTATATATAAAGCTTAACTAATTTTCAAATTCATGTAATGCAGAATGTATTTGAAATGCACGGAACAAGAAGTTTTTTAACATAAGTTTTAAAAGAATTAGGTACATTAGATTGATAGTGCTGAACCTGCATATGCGGGCTTCCTAAATATGATTGTAGTAATGTTATTGATATTATCTCGTCTAATCAGCATATCTAGAAATGAAATGTTATTATGATTTTCACACTCTAATTCCATTTTTATATTCTGATGAAACAATTTAAGGAATAAGGATAAGGAAAAAATATTGAAACTTAAAAGTAAGTAAAAGTAACTTATTGAAGTAATGAAACAGTGTGGGGTTTTTTTTTTTTTCCTTTAGGCCTGCATATTATGTAGTGCATGACAAAAAAAAAATATCCAAGACAATATAATCTTTTACAGGATTTTGACTAAAATTTAGTTAACAGTATTAAAGATAAAAAATCAAATGCATTCAAAAATATCACCTTCAGTGGCATTTTTCTCAAGTCTTCAACATATCTGGTGTATATCGGGACTTCAATTTCACCTTCATCTTTACTTCTGCAATGATGACAGAACTAGCTAGACCCATAAAGAAACCTGTATTCTGCATAAAAAAGCTTATTATTAGAAGAAAGGAATTGCATCTGCTTGATGGGACTAAGTTCCAAAATGCTAAGAATACCTTTTGGTCTAAATAGTATTCACACCAAATTTGGTTGAGTTTGGCCCAATAGGTGTTTTGGTAATCTAAACACCTTCTCTTTATTTATGGCCACTTAGCATATGATGTACATTTTTTAAAAAAGTTGGTAATCAAATCTATAAAATTACCTAGTCATTTTTTCATTTGCTTTGAGATAGTGAATAAATAAAACAAGTTCTATTTTGAATACAAATCATTTGCACGATTTAAAAAAGAAAAAGGATATTTATATATAAATGCTTCTCATTATACTTTTTTTTTTTTTTTTCCAGTTTCTGCTGCGGAATTGTCCAGTAAGAAAAAATGTAAAGATAAAGAAAAAATTCAAAATAAGAAGAAGAAAGTAAAGCCACCTTCAAGTCCAGTATTATTAGATGAAATAACAAAACACGTTGAACTCGATATTGAAGGATCAGCTCCACTAATAGACATAAAGGACATAAAAATTGAAATGGATTTAATAAAAGAAGAAGATGGAAATTCACTTCCTCCCAGGTATTCCTTAATGGATTTAACAGTTGAAAAAGGAAAAAATATTGAAACTTAAAAGTAATAAGTAAAAGTAACTTATTGAAGTAATGAAACAGTGTGGGTTTTTTTTTTTCCCCCTTTATGCATGCATATTATGTAGTGCATTACAAAAAAAATCCAAGACAATATAATCTTTTACAGGATTTTGACTAAACTTTAGTTAACAGTATTAAAGATAAAAAATCAATTTTTTTTTTTACAGATCCTCTACTCCAAACTTACTACAAGATACTTTTTTATCCTTTTTTTCACTTATCCGAGATCTTTTCTGTCGAAGCCCAGAACAAAGAATGTCGACCCAAAAGGTAATGAAATGATTTTACTTTGTACTGTATGAGTTAGTCTTTCATACTGACAGTAGCATAACACAATGTATTTTAATGATCAAAAGCACTGCTAGCTAGAAATCAAAATTCCAAGCATGAAGTGAACCGCAGTGAACTTTGGTGACAAATTTTCCTTGACTAAGTCAAGCAAGCAAAATGGCAATCATAGAAGCAAATATTGTGCAATTAATAGTAAAGTTGACATTGTAGACTAGTGCTTCAGAACCTTTTTCTCTCCACGGCACACTTACAAACTTATTCAGTTCTCATGGGATATCATGTAATTGATGAGAGAGGGAGGCTTGATTGAAAGTTGTAATCTTTGCATTGTAAAAAGAAGGATGGAATTGTTTAGGGAAATTGGATGGTAGGGACTTTTTTTAGTTTTTAGTTCGATGATGGCCCTACAATAGTTCTCAAACAGTATTCATAATCCCCATTCAAACTTCATGGCCACTATCTTTTTCAGCTGATTTAATTCCCATTTTTAATTATAAATAAGAAAAAAAAATTGAATGTACACTGATGGAAATTGAAAATGCAACACTCAGGAGTAATGACGAAAGCTGAAATTTGATACGAAAGATTATGTAGTTGAGTTAAGTGTGTAATCACAAACAGAAACCCATTGGAGTGCCATATCCTGTCGCAAAAGTTGTACACCTCTGTGTCACTTGGGCTCCTGTGGATATATGAAATCGTTTGTCTGTATATCCACATGTTGTTAGTATTCTTTAAACTACGTATCAGGCTCAACTCTGTTATCAGAGTTGAGCAAGGTTACATAGTGGGTCAGTGGAGCAGGATGATTATACCAACCAGTTGTGGAAAGGATGATACTTGCATGTATCTACAGTGCATTGATGTTGGCAGCAGTGGTAAGAGGACAATGTATGTACACAGATAACCAGTTCCGGATAGCCGAAATGGACAACTGTACATGAGGCACAGCTGCAGGTTGGCTGTGACAGATCAAATGGCTACAATGACCCATATCCCAGTCTTTGCTGTACCAGGGAAATCTATTTGAACAGTCCACAATCATGTATTGGAAGCAAAACTACTGCAAGCAACTGTCACTCTTGCACTGATGGGCACTCCTGCATTGATGTCAAGGAGTGCCAGTTAGAGGGAAGACTGCAGGACCATAATAGCCTTCAGCTCCGGACACTAGAACACCTGGAGTAGTCATCATGATGAATGCCATTTCTGTATGTGGATGCTTGGTACTCGCTTACTTGGCTGACAAAGACCTGGAGAGACACACTTGCAGTGTGTATTCAGCTGAGACATCCATAGCCCACTCCAGATGTTCTGGTGTGCGGAACTGTAGACTATTATGGTCATACAAGTCTGGTGTTCATGGAAGAAACATTGATAGCTTCTTCATACATCCAGAACATTTAATTTAACAGCAAATTTAACTTTTTATCTGTTTTGCTCTTTCCACAGTCTTTTCTTTAACAACTCCATTTTTTCCATAACACTTAGAGATTTTTTTTTTGACATCTTAAACACACACCATCGGTTTTACATAGTCATTGTGAGGAGAGGAGGGAATTCCAATTTTCTTTGAATATACAGGAATTTTTTTCAATATATACAAACAATTTTCTATGTAATGATCACCAAAACATTTTTATACATAGTAAATTTCAATATTCAGAGGTCCGGCTGTATATTAACAATATATTCATCTATATTATTTATTTTCTTTTTTTAAACCATCCGTCCCATATAAACATGGAAAGTACCAGGTGGCCATAATTAAACTTCCCCTACTTGAAATCGTCTCTAGATGGATCTAACAATTGGAAGGTCAGCAGATTCGGTAAGGAGAATAATTAGGACATGGAAAGCAGAAGAAAAATTCTGCAAAACAAAACAAAAAATTGGTTAAAAAATCAATAGGGGAAATGATCAGTCCTGATACCTTTTCTGCATGACATTGGGTGGGGATATGTTACTCCATTAGTATATTGCACATCTACATGCAGCTGGTATGACCCATTGCATGCTACAGCATGTCTGTCAATACTAGCTTGGCCAGTATTGTCACTTGACCTCTCTCTGTCTGAGCATATCTGTGACTAGATGAGACTACATGTCCAGCCAGTTAAGAAACCTCGTCAATTTACTCCTGCAAAATGAATAAGCATGGAATTGCATTCCTCAATAGAATATTCAACACCTCTTTTTATCATATGATACTAGAGTACATTACAACAATGAATACTAGAGTACATTACAAAATGAGATGGTTATACCTGATACTATTGTCCTCCAAATGAGAGTTGGCCGGCGGAAGTTTGAACTGCGCAGCCCTTCCGGTAGCTGATCAATTATGTTTTCCTGTCAAAATGGACGACGGCGCGGCGTCTGTTCTCACTGAGAAAGTATAGTTAACTTATAATAGGCTAACGTTTAATTATCGGAGAAGTTGTAATTTAGAAAAATACTTGTTTATTTAGAGAATTTCATTTATAAATTATGTCTCTCAGATTTTAGGTTTTGAAAGTATCCCTTCACTGAGGCAAGTATTTCTCTTGCTTGATGACGAAGAGTCCTTCCAGGCTATTTTTCTCCGCTGACATGTTGATAACGCAAAATAAAACTTCTCTCTAACATTTAGCATTATTTCAATACTAATTGCTAATAATAAATATTTTAATGATTTATAAATACAATTCCCTTTTGATAAGTAACCAGCGACTAGCAGAAGGGCAGATTCCTGTCAGAAGATCAGACGGAAGTGCCTGACCAGACTAATCGATGCTACATGCGCAGATCTCACAAAAACAGGGCGGCCAACTCTCATTTGGAGGACTATAGTACAGATTCAGTGTCACAGATTGGACTCTACACTGCATATATCATAGCATATATATTGAGTTCTCTTTATGATCATATATTTCCCTCACCTCAACAACCTTCTTTGCCAAATTTCTCCTTTCTGCAATTACTCTTTCTGAATGTTGGTTATCATCAATTTCTGTCAGTGTAGAAAAGTAGAATATATAATAAATATTAATTCACAAACCATATAAAAAAATATTGCACTTCTTTAAAAAGTAACAAAAAACATTACTGTAAAATAGGACATATTTCGACCTGCTGAAGATGATCTTACAGTTTTCCACAGGTCAAAACATCCTATTTTATGGTAATGTTTTTTTGTTATTTTTTAAATGTGTGCAATATTTTTTTTTATTTGTGTTTATGGATTTGGATATATATTCATTCCTCACATTAAAGTTGAATTTTAAGAAAAATGAATTCACAATTCATAAATAAATCAGTTTTGTAATTTTTTTAATTTTTGATGAGGGGAGAATTTTTTGTTTTAAATTTATTTTAATTTTTATTCATTCTTGTTTTATATTATGGGTTTGGCTAATATATTTACATTTTCATTTTTCTCATAAAATGAATCTTGACAATATATGTCGTGCTCTTGAGCTGTCAAGTTTAACTTGAAAGCCCTATGTTTTGATATCACGAAAGCTGATCTGAATAGCGAAGGCCTCAATGAGGCCATGGTTCTTGAGTTTCAGTAATGGCTTATATTTAATAGAGGATTGAAAAGAAACATGAATTTGAGTTACATTTCTAATCCAAGTAAGTTTATTTAACATGTTCACTGTCGACTATACGAATCCTGATTACATGGCGTCGTGTTGTGTGGCTAAGCAACATCTATTGATTAGTATGCTACTGATGCTATGTAAGAGGAACTTGTATTGTGTACGGCATCTCAGTAGACACCTCAGACATGTTGGCACTAAACTTTTGTGTTTTCTTTTTTCTCCCTCATAATAATGACTGATGGTCCTTCAGAAACATTAGATTCTCTAAATTTGTTGATTATTGATTTTATGTTCTTTTTTAGAATTCAGAATTTGAAGAAAAAAAATCGTTAATCATACACCTAATTTGATTTTGTATAATTTTTTTTTAGAACTTATATTTATTTTTATTAATAAATAAAAAATACATCCTTTATTCTGTCCTATTTATATTTTATTTTGATTTCCTTACCATATCAGTTGCGAAGCCATAAAAGTACTACTAAAAATCTAGTATCTAGAAGAAACTTAGCACAGGAATTTTAACCTGAGTGCTGCCTACGTGGAGCCGTGATAGTTGATTTGAGCAGGTTGGAGGAAGGGGTTGAAATTTGATATTTAGCGACTTCTTATTGTACCATAAACAATAAAAAAGTAAAATAACCTAGTGGTGCCTGGGGATTGCCTACATCTTCAATGGTGGCAGTGACTGTGTTAATAATTCAATTATTTAAACATGCATTTGCAGATATCGGATTACTTCAGTTTAATCTGCTAGTGGTTTGGAATGGAAGTGAGAGTGGTTCACAAGGTAACCAATGACAGCAACAGATTATTCCTGACTTTTTAGAATAAAAGTTTCTCATCTAATTTTCAGATGCTGATTTTTAATTTAACCCAATAATTCGCAGCATTCACATTTGCTGGATTTTCAAAAGTGATCTTAACCTCACGAACTTCAAAATATTTTCTTGCATGAAGTTGTAAAAAATTTGGATGTCTTACCATTGAGTAAACCTAGAATTTACTGTATCCCAACAGCCTTATATTAAATTATAAGACTTTTTGGGCCACTGTTTGGCATTACTTCCAGCTTCTAGGATTGGTAACAATCCTTTTGCAACTGTTAGCGCCTCGAGTTCATCTTCATCTCTTTTGTGAAGTAATTCCTTAGAATGGTTGCTCCAAGCTTTTAGATATTTTTGTATCTAAAAGTCTACATTCACCAGAACTGAACTACAGACATTCACCTAAAAGTTACTTTTAACTTTTAGCTGCATAATATCCTTTGTTAGAATATTTTTTTCCTATGACTCCATAGTTTTTCACATCACTTCTTAGCAGTAAAGTTGTTTAGAATTGATGAATAATTTAAATGAGCTATAACCTATCAGGGGCTTTTTTTTGTTTGTTTTTTGTTATTTGATATTGAATGTTTTTTACTGTAATTTATGCTTCTACAGCAAAACAAATGAGAATTAACTAGCAAAAAGCCAGGCTTTGAGCAGACTGTTAAAATCACTTCCGAAAACTTTCATAATAAATATATACGAGGGGCAGTTATGCCTCCTATTGTTTTTCTCCTTTTAATTGTCAAGAAATTCAAATGCAATTACATAGCTTGAAAACCACAACATTGGCGATTAATTTGTCACTTTTGAATATTATCTCTGTCCATGTCCACAGTTTTGGTTCATCTTTTAACAAGGGCATGTATTCCAGCATGGTAAAAGGCATGGCTTTGCTTCCTAAGGACGTTTTCACGACCTCATCTTCAAAGTGAATCTCATGATGAGCTTCCTTTAGCGGCCCGAACAGATGGAAGTCTGATGGTGCTAGGTCAGGCCTGTATGGGGGATGAGGCAAGACTTCCCATCCAATTTTCACAATCTCTTCAGTGGTGTGACAACTGGTGTGTGGTCTTGCATTGTCATGCAAAAGAAGAACATCCGCCATAGCTTTTGTTGGGCGAACTCACTGAAGACGTGCTTTAAGCTTTTTGAGGGTTGTGATGTATTGGACAGAATTTATTGTGCATCCCTCCTCCAAAAAATCAATCATAATCACACCCTCTGCATCCCAGAAAACTGTCACCATAACTTTCCCTGCTGATCGTACAGTTTTGAATTTTTTCTTCCTCGGTGAGTTTGTGTGATGCCATTCCATTGACTGCCTCTTTGATTCAGGTTCAAAAAAATGAACCCACGTTTCGTCTCTGGTCACAATTTTTTCCAGAAACTCCTCTCACTCCAAATGAAAGTGCTGCAAGTGTTCGGAGACTATGGTTTTTCTTGTCCCTTTATTCTGGTCAGTTAACATTTTTGGTACCCAACGTGAACAAACTTTTTTGTACCCCTGTTGTCTAATAATTGTCATCACACTGCCTTTACTGAGGGAGAGAATGCGACACAATTCATCTGTTGTCACCTGGCGGTCACTATGAATGATGTCATCGACTCGCTGAATTTTGTGTGGAGTCATACAGTCACTGGCCTGCCGCTCCGCTTTTCGTCAGCCAACGGTGTTTGCCCTTCAGCTTCATTACAGCAACAAACCTCTATCGTCTAACAGTGCTGACGTCCACTGTTGCATCACCATACACATTTTTCAGCATTTCATAAATGCAAATGGGCTTTTCACCTTCCGCATTCTAGAATTCAATCACAGAACGCTGTCTAATATGAACATCGATGTCAGCCATTTTGCAAGTGGATGCAGTGCTGCCACCTGTTGACGCAGGAAGTTGCTACTGCAGTGGATTGGAGAAGAAGGTTTGAGGAATTGCGCCAAATTCAAATTTTTCACTTTACTAATCTATTTAAGGAGAAAAAAAATAGGAGGCATTACTTATTGACTGACCCTCGTATATATACATGTTAAGATTGAAGGTATTTAAAAGTGACTAATGCTGCAATGCTGTAGGATTATTACAAATTACAAATTTTTGTTTCGGTTTAAGAACTAATAGTGCTTTTCTTAAGACTTTTTCCAAGTTTTTAAAAACAAATGATTCTTATACAATTTACAGTTTCAAGTGTTGAAAATATGATTGTGCACTTCTAATATTTTATATTTCTAGCTACTGTAGATTTTGAATAAATGGCTCACAAAATGTGAGCTTTGGGAATAGATTGGACTTGCTTCACTCGTCTAAATTATTTCTTTCTTGCTTACATTCTAGCTGTAACTCTTTGATTTGTCTCTTCAGAAAGATTTTTAATTAAGACAGAGTTTTTTTTTATATATATTCAAAACATTTTCAGAAATATGAATTTGACTTTAAGTAATAAATACATATTTAATATGAATTTATACTTTTGATTCTAATTAGTGCTATTATAAACCATTTGATTAAACATTAATTCTTGCAGCTAGAAGATGAAGTTCGTGCATGGCAGGAAGGTCCTTTTGGAGGGCTAAATGAATGGTATATGCTACAAGTAAATTGGCCAGATCAAGTTTTTTCTGCTTTGAAATTCCTTGCTGGTGAATTACCTGGTAAATATTTACTGTAACTTAATCTTCAGCAAAATATAAAATATAAAGTCATTTTAGTTGGTTTGTTTCTGAATATTAATTTCAGCAGCCCAAATATTCTCCATATTTCACTAATTTTAAGTGATTCATATCTTCTTTATCTATTTTTGTTTTTTATTCAACTGTAAATTGCCTACAGTTTTATAAATAGTCTATCTTTATTGTAATTCCTCTTTTTATTATAAATTTCTTTCATTTTTTTCTTAATATTTTTTTCTAATTTTATTGCTTTTAATTATTGTATGGCTTAGAATTTTATCATTTATATTCTTTCGACTCAAATTTTTTTTACATCTCTTAGTAGATAATAGATTCTGAATCAACAACCAGCTAACTTTAATTAATGTAAATTGTGCAATAAAGTTTCTTTACACTTACATAATAGCTCCAAATCAAAGTTTAAAATTGATTATTTAACAGAATATTAGAAGAGTAGGAGTTAAAAAGAAAGAATGTGCAATGGAAGTTAAGTAAATAAAGATCAATTAGTCCATAAAACTTGGAAAAAAATGGAAAAAAAAAAATTATTTAAACTATAATTTAAATTACGTTTGAGGTAATATACATTTACATCTGAACAAATTTATTATCATTACCTTCGAAAAAAAAAAAAAAAATATTCAAAATTAACTACTTGAATTTATTGAAGATGGTGTTCAGTAAACATGATGAACTCTGCTAAAACAACAAAATATTATGCGACATTGCATGCTAAATCAAAGAACAAATGTTTTAACAATTAGACATGTATCTGATGCATTTCTGTTTGATGTACATGCTGATATTTTTGAAAAGTCTCAACATTTCTAGCTTTTGAATTCATCACTGTTGAATATCTTTTTAATGCACTGAAACAGGAACTTAAAAATTTGGCACTTTCAAGATATCAGAAAAAAATATTGCAATTGTGGAGCAAATATGAGGGGAAAGAACAGGGTTTTCAAGCTAGTTTATTGCAAGAAAATCCCTAGGCATATTTTACGCCTTTTGTCTATAATAATTACAATTTAGTGTTGAGAAATATGTTTTGACGCAGTCAGCTTTTTCAGCATATTTCAAAAGTTTTTAAACTTTTTCTTGGCATCAACAAAAAGATGGGCAGTTTTGTAAAAAATGTGTACCAAAGGTTGCTAGAAAGCCAGATGGGAATGCTGCATTGAGAGCATCAATGCAACCACAGTTCAGGACAGGGAAATTTATGCTGCTCTTGTCAAAAAGCTGAGACATCAAATGAGCTTGTATCTGCCAATGACACTTAGATGAAACTTCACTTTGAAAGATTAAAAATTCGTGGTTTCTGTGGTCCTATGGTATAATCTTTTGAATTATAAGCTTAATTAAAATAAAAAATATCTGAACTTTCATCAATGAGAGTCTGGGAAGGCTGTTTCTTCCTTTTTGTGGACTCCTCAGTGAAACCCACCCACCAGATGAAATGCTCAGATAGTGCAAAAGTGATAAGAGAAACCACTCCTGCACCAGGCTGTGGTTCCCTCCGAAAGAAAACACACACATACAAAAAAATAAGGCAAAACTTCAAATCCTAGCCTGCGAAACCATCGGGGGCAAAGGAATTTCAATACAAAAAAACCAAGGCTGAATCCAAGCTGGTTTAATTTAAACAAAAAATGACTCTCACCGATGAAAGCTCAGATATTTTTTATTTACTGTATCATTTCTTTCTGCTTTTATAGTAATTTCTGGCACATTAAATCTTCTATTTAAATTAAACCAGATTGGGCTCAGCCTTGGTTTATTTATATTGAAATTCCTTTGCACCTGACAGTTCTGCAGGCCAGGATTTGAAGTTTTTCCTGTTTTGGTTTCTTTTTTAAATGTGTTTTCTTTTGGATCATAGCTGGGTGCACGAATGGTTTCTCTTATCACTTTTGCACCGTCTGTGCTTTACATCTAGTGAGTGATCTGGCTGAAGAGTCCACAAAAAGGATGAAACGGTTGTCCCAGACTCTGACCGATGAAAGCTGAGATATTTTATATTTTCTGTCATTTCTTTATGCTTTTATATTAATTTCTGGCACTCTAAATATTTTGTTTAGAAGAAAATATTGTCAGTTTTGAATTTATAGACAAGACAGTTCAGGGATTTAATGAAATATGCAGTTACATTTTACACAAATAAAAAATCATTTGGATCATTTTGGATATTTAATGAAAATTCAAAAGAAGTAAAAATAATTGCATGCATCAGACTTCAACATTGCACTTACAAAATCAAAACCTGTTAATACCTCCACTGATACATCACGACTTAAGAAATATAAATGATCCTATGCTTGTTAAAGAAATAGAGGCTGTGGGACTGATGATTGCATTAAGTTATATGGGTCAGCCTTTAAAAATACTTAAATTCATTTCAATGAGAGAGATAGGCTCTTGTTGCTCAAATTTATGTATTCTTAAGAATATTTTAATGATGCCTACAATTGTAGAATCAAGAGAGAGAAGCTTCTCAAAATTAGAGTTAATTAAGAACTGCTTAAAGTCTAATTGAAGGGCTGAGAACTATAGTCGGCCATGTGCCATTTTTTAAACATGAGAAAAATAAGACTAAAGTTTATTTAATCACATAATTTAATCACGGTTGCAGCAGTTCATAATACACCATGCCGAGCTGGTCCCACCAAATACACAGCATGGTTTTTGAGCCATGGATGTTTGGCTTTGCTGTCATTGTTGATGCATGGTCGCGGTATCCCCACAATTTTTTTCATTTTGGATTATCGTAATGGATCCACTTCTCATCCCCAGTAATAATGCGATGCAAAAAACCCTTCCTTTTTGTCGTTGGAGTAGCTGTTCGCACGTGAAAAAAAACACTGTTCGATGTTTCTTGGCTTTAACTCATATGGCACCCAATTTCCTTGCTTTTGCATCATTCCCAAGGTTTGCAAACGATGCGAAATGGCTTGATGAGTCACTCCCAACGAATCTGCAAGTGCTTGTTGTGTTTGACATGAATCTTCTTTCAGTAATGCCTCCAATTCTGCGTCTTCAAACTTTTCCACCAGTCCGGAACACTCCTTGTCTTCCACGCCAAAATCACCCATTTTGTAGCGTTGAAACCATTTGTGACACGTTCTTTCACTATTAGCAGCCTCACCATAAGTTTCTACAATCATTCGACATGCCTCAGCCGCAGTTTTTTTTTAATTGAAGGCAAAAAGCAAAACTTCCCGCAAATGATGCTTATTTGGCTCAAACTTTGACATATTCGTGCGCACAAAAATATATGACTCCAATAAAAATTCACGAATCTAATGAGGAGTTGTTGACAGATGCCTAACCTTACCATGTGACATTCCTGTTCCGCCATTTCTGACCAGCATTTACTGCTAGTGCCATGTATTGGGAAACGGCGGTTTTCCATTTGTACTCCTGATAATTAAATACATTGTCAGTAATTTATGAAAATTTCTACATGATTAAGAACATGTTGGAATTTCTTTTAAAAAGCAATAAAAGGAAATATAATTACTGTAAATCCAGAAGATGAAGAGCAGCTGAGGTTAAGGCATTAAACTTACTAATATGTAACAGAAAACTTTCTGAAAAAAAAAAAAATTTCTGAAATATACCGACAATTAAGGAAAAAGATAAATGAACTGAATTAATTTTCTTTTGAAATTGCAGGAATTATGGTTGAAAACTTCGTGCCATATATTGATTATAAAGAAAAATGCCAGATGTGGCAGTGGATAGGGGCTGGTCGAGATTCTGATGAAAACATGGCAGCTCTATGCAAAGCATGGTTAGATAACAAGGATGATATACCAATTACAGAAGCACTGGATATGGTACCAGGATCACCACCACCACCAAGAATGTGTGTATAGTAAGATTACGATTGTTAAATTAGTTTTAATGCTTGCTTTTAAAAAATTGTTATTTTTAAAGTGTTTTTTTTTTTAGTTTTTGTCACTCAGATTAAGATTTTAAAGGTTAAATAATGTTTATTTAATGTCAAATTAAATCATTCAAATTTTTATAATTGCATTTTTTCAGTCACACAGAATGGGTTGTTCGCCCTACAACAGAAGAAGAAAAAGCTGTTTACAGAGAACAGGTATGTTATTGAGTATTTTCTATCTGAATGTGTAACCCCTGTACTTCATTCACATCTTACAAAATTTTAAGATGTATCAACTTTTTTTTTTTTCTATTGATTAATTACTGAAATTTATTATTTTTTTTTTAATGAATTTTGGCCAATTCAAATACGAATTCACTTCTGAACAAAACAGATATTGATTTATCCTCAATTACCACTTGTATATGATTTTTCATACAACTTCTTTTTATTTATTTGCTTGTTTTATTTATTTTTGTTCACCATTGATTTAAATTTGTCTTGTTGTATATAAGAATCAGTTTGGATGTATGAACTTTTCAATTTATGAACAATCACTTTATCTAAATGCATAAGTAAGGAAGCAACTGTTTTTTCTTTAAGTTAAAAGGAAATCTAATAAATAATTGTATTTGCATTTCATTTTAAAAACCTTATTTCATATTAATTTTAGGAGAGGAGAAGGTATGAGATGCCTCACCGAGCCTTTACATTTCGTATGCATAATTACGAATCAGTTGTTGGACCTGTGAAAGGTGTATATGGGAAAGAAAGTGCTGTAAACAAAGCAAGAGAGCATTCTCTTTTGGTGTCTGATCGACCTTCATTTGTGACTATTTTATCACTAGGTACGTTTCTTTTGTTAGTCATATCTGTAATTTCATCAGAGACGATAGTCAGATAGATCTTCAAAAAGCTAATGAGGTTAATTTATTGCTTCCTCTAATATAACTGGTATCGATTTTAATTCTTCTTCTAATAAATACTGAATTGCTTTTAATAATCAAACAATCTTGTTAGCTTCAGTTTTCCCTTACAAACATTGAGCTGTGATTCTACCCTACCATATATAATGGGTCTAAGCAATACTTAAAGATTTTCTGTACTTAGTATCATCTCTTCAGAAATTTAATAAAATTTAAAATTTTCAAGTAGATGTATTTACTTCAGTATAATCTTCAATCTGGTCATCTGCATTAGTTTCATTATGTGTTGCAATTATTTATTTTGAGTTGCAGGATATTGGGAAAAAAAAATATTTATCTTATCTATTCCATTGTCTCAGTTGAGTTTTCAGTAGTGTTTATTATTCTTTATAGTTTCCATATGTGAATATCTAATTTTTTCACTTAATATGATGTTTATTCTGTTCATCCTTCAAATTTTCCCATTGTTTCAAATCCTTTACTCCTTTGATTTCTTCATAACAGTTGAGTTTCATTTAGTTCTCTTACTTACAATTGTTTCAGTTGTTCAAATTCTACCCACTTCCATTGTTGTATTATCTGAAACCAGTAAAAAAAAATGGCACTGATCTGCATTTCTTCCATTGTAAGAAACTGTTGGAATTTACAATGGAGCTTCAAAGGAGACATTATTCTGAACATATTCTTTTTCTTATTCTCTTTGTTGAATCATCAGTCAATCTGAATTCCATGCATATCCTCCACTATTTATTTCAACTGAGAGAAATAAAACTTAAGTGAGAAAATGTTCAATGATCTTGTTTGTCATGTGATTTTCATAAATTGACACCTTTCTTGAACATGTGCCAGAGTAATTCTAAGATTACTCTAGATATGAGGATACCTGTTCTAACTATTCCTTTTATCTCCCTTTAATCATGTTCTGTTGTTTGAATTGGATTCTTACTGAGTTTAGTTACTATAGCTAGAAAATAAAAATCTCATTGTAGAAGATTTGCCTCTTTTTCCTGGCGTTTTTCTCTTATTCCTAGAGTGAGCTTCTTAACCGGTGTTCTGTGGCTAGAATATCTTTGGTGTGTCCTAAAAAAATTCTGAGAAATGTTTAGCTTTACAACTAACCAAATACATTATTCTGGACTAAATTCTAATCATCAAAATATCTGGGCAAACGTAAATTCAAACTACACTGTGTTTCACTGTAACAGTAAAAGTTATTTACTTTCAAATTTTCTTAAAAATATTTCAAGATGTTTTAAATATTTAAAGGAGACTTGTTATTCATTCTGTAAATCCTAATGAGATTTTTAAAATAAGGATTCTATTATATGCCATAAAAGCAATGAAGTTTATTGTACCATGGGATATTAGTAAGTGCTCCATGAAACAAAGAAGCTCTACCCTAGGGTCTAGTCTTGCAATCTTTCTTTCTAGTGCCACCTGGAAAGATTCTTCTGATTACTATTTCTTCGTCATCTCAGTGTATTCTTTGGCCGTGTTTGCCGTGTATAATCTAGTCTTTAATCATACTGCAGTTTTATTATTCTATTCATTTCAATCCATAGTGATACTTCATTTTATCAAATTGTAGAGAATCTACCCTTGTTCTCTATTCTTATTATATGGTTATGTGAACATTGCTTATTTATAAAATCTCATTTGCTTATTTATCAATATTTTTATCTGTTATTAGTTCTGTATCTTACTTAGAATTCATTTAACAGAGCAGATTAATTTCATTGACATATTGTCTTGTATCAGTTGATGCCTTCAAGTGCTATACGATGATTTGTTTTCTGCATCTTTCCTTGCTTTTATAAGATTGATATTTCTTGTGCCAAAAAGATAAATCAAAATTAAGCTTTGGTTAGTTGTGTTGAGAATCTGTTAAAACATGGATTCAATGGTTCTGTTGGAAATGTTCAGCTTCTTCGTTTGAAAGGAAAAAAGATTCACGAAATCGTTCAATAAGTAGCTGTCTTTACCATCAAGGATGAACTGATCCATTTATTAAATAGAATATTTTTATCAGTTAAGTGAATATTCTTTTACAGTTTCTTTATTTAATAGAATATGCTTTATCAAATTACATTACTAAATTTTGTTAAAGCATTGTTATGGTATTTTATTTATAAAGGGATTAATGTAAAGTCAAGAATTCTTAGAAATTGATAAAATTGCACAGTAAAAAAAAAAAAATGATAAACAGATTTGATTTCTATTAAGCCATCATTTTCAAGTTAAAAATGGAGAAACACAGAAGGAAGGTTATACAAACTTATTAATTTGAAAATAACAACTTCTAATGTTTACAGTTCGAGATTCTGCTGCTCGTTTACCCAATGGAGAAGGAACTCGAGCTGATATCTGTGAATTGCTCAAAGATTCGCAGTACTTAGCACCTGCATCAGATTCTCAGGTAAGGAAACAGTTATCAACTTATTTAGTTTTAATTCAATTATGCCTAAAAATTATGAAGATTAACATCATCTTTGATTTAAAGAAAGCAGTTGATCTTTATCAGTATAGGGAGTCCTTCAAAAAAAATCTATGAAAATTTTAATATCTGAATTTGTTTTTCTAATTAATGTGAATTTTTCCCAAATAATTCTTGTATTCTGTTTGCCTTCTGAAGCAGAAATGGGGTAACTTTAATAAAAGTATTCAGTAGAAGTTGTGAGAAAATCCATTTTCTTTATAATAGCACAAAAAAAAAAAAAAAAAAAAAAAGAAAAGAAAAAACTCAAGTTTATTGGTACTTCTGTTTCTTCTTTATTTAGCCCAAGATAATTGTGCTTCTTGCCAACTAGTCGAAAAAAACTTTGGCTCAGAATTGAGCAAATATTTCATAAAAACTCATAATTAGTTATTATATGACATTGATCTGGTTCTACTACAATGAGCAAGATCATGTCAATATTTTGAAACAACTGATAATTCAAGTCATGACAGCCAAGTTGGTTCTGACGTTAAAGGCATTGCCACATGGTTTTCAACAACAAAAAAGTTTTCACAAATGTAGGTAAAAAGTTTCTTTCTACAGCAAAAGCTTCTTTATAACTTACACATCTAATAAACACTAAAAACGAATTTAAATTTGGATTAGTGATCCTTTTACAGCAGCCAATCTTTGCGTGTCAGCTCTTTCAGATTTTGACAAAAAAAAAAAAAAAAATAGGCTTAAATTAAGTAGATCCTCTAAAGCAGTGTTTCCCAACCTTTTTTGTGCTGCGCCCCACCTAAAGTATCTAAAGTATGCTATGCCCCACCATTACGTATAACTTTAAAAAAAATTTATAAGAAAAAAAAAAACATTTTTTTTTACTTTCACAACCAAAAAAAAACATTGCTCCATTTCAGAATTGCCCCCCTGTGGGGCGTGCGCCCCGCGTTGGGAAACAGGGCTCTAAAGCTATTAAATTTGCACAACTAAATAAAAGAATAGACAGCCCACTAAGCCTAATTTTGATCATTAAACAATGCAAAAATTATAGTATAACATGTACACGAACATTCCTATTGAAGAGGCATTGCTAATTATGGAAAAATTGGTATATAAAAATAAGGATTGGTTATTAAAATACAAGATGGACAACTTGTAGTTAAAGAAGCTAATTAGACTTATAACAAATAATACTTTCTTTAAACATAGAAATGAGATTTTCAAACAAGTGAAAGGATTCCTGATGGGATCTCCACTATCGGGAAGCTTATGTAATATATATATGAATTTTTTTTGAATATGAATTATTGAAAGAAACTAAATTTTATTTAGATTATTTCAGGTATGCTGACGACATACTAATAGTGTGGTTTGGTACGATTTGCCAATTCCAAAATTTTTTTAAGGAGAGAAATTAGATCTCAATTTTAAAATGGAAAAAGAGATTAACGACAGATTAAAGTTCTTGGATGGATGTTTGATAAAAAAGCATAATAATTTGTTTTTGAAACATTACAGAAAAGAATCACAAAGTGACCATATTGTCAAATTTTATTTCGGTCATGGTGTTCACATAAAAAAGAATATAGTTGACAACTTTATTAACAGAATTGATAGAACCACAAGTTCAGATAAAGAATTCAAAAATGAGTTAAACAAAATGAAAATTATATTAAAGAAAAGTGGCTTTGGAGAAATTTTCATTGATAAAGGAATACGAGACCCTCAAAATTAAAGAATTAGACAAGAATAAGAAAGTAAGTTAATAGTTACATACTTGAATAAAACAGTTTTTAATTAAAAAGGATTTGTAAAAAATATGATATTGAAATGGCTTTTGAATATACAAATACATTGAAAAAATATCTTGTCTTACAAATTAAATAAAAGTGAGAATAAATATGATATGGGAATAATTTATAAAATAGAATGTGTGAATTGTAGAAATTTTTATGTTGGAGAAAGCAAACGTATGATTCGGGAGAGGGTTCTAGAACATGTGTATTACATTAAGAAGAAACAAGGGGACAAGTCAAAATTGGCTGAGCACTGCTGTGAGTTAGAGGTCATTGCATTAATAATGTGGTTAAATTGTTATATAAAGATTCAAAAATGAGGAAAATAATAGAAAGTATAATTATAAGAAACACTAGGGATAGTAATCTTAATCATAATGAAGGAATGGATGTTGATAAATGGTAAATTTGGCAAGGGAGATGATAAAATCATGTGTAGATAATAAAAGATTGGTAAAATTTGAAGAATTGAAATTGTAAATTTAAATAAATAGAAGAATGGTTAGAAGTAATAATAGTTTGTTAGTTAGGGGGTAAGTGATTGTTGCTTTAAACTATGTCCAGGAGATTGTATATGATATGATATCTCTAAAATCATTTCATTGGTTTGAAAAAACTTGAAAAAAGAAAGAAGAAAAGACTTTCCAAAATTCGTTTGATAAATATATTTCATAATATATTTTTGTGGAGTTGATGTTTGTTTGATCTAGTATAAGATTGATTGTTACAATTTGACTTAAACAAAACTCTTCTCAAGTCAGATTTTTGGAAGCAAAATATGTTGCTTTGCAGTTGGTAACCTATCACCTTTTGTGGGAATTGTTGGAACTAACTTCAAACTTGATTTCACAATTTATTCCATATGAAAAATGCTACTAAAGAAATAGAGCTATACTAATTCAATTACAATGTTGTTTCCTCAGTTAACATTGTGGCTGTCAAATTTAAGCAATTTTTGCTAGTTTTATATTTAAAATTAGCCACTTAAACTATTTTTATATGATTTTTATTGCTTTTCTTGTTTGTTTGAACATTTCAAGACTAGGTAATAGTTTTTTTTTTGTTGTGGTTGTAGTGATGAAGCTTTAACCTTTTAAATAAACCCAATTTTTGAACTTCCCAGAATATGGCAATGGTTCATATCCGATTCCCAGTGGTAGCATGTTTTTGAGAGATGAAAAGTAGTTGCCGTGACTTATGAATCGACCGTCGTAAATTGATGCATAGCCCTATAATTAATAATTGACCCTATAATTATTGAATGTTTTTCACTGATTTTTCTTTGTAGAACTTGTCACTGTTGTTTATTAATACCTTTAAAAAGCACCTGTTATACTATATTAACTGTGCATTTATTTATAAGTTTTTACTTGTTTAGGAACAAGTGTTAAAGAAATATGATATTGTAGACAAGAAAAAAAAAAAATAATAAAATGGTGTTTTGTATAAATGTTTTATAATAATTCAAATTACAATTACAGATTCACACAGTCGTAAGTGGAGCACTTGATCGATTACATTATGAGAAGGATCCTTGCGTTAAATATGATGTGAACAGAAAACTATGGATTTATCTTCATCGAAATAGGACAGAAGAAGAATTTGGTAATTGCTAATATTTTCTTTTTTTCCTTTTTTTTAAATTTTATATTGTAAGGTCTTTATTTATTTATTATAAGCTTCATAACAGCCATATATGGATTTATCAAATCGTAAAAACTGCAATATTTAATTCAGATATAAAAAATTCTGAATATTTTGATAAGAAATAATAATAGAAAAACCTCATTACTGTAGTATAAAATGACAGAATTTGAAATATAAATTCAGGGGATTAAATTTGTTATCAAAACACATTCAACAGAAATTAAGTTACCTTCAAAGTAAGCCTGTATTCCTGAACGGGAAACAGTAGAAAGATTTACTTTTCAGTCATTTACATTCTTTGAATTATTAAAGTGAAGTTTTATTATAAGAAATTTTATAGGCTTTGCTGTTTGTTCATAAAGTCATCTAAGTTCCTTGTTTAATCTTAGATTAATGTATCTTGGTGCATTAGTCAACACTGCACTGTAGTGATAAATTTCTATTGTATTATTATTTTTTAGTTTGTATTAAATATATTTTATAGAAAGTGACCAATAGCTTTCATTTACTGAAATTTGTAATCATGGAGAATAAACAAAATAATACAAAATACCAACAAAAATTTATTAAAATATGTGCATTAGCTGCTCTTTCATGAATTGTGCATTTTGTTTGTTCTGTTGCATTCAAATGCAGTGAAGTAGTATGTTTGATATTTATACTTTTCTCTACTCTACAAGATCTTTCATTCAGCCCAGCGGCAAAAACCTTATTGTTTTCTGTAAATATAACTACAAAATTCTTCTAAATATTAAAGCACACACAGATTAAAAATACATTAAAAATCTAATGAATTAAATGATAGAATTAAACTACATTTAAAGAAAACTACTACAATCAAAGATCAGTCATGTCATTGATGATATGGGGTCAAGAATAAAAATGAGGTCTGATCTATGCTGTAGTTTTCTTTAAATGTAGATTGCCTCTTGTGTTTAATGCAAGATCTGAAAGGTCTCAAAACCAGGTCCGTTAGATTTTTAACATATTTTTAATTGTGTGTGTTTTAATATTTAGAGAAACTTTTTAGCTTTGCACATGAAAAAACTAAATTCCTAACTAGACACTGATTCAATCTGAAAGCTCTTTATGCCTTAACTTGTAAATTATCCTCTATCTTGATAACATGGATTTTCTTAATTTTTTTTTTTTAAACATCTTTATGCATTTCCTATCAGAAAGCTCCAGTCGTTGAACAAATGCTACAGTGTTATTGAAGCTTTTTTTTTTTTTTAAATGATGCCTAATTCAACTTAGAAACAACAATCCTGTTTGAAGACAGATGTATATATATAGTCCCCAATTTAGTATTGTGCTGTACTAGTAGTATGATGTCATCTGTATGGATTACTGCTTACAGTTCCTATATTATAATATTTAACAGTAGTATCTCCATGTAAATTCTCTCATTTTCTCATTCTTGGCAGTGACATTGACATGAAGGATGGGACTATTTTAAATTTTTCCTTGAGTTTTTTCATCGCCAATTGTAAATGTAATTGGAATAAACATATTTAAATTGCGGTTGTAATAATAACAAGGTAGTGGACCATTACCTCAGTAAGCACTATGCTTTTATTATTAAAGCTGAATGTGGTAAGCTGTGACCTTGTAATTGTAAATGTAATTTCAAAAATGTCACAAGAAGTCTCGATACCAGTTACCTTTCTTAAATGTGCTATGGTTCCAGCTCCCTTACTGTGCAGAATTTCATGTCAATTAAATCCAGTTTTGTAAAATATATACTTGAACTATACAAACAAAAAACAAAATACAAAACGGACCAACCCACAGATTGAAGTTCCAAGTTCGATTGTCAACATGGGGACAGGATTTATCTTGCGTTTCTCCCTTAGGCATCCCCAATCTTCAAAAAATTTCAACGAGTTTCATTCCAAATGTTAATAACTTTGACAGCCTTATTATAACTTAAAGTTTAGTAGTTATTTTCGTAACTCCTCAAATGCTTATTTTTCTTGTATAGTCGTAAATTTCTGACATGGCTTTACCTGGTATTCTGTAACTATCATGTTTCAGCCCCAATTATTTCAACAAAATCTGGGAACATGATTAAACATGGGGGGAAAAAAGAAAGCAAGAAAGTAAAAGACCGAAGCTGATGCCTGAAATGGAACCTAGAGAGACAGTAGTGTGAGAAGATAGTCAGTAGCCAAAGCATTACAGCCATACACAAGCAGTTTGAAATGAATATAATATGAAAAAGTAATGCATTGCATTCAGATTTAAAGAGTAGTTGTGTTGCTGCTTTCTACTACCACGTAAATGATAGGAGTATATTAATGTAGCTAAGTAACTTCAACCATTGCATAGATTTTTGTTGTACCTGTACAATTTATATTAAATAAAAAATAAGAAGAAAAACAGCACACACAGATTATTTTTAAGAGATATTTATAAAAACATTAAAAAATACTTAGGAGACTTTTGAGTTCCTCTGTGGAACTCCTCTTCATACAATTTATATATTACATAACTGCCAATAAGATTTAATAAAATATATACATATACACTTTCAAAAAAAATTGATTTAATTTTTCTAGTTACAGTTAAAGACAAGAGATTAACAATTGACTTAGACTATTACACATTCTTCATAGGAGAACTGAACATTTTAATTCTATTCTAGCTGAAATTCTATCTATTAAATTTTTGAACATTTTTATCAGTTTTCAGGCAATGTCAATTGATATACTATTTAGAAATAATGTTTAATATAGTAACAAAATACTTCATTATTTACATTAGTTTATAATTTCATGCCGTTCTGGCAAAGTCTAGTGGTCTAGACAGCAATCTCAAATCAGGCAGATGTGTCGGAACCTGGTTCAAATTCCAGCTTCAGCGTGGATGTAACTTTCTCCTGTGTTTCATCCATTTCTGCAGGTATACATGAGCTGCCTCCTATGGCCTACCCTGGGCAACGATTATGCAGCCCAAATGTTCACAATTCTTGCCCCTTGTCGAGGCCAATGGCAAAAACACCAAGAGCCTGGGCATTAAAGATTATTATTATTATTATATATAATTTTATTTATTTTGTAATTTACTGTAATTAACTATTTCATAATTGAACATTTTGTGAAATAATATTTTAAACGTGGATGTATGCAAATAAACAATATTTGATTGAAGTTCAACTATGAAATAGTTACTTACAATATAATCTTAATAAATTATCTCTCACCAAATATGAATTATTTATTTATAGAGCGAATTCATCAAGCACATGCTGCAGCTGCCAAAGCAAAAAAAGCAGACAAGAAAACTAAAGTTCCCAGATCAGTAAGTATAAAATATTTAATCTATTTAGAAAAATTGTGATGTGGATTAGTAAACAATTCATTTCATTGTTTATGGGAAACAATTTATTTTAAAGAGGATATGTCACATTATAATGTTTTTTATATACTGGTATACTTTATATATATATATATATATATATATATACAGTGGAGCACCGTTTATACGTTTTTCAAGGGACTGAGAAAAAAAAACGTATAAACGAAATTCACAAAAGTTACGAACAATTTCATAATAACCAACAATAAAAAGTCAGAGGTAAATTAAAATATTACTTGAAAATGAAATACAAGAGGTATGTAATACAAATTCCGGATTTAATGTACAACTAGTACTACTGTTCATATTCATTCAGCATTTACAAGGATTTTTTAGGTTGTGGGGCTTTTTTGGAATGCACAGAAAAAAGTTCATTGTGCACAGTTAACAGAGCCATTTTAACTTTATCATTTAAATCACTGCTAATGAGATATTCTTGCATGGTGTTAAAACCCGCCAAAGCTTGTTGAAAACTTGGCAGAGGTTTTTCAGTGCAATTTTCTAAGACTGGACAATCGACAGGTGGGAATCTGAGGTTGAAATGCGCATTTTCTCTCTTCTTGAGTTCTTGAAAAAAACGTATAAATGAAATTTGTGATTTCAGAAAAACGTATAAATGAAATTATTTAACGTTAATAGGCATTGGATTTTGCCGGGACCATTCAAAAAAACGTATAAATGATAAAAATGTATAAACGAGAAACGTATAAACGGTGCTCCACTGTATATAGATATATATATATATATATATATATATTTTTCCGAGGTATTCAGACCATGCACAAGACTTCTTTAACATCTTGCCATTGTCTAACAATTCACTTAAACCTAAGAATCATTCTAGTTGAGTTTCTCAATACATTCTTCAACATGGGTTACCCTGTGTCCTTTCTATCAAGCTTCAATTGATCTTCGTTAGGGTGAAGCATCAAATTATCACTTGCATTCTTGTATTCTTCCAAAATAAATGTCCTCTGTGAGTGTGAATTCTGAAAATGCTTCTCTTTCTGGAGCCTTCATTTTTGTTAAATTGGGAAACAGTTTCTGCTCTGTTAATGTTATACCTAACAAAACTAATATCATGATCTTCCACACTTAGTTTCGCCATAGGTTATCATCAATCTCCTTTCTCATCTTCAAAACCTTATTTGGAACTGTATCAACCATTACCTCTACTTAAAAGCCTCAATATAGTGATTTGCATACTGAAGACACCATCTTCCTAAACAGCTGAACAAGTTTTGAAAATGACAATATTGACCTATGTTCCTGTATTTGCTTCAAAACAATTGTACTACAATTGTAAAACAATATAGTCGTATCATTTAAAACAATTCCTGCTGAGGTATTAACTAGAGCCTGATCTAGATAATGTCTGCTACTAAGCATACAGACATTTGTCGAGATAACCAAAAAATTCTAAATCATGCCACTATTCTGATTCTTGACTTGCCAATAAGCAAGCTATTCACATTGTAATGTTTCTACATCCCTAAATCCTTTGAGGAAATTGTCAACTACCATTGATGCAATCATGGAGTTTGCCAATGCAAGGTTATTTAACTAAAGTTAGTGAATTATCACATGGTGCAGATCCTGTAAATTGTCTATGGTGAACATCCAGCCTACTCAATAGTTTGTCCTTAATGGAAAGAAGAGAAACAAGTTTAAATTTATAAGTAGTTTAAGTATTCACTTTCTTATCTAGAAACTTGTGAATGAATTGCAACACAGAAATATACAAGGACTTTTACTTTAGGTTGTAAATCAACTTATTTTTATATGTTACCATTCTTGCTAATCCTGCAGCTAAGTGTCAATATACCTCATGAATTGCTTTTTGTAAAGCCGCTGTCTTTCCAGGTTTGTCTAGTATCTGTTGAACTAATTTTTTCTGAGGAGGCCTTCAGTACTTCCTATTGGAACCTTTCCTGACTACCAGTTGAAGGCATTTCTTATCAAGACAGTATTATGAGGATGATATGGAGGATATCACTACAACTTCTAACTCTAAGACCCGGTGACTTCAATAGCCATTCTCTGGTTTGGCTTTCTTCATCTACTAATAGCAGAGGTGCTGACATTGAAGATCTATTTTGTAATTTCAGTGCTAGATTGTCCACTTCCTTCATTTTCTGCAATTGATTTGCTTCTTGGTTTGAATTCACTTTTCTCTTATTTTTCTTGGGAAGTGATCAATAACTTTGATGTAGTGACTATCTTCTGGTCATTTTTAAAGAATACCCTACATCTTCAGGTTTTCTTTCCTCATACTCAATAGAAATGTAAATTAGCTGATTGGACTAATAGATGAAAACTTAAAGCCATTGATCTAATTGATTAATATAAAAATATTTTTTGATAAAGTAAATGTATTCTATTTAATGCTCACAGAAGTGTTCCTCAGACTTCTTCAGTTTTCTCCATTATAAACATGATGAAACTCTACATGTACTTCAGCAAAGAATGTAGAGCAGTAGTTTAGAATAATTTCTATCATTATTTCACAATTTTGAATCTTCTAACATTTAAAAAGGCTAGAACATCTGTTGGAGTGCTCAGAGAATTTCATGACACTTCACATATTCAAGTTTCTTCAAAGACACTCTGCAATGGAGTTGTATTCCTCACATCTTCTAATCATTCTAATCCTCACATCATTAGGATTAGTATATCCTAATTTATTGCCGATACTGAATTCACTGGCTTGCTTGAACACTACTATGTTTATAACAGAATACCAAGTCACGCTGCAATTCTTTAAAAGGAAGGTATAGGTGCTGTCATCATTCGTCCTCAGCCAAAGAACTTCAGGTGGGAGGAAGGAACAACCTTATGCCAAACGAGCTTTATCTAGTAGCTTCTACAGAGTAGTGGTCTATTGCAAAGGTTCATACCAGATGCACTAAGTTCGCACAAAGTTCTTTCGTTAATTAAAATTATTAACTTAAGTTTTTAACAAACATTTGACATTTTTTATTCTTTCTATGGCCAGCCATTTTTACACACCCCTCAAAGATTAAAGATATCCTATTAATTACACAACTTACTCTAGGAAATGGTTATAAAAATAACCCTTTCCCTTGCAATCCCTTTCAATTTGATTTGACATTTTCTGAATTTGGCCTTTTTGTTCGAACCAATTATCTCAAAACTTTTTTTTTTTTTTTTTTGTACTTTTGTAATTTTAGTCTTCTGAGAAGAAGACTTCTAATCCCTGTTTGTCCGTCCGTCTGTGGAAGTATCATTAAAATCTCATTAAATTATCATTAAGCACAACAATGACATTTATAATAATAAGGAAATTAAAGCAATATCAATTATATTTTCTTAAACGTATCAGAAGACATTGCGAAGCATTGTGATTGGTTTACACTATCCCTACCTTGTTACCTATATTGACATAATTATGTTAATATTTACCTGAAATTCACCTGTAATTTAGAAAATGAGATTTCTGTTATAAAAAGTTTTAATGTGCAGTTTAAAATTAACTAAATGCCGACCATAAAAGCACATATACAAAGATAAAAAAATAAAATAGTACGACGAACGTTTCGAACCCCCCTCTGTTGTGGGGTTCCTTGTCAAGTATCTGCCCCTTGTTAAAAGTAATCTTCCATGAACGGACTCACAATCACGAATCTGTTCATGGAGGATTACTTTTAACAGGGGGGATACTTGATAAGGAACCCCACAACAGACGGGGGTTCGAAACGTACGTCATACTATTTTACATTTTTTTAACTTTGTATATGTGCTTTTTTATGGTCGGCATTTAGTGAGATTTTTGTTGTTCATCTGTAGATGATAGACATCTTAGGCTAATTTCCTTAATAATTTATTATAATGCAAAATAATATCTTGAATCAAGTTTAATAAAATGATTTTCAATTCATTTTATTGACTCAAATAGTAAACTGTAAACCGATGGTAAAGGCTTTACATGACATCTTCAACATGGCAACTAACTACTAATAACATGCTACAAGGGGCTCTTGGAAAAATCTTTATTAGGAGCACCATACCATGTATATCACTAATCTTTTGTGAGATGAAAGTACACATCAAGTCCTTCAAAAATGTGTATGGGTTTGGAGACTACAAATCTACAGATTTCAAAATATTTGACATTGTTTTCATTGGATTTCCTATATTAGCTTAAGTGTATCAGAAATGCATAGTCAGTTGTCGACGATAGGTATTGGCATTCTCTAATGTTAAAGATCCTAGAATTAAATCTGCTGCTTGCTTTTTTTTTTTTTTTTTTTACTTAAATAATAACATTCATGATGTACATGGTGTATCATCATCTTATTAGTGTGGGCACAATAAAGTAGGTGGAGAATCTAATAAGGTAATGTAGCAATATTTTAAGTGATTAAGATCCTCAGTAAAATAAAATAGAAGTTGTGGACATGAGGAATGCTCAGGTGACTCCAAAAGTAACTTCCAGGAACTCAACAACATCAGCAATGGAGATTCCTTTCCCATAGTCAGAGGTGTAACTTCTTGAGGAAGAACTGAACTAGGTGGTGGTAAAACTCATCACAGCAGAGTCTGTAATGGCATTGGTTAGATGATGAAAAGCTTAAAATAAAAAAGATTGAAAAAATAAAAAGCGTCATTGATTACAGAAGCAAATTAAAAATGGCAGAGAAAGCTTTAGAACAGTACTAGCAATGAATCGGTCTGAAGATCTTAGGAATCACAAAGTCAAAAACGGGACGACATTGTTGTAAAGACAAAGATCCATTTCGAAAAATGATATTGATAGATTCTATGAGACAGGTCCTCAGAAAGGAGACAGGCTTTTTGCTATTACCAGGAAATTCCTATCTTACAAAACACAGGATGCCATTTTCTCTAGAAAGAAAAGACTCAAGGATAATATTGGCTTTACAATCGGACAGAATTTAACAAGGATTTGAGTCCAGGCAGCAATTAGAAGATTTGTGGGAAGAAAGATGTGTCCAAATCTTTAATAATCACAAACTGTTCCAGCAAAATGGATTAATAATCATAAACCATGGAGATAAAAAAAAGCAAACGATCATTTCCCAAGATTATCATCAAAAACTGATTCAGTAATTAAGGAGACACCGACTGTAATCAGTCTAATTATAATTTTCCATTTGATCAATCCTTCTCAAGTTGTTTTATTTTCAGACCATTCTAAGGTAGCATTAAGTATTTATTTTTGTTTAGATTTTTATTAGAAATTAAATAGTTTATTACTCTTACTATTCAGTATTTATCTTTTCAAAGTTCTCACCTCAACTATTAAGTAATAGTAACTATCTGAATATCTGTTGTTTTCTATTAATATTAACTGTATTCAATTCAGATACACGTCTTCTATTTTTACAATCATCACTTTTTTTTTTCATTGTACTTATGTAACTCCTTTAAACTAGCAAATAGCCACTGTTAAGTAAATATTTATATTTTTAGCATAAAAAACCCGAAAGCATTTTAAATATATTACAAACTTCTCGTACTACTTCTTATGTTCTATCTCTTACATTTTCATCTGCTTCTTTCTTCCAATCATGCACTGATACCTTTACTCATTATTAATCATTTACCAAAACAGTGATATATAAAATGAACTGCACATCAAATTACTTTACTCTGGATTACATTTATTTTTAAGATTTCAAATGCTTATCCTCTCATGAAAGGAGTTAGAATAAACTAGCAAGATAATTCACCTGACTTACCACATAATAGCTGCATAATGGGATCTACTAATCACTTCATTAGACTTCATTCTCCTTTTTAAAACATGGGACACTAACCTACAAACGATACCAAATAGGAGGGTAATTCTCTATTATTTCTATAAATCAAATATAGAAAAGACAGAGGGATTGCTCTGTACCATAGTAAAAACTTTAATATCAAAGTCATTTAATATCATTTCCGAATTCATGTATATCAATATGAATTTAGAATGTATTTCCTGTTCAAGTAATGAAGATCTTATATTTATAGGAATCTACCCGACATAAAATATTATATATATTTGTATTATTTATATTGCTCATTTTATCAGTAGCAAAACAACAAAAAATATATTTCTGGGCGATTTTGACATTGGCTTCCTAAATACAGTGTGCTTCAGAATTCTCCTGGATTTCGGAGCTCTGTAGCTCACAGACAAACTTGCCCAGAGGGACGAGAGCATGATAGTGAAAAGAGTACATAATCAAGTTTTTTTTGTCACATGACCTGGCATAGTACCCATTTCTCCACTAGGAGGTAGTAGTGTGGAAACATGGAGTTTTCAGGCGAACAAAAATCATTGTGGTTTTGCAACTCGCTAAAACCAAGTCAATGGTAAGAGTGCAACATGGTTTTAGAACCAAGTATCATACAGAAACACTGATGGACAAAACAATAAGAGAGCGATATAGGAAATTCGAGGAAACTGGCTGTTTGTGTGCTGCAAAATGAACAGGCAGGCCAGGGCCATCACCTGTGACTGTGGGCGATGTACAAAATCAAAACGTCACGCAAACCGAGAATTACAAATGTCTCACGTGACTGTTTGGCGCATCCTATGCAAAAGACTTGCCTATAACCCATTCCAGTTGCAACTGCTTCAGGCTCTGACTCCTGAAGATAACACTCTCCGCCGTGAATTCTGTTTGCAGTATCAAGAACATCTACAGGAGGCGGCAGATCAGGATGTGTTCAGCAACTGAACACACATGAGACATGCTTCTATCTTTCTAGCTAGGTCAATTGCCATAATGTATTTTTGGGGGGCACGGGAAATCCTCGTACAATAGTTCAACACATCCGTGAATCCCCCAAGGTTAATTAACCCAAGGTTAATGTGTTTTGTGGAATTTCATCTCTGAAAGTGTACAGACCATTTTTCTTTGCCAAGAAAAGTATTAATGGTTTTATTTACTTAGACATGTTACAGCAATGACTATTGCCTCAGTTATGTGAGGATAGTGACAATTTCATTTTGCAACAGGACAGAGCTCCTCCATTTTCATTTGGACATTTGCTGTCACCTCAGTAACACTTTACCTAACCCGTTGGATTGGATATACGTCTAACAAAGACTCCACACTTACTCCATGGCCTCCCAGGTCATCCGATCTCATTCCATGTGACGTTTTTTGTCTGGGGCTATGTTAAAGTTTACTTGCCCCCTTTACCACATAATTTATCAGAGCTTTGACTACAGAAGCTAGATTACAGAATTGATATCTGTTGAGTTACTAGAGGAGGACATATCGAACATCTTTAAGCTATGTTAAAAACTTGATTAGGTACTCTTTTCACTGCCACGCTCTCGTCCCTGTGGGCGAGTGTATCTGTGAGCTACAGACCTCCGAAATCCCGGCGGAATTTTGATCACCCTGTAAAAATTATAAAGAGGATAATGAATCTTTTTTATCCTTACTCTTTTTTTCTTACTGGGATTCCAACCTGTCACTTGAACTCTTACACCTTTCATTCATTCTCCATCAGACCTTTATAAATTTTCCCAATCTTAGTAAAGGTAGGTAGTTGATGCTTAGTATTTCACAGCCAAACTTTCGACGTTATTCAAAGATATCTCACTTAAAAATCCAATTAAGGTAACAAATCGAAAATTTGACCCAAAAACATAATCATTTCAAAGAATATCTTTGCTCTATGAACTGGGGTTACTTAATTGCAAAAAAGAACATCTATTGAACAGAGACTGTCAGTTTTCAATAAATACTTTTCCTTGAACTCCCAAAATAAAAAAGCACGGGTAACAATGGAGCTTTTTTACTCTTCTGTCAGAAAAACATTCTATAAATCATATTGGAAAAATCCAACCACTGCCAGTTAATGTTTCAGATGCTACCAAATGAATTAAGATTTAAAATTAGGACATCCAAAGAGTAATATTATAAGCATTTATTTTATAATAATCTATGAAGAAAAGCGAAGCAATATTAATAAATTAATTTCATCATCTACAAAAACAAAATGCCCTTTCATTATCATAGTAGCAAATAATCCATAGGATACAAATTAACGTCTAGATAATTGATTTTAAATGCTGCTACTAAATACACACACAAATACTCAACAATTTCTTAGCAGTGAAGCTCCTTTCTCCTTCTTTCTGTCTCTGACTTTTGCTTATGAGATTAAACAGTTTATCGCATCTCTCTGCAACAAACTATCTTCTGGATTAATGAGGCCCTCAATCTCTGTCAGTGAATTTAGAAAACCCAAAGTTATGTAATTGATTTTATTTTTATAGAAGAGCAAGGAAGTGTCACGCCCTGTTGCTTCTCAAAGTCCAGCTAGTTCTGACAGTGCTCTTAGTTTGGATATGACTAGTATTACAGGAGGAAGTACATCGGCTGTTAGTCCAGCAACAGCTCAGAGTCCTAGAGGTGGATCAAGTCCTAGAGCACAGCAAGTACGTATAGTAGCATTCATATGTTTGTATTAGAAGGGTTGGTTCCTTCCATTTTAACAGTCGGATGTATAGCTTAACTAATTAATTTAATCTTTCAAAATCGAAATTTCTTTTCATAGTGTGACTTCTTTTTTATTGTTATTGAGCTATCATTTGATGTTTGTGACTTACAATACCAGACATTCATTGGTTAACCTTATATGAATGACAGTATGTGGCCATCTGCAAGAATAAGATCTTTGTTAGTATTGTGATTGAAAAAAAAGGGTACAGAATGAAAAATGTTTCATTATTAATAAAATTGTGAATTTAATTTATCGTTATAACTTCTTAATTAGTTTTATATAATGACATTTTTAAAATTGAATTCGTATCAAAAATTTCTTTTCTTTTTGTTTTTATTTTTTAAGAATATTATTGTTAGATGTTTAAGAATTTGAATAACCAGGATAAAGTAAGAAATATATCTCACAAAGAAAAATTAATCCAAAAAATAATGAAAGATGAATCAAGATATGTCATAACAAAGGGAATAAACTAGTGATTTTAGACTATAAAGATTACCAAAAGAAAGTAGAAGAATTGTTAAACAAAGACGACTTTATTGAAATTCCTAATGATGCAACTTCTAAACCAACCCTCGAAAATCCCACTCGCAAGCTCGCAATTTGCGAGTAGAAATTAGGCGCTTGCGAGTGGAAAAAAATCATTTCGCAAATCGGTTTTTTCCTAAATTCAAAACCTTGGCTGCTGTGCCATTTCAAATTCACCGTTTATTCAAATTCACCGGGATGTGAACTCCCGCGAGGGGTATTTCATGATGGAAGTTTTCTTTACCCTTCACCAATCATCATTCGTCAATTTATAGGTAGGTGATGTGCAAGGATGTATATATATATATAATGATAGGTCGTGAAGCCAAATTTTATACATCTACCAATCGGGCGGGTTTCGCTGCTAGTATAGGTATATCATATATATATATATATATATATATAAAATATCCCCCCCCCCCCCCCGTTAATTAGCTAGCGAGTGTAAATTTTCATTTGCGAGTTGGTTTAGGCACGAATTTTCGAGGGTTGTTCTAAACTATATATGAAAACGAAGATGGAAATACAAAGGTTAAAAGAAAAGAAAGCAGTTATGTATTTTCAATACAAGAATGTGTGTAAAGAGATGACGAGGACATTACATTTGAACCTAGACTGAAAACACATGAGACTAACAACCCAATAAGACCTATTATAAACTCATATGGATCTCCACTGCAGAACCTAGGGAAATATGTAAACAGCATTATAAACAAAATAGCGTTGTATAGACCAGATATTCAAAAACACTCCATACCTTATTCTGAAAATTAAAGAAATTAAGAATGAAATTGAAAGTAAGAAGGTGAAGATATGAACATATTCTCTTGACATCAAAGCAATGTACACTACCATACCTTTTAAAGAAGCTTTGAGACTAATAGAAGATGTGTGTGTAGATAATGTATTAAGATAATTTTAATATTGATAAAGAAACCATAAGGAGATTATCAGCTTTAATTTGTAACAATAGTTATTTTAAATTTGAAGATAAATATTACAGACAAAAGAATGGGTTCCCATGGGTAGCCCCATATAATATGCAAATACCCTTAAATTGGATTGAGCATGAGAAATTTTAAAATGGAAGAAGAATAAATATAGATACCTCAGATATGCTGATGACATCTTGCTGATTTGGAAAGGAACAGATAGGCAATTCTCTAAATTCTTTAACCACGTAAATTCGGTTAGCAGTAAACAAGCTGCCATTCTTAGATATATTATTAAAGAATGAAGGAAACGGACTCACTTATGAACATTATGAGAAAAAGTTAAAAAGCAATCACATTTTAAATTACCATTCCAATCATGATATCCATAGTTAAAAAAGCTGTTATTAATAATTACCTAAAGAGAATTACAGAATATACAGAGAACAAAAAGGTGTGGAAGCAGAAAATTTGGAGACATGAAAAAGTTTTCAAGTATAATGAATATCCAGGAAACTTTTCTTAACAAGATTATTAATATATTGTTTGTTTTAACTTTGCGAGAGCCACAATTGTTCCGACATTTTAAGATTATTAATAATTTTTTCAGGAATAGGAAGAAATTAAAAGAAAAGACAGTTACAAACAAAATAAGAAAATTACCAATTGGCATGATTGTAGAATAACAAAGTTAGAAGTTTACGCAAAGAAAATAATATAAGATTAATTTTTTATAAAGGAAATAAGCTAATAAAAAAGAAAAGAGAAAGCAGAGGGAATATTATATAAAAAAAAATGGGTGTAGTGTAGAGTTTAAAATGCAGAGACTGCAGTCTAATGTACTACGAGAGTACAGATAGGACATTAAAAGAACGTCTAGAACACCTAAGAGCCTATAGAAGAATAAAGGAATATCTGATTGGGCCGACCATAGTACAGATAAACAATCACAATCCTGATCTCATAGTAGAAGCAGTGTACCCAAATTAGTGAAGAAAACTCTTGTTTGATGTTGAATTCATGCCTTATAAACTGGAAAATGTGCATGAATAAAGAAAGTTAATAAAATTAAATTGGGTCACTTTTGGGGGGGGGGTTAAAGGAGCAGAGATAAATGTTATATGAAAAACAAAGAAAAAAATATTGGTTAATAAAGCAAAGTTTTTGGAACTCGAAATCATTACTAAACAAGTTTTTGTAATTCTAAAGTTATGTATTGTGTGCAACATTTTCATTATTTGTTGTCTTCACATTGTTGATTCATAACGACTTAAGAATTGTTCTCCTCAAATTTACGTCCTGATGAAGCAAAAAAAGATGAAATACAGACAGAGTTTAAAGTGATTAAAGGAGGTACTTTTTTGAAGATTTGTTTCTATTATGCCATTATTAGTCTTCACAGCCATCTCTTTCATAAAAATTCTTTCTCTCCTTCTGTTTGGTATGTTTTGCAAGACATCTTTGGAAAAAAAGTTATAAGTTAGTAGGTGTTTATCCGTACCATCATTACTGGTGGTTTCCATTGAGTTCTTTTAAAATCACATTTGTGCTAACTCATCTGAAGAGATCTGGGGTACATTCATTTCTTATCGTGCATACAGAAGTGTATGGAACACCAAAAGGTCCATTATTCAATAATTTATTTAGAGGTCATGGCAAGCTTCCCTAACTCTGGAATATTTGCTTCCAAATGCTGGTGTAATTATTTTCTGATCCATTCTGATATTTTGTTTGTAATTCCTATTATCAAGAAGATTGATTTTCTTCTTTGTGTCCTTAATTTCTATCCAATATCATTTTATTAAGCAAGCCATATGGGTACTATTGAATCCATCCATGTCTGTCTTCCCCTAACAACTCCCGAACAGAAGATCGGATCAGGAAACGGACTTCACCATCGTGTTCAGAGGCCCCAAATATCTTAGGAATAATGGGGTATTTTTGTTTCTTGTGTGCATGCAAATAATTTCAGCTTTTGAGTTTTTAGTGATCCATATTGGATGCAATTGCGTTTGTCTTGTCCGTCTGTGTCTTTCCTCCCAGATGGAAGGTCGGATCGTCAAACTGACTTCACCAATGTGTTCAGAGGCCCAAACACCATAGGAATGGGATACTGCAAATAATTTCAGCATACTCTGAGTTTTAAAGCTTTTGAGTTGTCTTGTTTTTGTTTTTTTTTTGTATTTAGGAGATTCCCTTTAAATAGGCCAATTATCACTATTTTTAAGGAAACTGAAGTAGTATAGTAGATAGAGTAACAGAATCAGAAGATTGTGAGTTCAAATCTCAGCCTTTAATACAATTTATTTTATTTTTTATTTCGAAATTCCATGTTTATGCAACTAAAATTTTTCATTGTCTGTTGTTTGAAATTGATTATGCACACGTTCAGTTTTAATGGGTCGCCCTTAATTTTATGCTTTAGTACAATTTTTATTTATCTAGTCCTGATTGCAGTATAATTTTCCAACCTTTATAGCTTTCGTTAATATTATCTGAATCTGGTTTCTGTTCATGTCAGCCTCTTACTTTAGCCTCTGGCAGATATCACTTTTGTCATTCTGCCCCCCACCCCCTCACTCCCAATTTAGTTGCTGTTCATCAGAATATCTTTTCTGTATTATGCAGTTTGGTAAATGTTCATTTTGAATTGATTTAATTTTTGAAGACTTCTAAAATATAGTGTATTCATGTAGAATATTGCTAGCAAGTTACATGCTCATGATCAGATATATAATCTTTCAAAATGACAGTGTAATATTTTAAGTTACATGATAAAAGAAAGCCAAACTAGATATTCTGATTTCAGAAAATTAGCTGAAAGAATCATTGGATTCATCTTGAAAAATATTTTGTCTCTACAGGGTTATTGAAAAGTAACTCCCTATTGTAAAATACATATAAAATATTTATTTATGGGAATTTTTGTCCCAAATTTTTCGTGTGTGATCTT
>JAFIDM010001028.1:18725039-18739633 GCA_023159025.1 Thereuonema tuberculata | reverse complement strand
GGTTTGTATCTGTATTTCATATGGAGTATTTTGTTTGAAATCTGGAAGACCTACAAATATGGCTGGACGTCGTTCCCTGCAGGGAAGTGAACTGCTAGCTGCTTCCAAAGTCTTTGGTTTGGTACAGGAGACTTGCTCCTTTAACCAACCCCAAAGAAAAAAGTCACAGGGTGTGCAGGCAGGAATCCTGGCTGGTCACTCACCATCTCCTTGTACGACCCATCCATCTCCTTGTACAGTGGGCATTCAGCCATTCACGAATGACAGTCGCAAAATGTGGAGGGTGTCATCGTGCATGAAAATCAAATCTTCCACAATCTCCCAAGCACTGCTAACTGGCCAGATTTCATCTTGAAGCATGGTACAGTACCCTTCAGCATTCATGATATTGCGACAAATGGAGAGACCCACAATCCTGTTCTACGTCATCCAATATCACACCATTACTTTGGGCCAATTCTGCATTTTGTTTCAGAGCTAGCAAGAGGATCTTCTCCTGCTCAATTTCCACACTTCATAACATACCGCTACCAGGGCACTTCCCTGCAGGGAACAACGTCCAGCCATGTTTGTAGGTCTTTCAGGTTTCAAACAAAATACTCCATATGAAATACAGATACAAACCGATTGAATTTACATAATACATTTCCATACAACATTAAAGATCACACACAAAATATGGGACAAAAATTCCCATAAATAAATAATTTATATGTATTTGACAATAGGGAGTTACTTTTCAATCACCCTGTATATCCTCTATACTTTGTACATTGATGACTTTACTGTGAATGTCCTTTTTTGCTTAAAATATTTCACAGTAATTTAACATTCATATATATAAATTTGGTTATTTTAGAAAAAAAATATATATACAACTGCTTCCTTGAAAGTAAGTAAACGGTCCGTCCCAGTTTCTTCCCGATGACAACTCAAAGTGCGAATCCTAACTTTAGCTTTGTGTCTTGAGATTGATATCTTTCTTAATATATTTCTTATCTAAGAAAACACTATTTCTATTTAAAAATATTTGATTCAAAGCGAAAAGCAACAAATTCCTTAATAATTTTCCTTCATTTTTTTTTGTACAGCTTTATACATTTTTGATTGTCCGGTTGGCGATTTCCCTCCATTTATAAATGATTACGGACGTTAAACTTGCTTTCTATTTCTCTTTATACATTTTCTTAATCAGAACTTGTGAATGCTCTTGAACCTGTTTATCCTTGACAATGCCCTACTATTTCCTTTGCAGTTCTACCATCATGATTTTACAGTTTTATAATATCAATTTGATATCATCACTTTGTCCTACATGTATTTCTTGGCAGTTTTCTCCACTTTCAGAAATTCCATCTAATCGACTCAAGATATTCAAAGCAGCCTGATGATTCTTAGTACAGGCAAAAATGTGAACTATCATGGACTTAAATGGAATGCCTACAGCAACTCTATTCCTTATCAGAAATACTCCTAATAGCAAAAGAGTATTCTGACTATCATTTAAAGCCTGTGGCAGTTTTAATTTTTCATCTAACTAATATTCAATTATCTTTGTCCTTGTAGTTTTTCCAAATATCTTTATTTAGTGAAACCTAACTTTTATCCATTACTCAGTGTTGGAAATTGGGCTCCTTTTCCATCTGCTATTTTCTCTTTTGTCAAGCTTTCAAAATGTAAGCTACATACATATCTCAAATCACATTACTTTGCTACTGCTTGATAATTTCTCAGGCTGAGGAAGTCTTTTCTTTCTTCGAATTTGGCCATCTGAGGACTGTGAAATAGCTCATGAAGCTCAACTTTTCTTATTTCTCTCGCTCCAGTATCTTTTCATTCTTTCACTCTGTTTTTTCCTTCTCTCATCAGTTCATGAAGCTCCCATTTTTCTTTTTTTTCTTTCCCGGAACCCCTTAGTCTTTGATCTTTTTTCTAAATCTGCCCCTATCCACAATATCTTCCTCCGTCAAACCGATCTCCTCCAGATCCACTCTAATCTCCCTAATCCAAGAAAGTGTCTTGGGATTCCTTTCAAAATAATCAAATATTCGTCTGGTCAGTCTTCCCTTCTCCGTTCTTTTGAGATGCCCATAGTAGTTAGTCTTCTTTTCCGCATAGTGTCCGTACTTTTTCTATTTTTTCATATATCTCTTTATTAGTTCTTAATTTCCATTTATAGTTTTCATATCTTGGACCTAATATCTTTCGAATTATTCTTCTCTCCCTCTTTTCCAATTCTTCCAGCTGATTGTTTTCATAACTAGGCACTCCGACACATAAAGTCCTTCTGGTTTAATCACCGTTTGAAGTGTCTCAGCTTGGCATTTATAGATAGTCTTGTCTTTACTATGATGTGTTACCCATATAACCTTTTTTGATATCATTTGCCAGCCACTCCACTGATGAGAAAACTACTGCTTGTTTAGAGCACAGTTGCTGTTTAAGGAGCAATAGTTCCCCATGTTTTTGTTTCAAAGCCAGTCTTTGTTTCTCGAGATATTTTAATTGGTTCGATGTGATAGGCCTTAAACACATCCTTAAACTTGAAGTTCTGTCTTCATTCAGTCTCATGTTATCCTGATATTCTTCTTTGCAAATCTTCAATAGATAATAAGATGTTTTGGTTAATATCTATCTTCCTTTGCTTAAAAGCTGCTCACTTTGATGCTTAATATACCCAAAGCAAACCATTTTTCCTTGGTTTTTACAGAAACTCCTGCGGATATTTTTTTCATTCTATTCTTTGTTCTTGAATTTTTTTGGCACCTTCAATTACTGCAGTAATCGGCTGTGGTTCCCAAAATGTAATAAGATTTATATAAATTAAGATTACTTCGCAGTACTCTTCTTTCATGATGAATTTGATCTTAGCAGTTAGCCAGATCAGGATATGACTGTTTGGCTTATGGCAAAGGTACTTAAGACAATGTTGGTACTGGCCTATTTAAAATAAATGTCAATTTTTGAAAATCAAAATCTGTTGGTTGAGCTGTTAAATATATACAATTCCACATCTGGTTTTCATCCTAAAAACCTCTTATTTTTTTATTGTTAAATTACTCTTAATTTCATTATTATAACAAAATGAAAATGTATTTGAAATTTGACTAAGAATTATTTCTTTCATGATACTACTTTCTTTTCCAAGATTAAAATAAAAAAGGGTAGTTATTTACATTACATTATTTTATTTTTCAGACAAGTCCTAAGGTTTCTGCAAGTGCCTCTAAGATAATGTCTTCTGCTCAAAATAACACTAAAGTACATGTAGCTTCTACTGGAACAAACTTTATGCCTCCTTCAAATTCAAAAACTGTTACAGCAAGTATAACTACAAGCCAGATAACTCAGCGTCTTGGTAATTCTGCATTACTAACCTGCAATCAGGCAATATCAAGACCACCTTCTACTGAATCTGTCCCTAGTCCACAGCTTTCTACTACAGCACCTTTTGTACTTCCACAGTCTCATGCTGGCTCTCGTCCTTCTTCTACTGGATCTGCCCAGTCTCTGCCGAGTCCCAAGGCAGTGATTGCAAATGTAAATGCTGCTCAGTTTGTGAGTGTTTCACAGGTAAAATATTTACATTTTAGTACTCTTTTACATTCTTCTTCTTCTTTTTTTTCCCTCAGTAATCAAATATTACATTTATTTATAAACTATATTTATATATCTTTTTCTTTTAATTTACTTTTTTTTTTTTCCAATATTGCTTCACTGAAACATTGCTAATAATAAATAGCAGTTTGAGTGACATAAATTACATCTCTTAAGTTTACATTGGATGTGGCATTTCAATCTAAAACGTGAATTATTTCAAATGCAACAAACATGAAATCCAAAACTTCTTGATTCAGCGAAATAACTGAAAGATGGAAAAAAGACTTACATTATAACGTAGTGGTTGGGCTTGAATTCAAAAAAAAGAAACAATTTAACAAACTTACCTCTCACAGCATTAGAATTGATGCCACCCACTCCCAAACAGAGAATCTGCCCAATACTCAGCAGAGCAAATGTTATGACAAACAGAAGCTCTTCCCCCCATTCATCTACCTTAGAGTTCCTAGTACAGAATTAAATTTGAATTGATCACAGGATAAAACTGACCCCCCCCCCCTTTTCTTAGTAAGCTAAGAAAAAGTACAAACACTAAAAGAAACATTTGTTGCAGGTCAAAGAATTACAATAACAAATGCAATCTCTGTAGCATCACAGTTCAGAGTCCTTTGTTATGAGTTGTTGTTAGATTTTAGCATTGGTAACAGTTAGCCAAGCCGGTGTTTATCGTGGGTTGTTTTTTTTTTCCAAGAAAAAGACCAAAAAAAGTAATTAAAAAAATTATCAGAATCCATTTTTAAGACTTCAAGAAAGACCACCTTAGGGATTTTTTCCTCTTATTTTTGAGAATTTTAGGAAAACATTAAGACGAAAAACGTTGTATTTTTTGCATATGAAAAGGTTGAGACTGTAGCCACATTGCACCTGATGCTGAGAGCTTCTAATTGGTTCACTCAAAAGCCAGTCTCCTTTAGCAAAATACTGATCTGACGTACTGAAACAGGATTGTAGAAGAATAAAGAATTTTATATTCGTCAAAAATAATAAAATTATTTATTTTTCAGATATTGTATGATTGTAGAAGTTATTCAGGCCTTTTGTTTTAATTGTATTTTTTATTCACGACAGTTATTATAAAAAGTAGGATAAAATATAATTGCTTTATTATTATTGCAATAGTTGAATTTTAAAGTAAATGAACTAAAGAAGTAAATTCAATTTTATTTAAACATTACACCAGAAATGTAATTATAATAAATAAATACAACATCTTCATCTTTTCAAAAACATCGCTATATTTCGCAGATATATTTTATCTGCGAAATTGTATTTATTTATTATAAATTCAATTTTAGTTGAAGGAAACAAAGGTTGGCTTAAGAAATGAAAGTTTTGTTTGGTTGTAATTTATAAACTTATACTTGAAATTGCCTGGCTGTGTTTCAAAAATTTTCTGTTCTACATATGTATGCCCTGTTATGTATAAGCAGACAGCTTTTGGAAAAAAAAAACAATCATTAATTAATTAAAGTACCAGGTGGCTGTAATTAAATTTCACCTATTCTGAGCTGTGTGTAGCTGTGGGATGTCACTTAAATTTCATAGAAGAATAATTATTAGGAAATGGGAAGCATGATTCTGCAAAAAAAAAAAAAATTTTGTTCAAAAAGTTGCAGATATGGAATATGTGATGATGTAGCCCAACAAACTGTGAATTTGCATAAAATATAGTAAATGGAAAAAGTCACAAATTCTTATTAATACTCGTGCTCATGATATGCCTCACATTATTTCATCCATGCATTAGTACTGCAATACAGTTGTTGCTCTTTGTAAGTTTAGAAGTTTTGAGTTTTAGAACTCACCAGAACTTGTAGAAACGTCTTTTATTAGCTAATGTAGAAAGTTTGATGAAACAGGAAAGGTGAAAGTTCAATCTCACAGAGGACAGAAGCCAGTACAACCACAGGTAATTGAGGAAGCTGATAATAGTAGCATCAGTAGAGTATTATGATTTCCGGTAAAGTAGTACAGCAGCTTCATTGCTTAACCCAATGCGCTGAAATTCCCATTACATTCATCGAAAATTATCATTTGGTGTGACTTCACAACAGATTTAATAATAGAGCCACTCCCTTAATTCTTTTTTGAGGGCATCATTCCCATAGAACCAAAAACCTATTTTGTAATCATGCAGATATATTTCAAACATTCTGAACAGTTTCGTCATTCTGCAACTTCAGCAACAATAATATTTGGATGACACCATTTATCAAGAGGAAGCAAATTGTACAGCAGCTTCACCAACATCACTTCAAGAAGTCAGAGTGATTAGTCACTTTTTTCCAGTTGCATGGTCACCTTGCTCTCCTGATCTCATCCCATGTGATTTTTGGTTGAGGGGTTTCTTAAAGGCCGAGTCTTATCATTGCAGTTCCTTAAAAAACAATGCACAGACTGTGACTGTAATTCCTACAGACATGTTACATTCTGCTATTGAGAATACTGTGTACAGAATTCAATTTTTGATCCAGGGGAACTGTAGCCATGTTAAACCAGTTCCTCTTAGGCATGGATAAAAACAATGCACTAATTGGGCAACAGGTTTCTAACAACACTTATGTTCCAGTAAATTAAACTAATATTAATGTTTTATTGCTACACATAAATTCGTCTGGCCATTTTCAACCTGTTTTTACATTGTACACTGCCCTATTCCTAATGGTGAATTTTTGAACTAAATTTTTTTTTCACAGAATTAGGACATGGCTTCCCATGTCCTAATTAGTCTCCTTACTGAAGTTGGTGACATTCTGGTTGTTAGATGGAGCTACAGATGCCTCTGAATAGGGCAAGTTTAATTATGGCCACCTGATAATAGTACTGTTATGACATGCTGTTTCAGAATGTGCATTGTTTATCAATAATATAATATCGAAAATAATATTTTACTTTTTTATATAGTACTCTATTATTGGCACGAAATAATAATAGCTGTTAAATCTGTTATGTTTATTTTCCTTTTTGCACTTTAATAATATTTTTAAAATGAAATATAATTGAAAAAAATAAAGAAATCAAACAAGTCTACTTTTTATGAGGAGTGAAGAATAAGGAATCCACAAAAAAAAAAAAAAGAGAGTAATAAATGGCTTTTAACTTGTTTGAATAAAAGACTTAGTTTTCTTTTATGTTTTTACTTCAATTGCTATCTCAGTCTTTAGGTATTTTCTACTCTTTCCAAACTTTCTGGAATGAAACCATCAACCTCTAATCAATTTTCTCTCTCCTCTACTTTTCCATTCTTTGTTTTGCTGACTGTCATTTTTCCTCCTCCATCAGGTCTTTGTCAATTATCTCTTTCATTCTTCTGTCTCCTCCTTGAATTTTTCTTCATAATGAGTTTTCAGTTTCTGATACTTCTCATCCTTTTTATTCATAACTTCCTTTAAGACCTCTCAATGTACTCCAAAATCTCTTCCTTTCATAATAGAACACTTCCCAAGAAGCTCCTTTCGCATCTTTTGCCTTTCTTTCCTCTGTAACACGCTCTTTTCTATTCTTGAGGGTTGATGATTGTATCAGCTGTTTCCATGCTTTCTTGTCCAAAAGTTCTTCATTCCGCTATTTTGAACCTCATCATTGTATTACATCAGAAAAAGAAATGAAGCCATTAACCATATTAGAAAGACAAATAATACCTACTACCAGCTCCACTGTCTTCGGTAAACAGAAAAGCTCTCTAAAATGAAACTTCAGGTGTACTAAGACAATCATTGAGCCCTCACTTCTTTGAAGCAAAAGAGGTTACCAGGATAACTGCTGCTGAGATGATATGTTTGAGACAGATAGTGGAAAAAAAAACAAAACAAGGAGACAGGATATGTAATGATAGAATTTAGAAAAAAGAGAAGCAGATAGCAATAGAAAAGACAACTGAAGTGGTTTGGGTATGTAGTAAGGATGGACAAAGATCGCAAACCAAGACAGATCATGGAATCTAGGCCAAGAGTAATTATGAAGATTGTATGGAAATGAAGAAAGATAACGGAGAGTTACATCTTCTTATAAATACCATAAAATTAACAAATATCTTCTTAAATAACAACAAACTTTAATCATCTTCACGGCAATATTTCGTCCTGTATTTCCAAGGACTTTGTCTAGAATACAGGACGAAATATTGCTGTGAAGATGATTAAAGTTTGTTGTTATTTAAGAAGATATTTGTTAATTTTATGGTATTTATAAGAAGATGTAATTTACGTATCCATTGAGATAAGGTGATGAATATGCAATTCAAGAATTGGGCAACGTCTAATAAAATGGTCAAGATTAAGAAGACGATTTACGATTGTAGGTATTGAAAAGGTTTATTATCTTCGAGCTTGCAGAGATAGAGGAAGCAAGGGAGGAAAGAAGAATTTTAATATCTTAGTCAAAGTCAAAGAGAAGAGTTTCAACTTAGGAATCTGGTGAAATTTTGACGATTTTATTAATAAAACTTTTCAAAAATAAAGACTGGAAATTTCAATTAAAGACATTGGGAAGTTCAGGTTAAATTTAAAAGACATTGGGAATATTAAAATTAAAATCTTGAATTTTAAGAGAATATTTTTCAAACAATAGTATTTGATTTCATTAATTGAACGTGTTTCAATTCACGTTTCTTTTGTTGTAATTTTTAAATTCTTGGATTGTTGTATTATGTAGAATTTAGGTTAGGGAGATGTAATTCTCTTTTCCTTAAGGTTTTTGTAATTGGCTAGACAAAGTCCTTGGAAATACAGGACGAAATATTGCCGTGAAGATGATTAAAGTTTGTTGTTATTTAAGAAGATATTTGTTAAGAAACGGAGAGTGTTTATTGAAGACTCCCCAGCACTATAATGGGATAGTGAAAGAAGTACAGTGGAACCCCGCCATTCGTCTGCCTCTCTACTCGTACACTTCTTTATTCATCCAACTTTTTCAAGTAAAATTCAACTCGCCATTCGTGCTCTTGCCCCATGATTCGGACAGCGTGACCTTGTTAATAGCCGTGCCACACAGTTGCTTCAGCTCAGTCTCGTGCTAGCCTCCGTACGCTACGCATCATCCACACAAGCTTCGTGAAATTTTGTCCTATTTTATTGTTATTTTTATTTAAAAATAGTGCAGCCATGGGTCCACAAAAGATTACTGATTCAACCAAGCCTAAAAGGAAAACAGTGAGAACGACAATTGAATTGAAAAAAAACTCGTTGCGAAGTTTGAAAGTGGAACTCGTGTCTGATCTGGCAACTCAGTATGGCATGGTGAAATCAACCATATCGTCTATACTGAAAAAGAAAAACATAATAAGAGATGCCTGTATATTTATTGTTTTCGTAGTTTTTATGTATTTTAGGCTTAAAATATTATTACAAAGGTCTAAATAAGCATTCATCTGTGGGTCTGGAACGGATTAATCCAATTTACATGATATCTTATATGAAAAAATGATTCACCATTCGTACAAATCGCCATTCGAACTGCCTCCTGGAACGGATTGTGTACGAATAGGGAGGTTCCACTGTAGTAGTATTTCAATTGCAGTAGTCTAGCTTTCTATTTTGCTCCATCCATTGTATCTAAATGGTTTTGCTATAAAAAGAAAACTTTTTTTCTCATTTCCTAAAAAGTTCCTTTTTTAACTCTCCTGCTAACTTTAAAAAGAGACATTCGTAAAAAAACTGAACCATATCATTGCTTTTCTCAAATAACTTTCATTTAACTTCACAAAAGTAAAGAACTCTCATAGAAATCCCTTTTCTTTTTTTTTTTCTTTTCCCCCAACGTATAGGTTCAAATTACACCAGGTACTGTGAGCCCTAAAACTGTTATTTCGCCCTCTACCCATACAAGCCAAGCCAAAACTGTTAGCAATCTGTTAAATCAGCAGCAAGCTTTTCAACAAATTGTAGCGAAGCAGCAGGCAATTAATAAACCCACAGTAGCTGTTGTAACATCACCTTCTATAGCACAGAGTGTTAGCACAGTTAAGCTTCTACCTTCACAATCAGGTATAAACATTTTACAAATTTTAAGAAATTCTATATAAACTGTGAAATTACTGTTCCATTTACCTATTACTCAATTTTAGAATATTTGATGGAACAGTAGTAGCTCATCCTGTCTCTCTGTTTTATAATTTCATGATTTATTAATGCACACAGACTAATTTTATCACATAAACTTAACTATACTGACGTCTGTAAGATTCCCATGTTGCCTCGCTGTCTGTTAAAGGAAGAATAGAACACTGAAATATGTGGTTTTGGTGTCAGATTTCAAGAATAATTTGATTAATATATATGAAGTTTAATTCTTTTGAAAATTGCTGTATATCAGAGCTTCTTGCCATGGATCCATTTGGCAACCAGTGAAGCCTATGGTGTCCTTCTCAGGATATTTTTTTTTTAATTCATAAAATAAAATAAAATACATAGGATTACAAAGGAAACAGAATAATCCCGTTGAGTTCCCATTGAAATTATAGACACCCTTGGTAGAAGTTGTTTTTTCAAACCTGAGCCATTGGGGACCTCCTTGAACTGGCCTGGAGGTTAGTGAAAATAAAAATGTAATTTTTTTTTCCCATTTCACAGATCCTAGGTTAAGAATTTTAGAGAAAATTCATTTGAGTGGCAGAATATATAAAACAGTCACTGTCCTGGGATGTATGAGAGGGGAAAAAAGCATCCATTGTGATTTAATGGAATTAGCATTAATAGAAGAAAATCTCACAATGGTGATATAACAATAAAGAATGAAAATGATATTTCAATCACAAATTATGTTTTGCTGTCTTGGAAAAGTATATATCACTTTAATTTTTTAAGTTCATCTGACAAAACTTACTTGAAATAATTGAAGTTTCAGTTAATTAATAGTTAATAAATTCTACATTGTAGTTTGAAAATCTTAGTTTCTTTTGTAAGTTTTGATTTAGAGAATGAATCCGGCTACAGAGAAAACTAGCACTTTATCACAGTGACAAGATTTTGAAACTTTTTTTCACAGTTACTTAAAGAATAGATTCCTAATAAAGGTGTAACAGAATTTTTGTATTTTAAAAGAAATGTGTTTTAAGTGTTTAATATTCATTTATATTTTTCTCAAGAAGTTATTTTAGGTAAACCTGGAACAAATCCCTTAGTTTCACAACCTATTGGACAACCAACATTACAAGGCTTACAAACTATTATGATAAAACAAGAACCTGGAACTCAGATGGTGACAACACAATCGGGTGGAACATCAAGTCCAAAAACCGTTCTAACTCCAGGTACAAAGCCAGTCGTAGCAAGGATAATTTCAAACCCCCAAGTTGTTTCTGTGGGAAATTTGATTAATACTTTGACACAGAAACAAGGAGCTGCTCTCCCTGGTAAGATTCTTCTGAATATTTTAAAGATAAGTGAAATATCAAGATTTATTCTACGTGAATAACTTTCTCAGTAGTATTCAAATCGGACATGAGTCGATCTAAAGATTTTGAGATCAAAAATACTTAACCATAAAACTAGAGTTTGTTTATATCATTGTCCACTAATTTGATCATAGCCAATTTTAACAGTATAACACCATTTGACTTTTTTAACTTGTAAAATGTATTTATTTTGGTTAATAAGTGGTTAACTTACTATATCTAGATTCATTTACTCACATTGAGCAGGGGGAGGGGGTTACATAATACACTAATATTGTCAAATTTTATATTTTTAATCTCACTGTGTGCAGACTACAATATATTTTGATGTCTATGTACTTATTTTAAGGATCTCTTTTCAACAAATAATGTTGTGATGTTTGTTTCACGTTGGTTTAGTGCGAAAATATTTCATAGCTTCTTTGTATGGAGAAATCATTGGTCATCTCCTTTACCCCCCCCCCCTTTTTTTTTAAATTATGAGGTAGACAGAAGTTTTTGATTTCATCTTTACTTAGCTGTTTTATCTTAACATTTTGGTGCAGTATAATATTGTCTCTTCTTCATCGTGTAAACCTACAAATCTAAAGAGAAGTTGATAGATAGTGTTTGACCACTAATAAAGTGCATTTAACATGGCCACGAAATTCTCTTTGATGTCGTCTATACAAATGATTTGAATGTTAAAATATCGTTGCTGGCACGTCCTAATGGAATGGTTGTCCTTGTGACATAGGATGAGCGACAATTTTCTGAACCAATCAGTGATGGGAATCGGTGGGAATCATTCATTGAAAACATGGCTTCAGGTGATCCATTCCAGTTGAGCCCATCATTGGCAGCTCTAGCAGGGTTTCAGGGAAGCGAGATCTTATATTGGCGCCCGTTAAGTGAAGGCTCTTTTTATAAGATGTCTTTTCTTTTTCATTGGTCATCACGAACATTGGTGTCCCCTCTGATCCAGTGCCTGGAGCGGCTGCTCTTCACACCGTATGGTAGGGCTGCCACTGGAACCCATCCTTCTCTTTCAATCCTTGCTCGCACCTTTTCAAGAAGTTGGTGTTGATGCAGCAGCACAACTCTCAGTATTTGTAAAAGTGCCATATACTTTTATTGAATATTTAGAGAATGCAAAATTGGAGCTTCCATTTTCAGTTGTTTTCTTTGCTTTACTCCAAAGGAAGTAATTTCCACTTCTGTTTAAGACCGGATATTAATGTCATTTCCTGTAAAAAATTATCCACAATTTCAGTCATGTGAAAACCACTCAGAAGACAATCTGTACGATGAATTTATACTTCGATTTTCTATCTTATGACTTGCCATGTAAAATGCGCTTAAGAGACCCCTTGACACTTCTGCACGTCAGAAAAAGGCGAATCCATTTCCAAAAATAGGGTAGTCAGTCCTCCTTGTTTGTTTATTAATAAACATAAGAAAATTAGCTTTTATTTTGTGAACATTATAGTTTTTAAAATTGTGACTATTTTGCTTAACAGTTGAAGATTTTCCTTATAATAAAAATAAAAAAATATTGTGGTCCCTTAATCGCTTCACAGCATTCTGCCAAGTGGGAGGTCTGATATTAGTGGTTAGATAGCATCTTTGTAAGATTTCATTTATTAATTAGTGAATTTGTTTCTTAAGTTTTGTTATGGTTTTATCTTTTTAATATTATTTTTATGTTTAATCTACAAAATACTTCCTTTTTTGAATTATAAGACATAAGTTTTGAGAACTTATTCACAGGTAGATGTTAAAAAAGAGGAAGAGTTTCGAAAAGTAATGCTGAGCATTATCTAGGCATAAAAATTGTTTTTTTACTTTGTCAAGTGACTGCAGGTAGAAGAAGTTAACCTGATCAAGCAATAGATCGCATGCCACAGCTTCGGGTAAAATGGAGAAGGATCTTTGTTATACAATACAATTATTAAAAAGAATGATTTACTCCTAAACTTACAATTTAACAAATGAAAATATTTTTATAATTGTCATCCTAGTGATTGACAGAAGACCAACTATGAGAGGCATAAACGGGCACTGTTCCATCTCCTGAAGAGAGGAAAAGCTTTAAGACAATTAACCATCAATCTCCTAGTTATGAATAATGTTATCTATAGGAAGTTGACCACCTGTATTGGTGTTATGGAAAATAAATTATGCTCAATGTGGGAAGTTTTCAAAAGTTGTGTGTACAAGGTATAGTATACAAAATACACTATTATGGTAACAAAGGTGTATGCTTTGAACGATCTCAGTTTCCATTGCAGTTGGCTTCTTTGCAGCACAGGGAGCTCAATTCTGTCCCACTTCTCCACACAGGCTTTCCAGAGACCATCTAAGGTATAAAGTCGCCTATTCTCGACTGCTCTTTTCAGGAGGCTAAAACTATAAATGTCCATTGGTGAGGCATCTGGTAATTTGATTAGGATGTCCAACTATGGTGTGGCATGAATTCCTATAGACCTATGCTTCATTAAGGCTGACAACAAATTTTCACTTACAAGATGGCCCTCATAGAGCCATCAATTCTTCTTCCTCTCTAAGAGGAGTTGTAGTTTGAGAGTATAACTGTAGATTTTTGGATATTATGCGATGAACTGTTTCACAACAGCAGGTAGCCATTTGGATAAAGGTCATGGCTTCCGAAGGCCCAACGAGCACACTGTGAGTGCTGAGTTAAAAATATCTATGATGATTCAAAACAGCATTGAATCCTTTGTCTCTACACTGTTTAATCCTGCTGTCTAAGAGCCCAATCTCAGAAAGAGTTACAATATACCCTTTGCAAAATGTCAATGTTTGGGAGGCATTTCTATAAGTAGCATTTAATTGGAATGTATAGTTCAAATGTTCAGAAGTAGAATGACATGTGGTAGGCCACATGCATTTGAATTTGCTTCCACAGGAATGATAAAATGTGATTAACTGAAGTTGGCTACTTATGACAGACAGGCTACCAACCTTAATTAGAAGATGATAGTATCTGGGTAGGGTCATGCAGGATAGATCTAGAGTTAACATTCCTCTTCAAATTTTAGTTAAAATCTAAACTACTTGACGAAGGAAATAATACTGTTGGAAGTAAAAATAGATGCTTGAAATGAAATTCTGTGTAATGATCTTGAATGTACCAGAAATTATAATTATATCACTTTGAGTTTTCAGGTGCCACAACCTTTAAAATCCAAGGTGGTAACATTGTAAGGCCAGTGGGTGGTAAACCTGGTCAGATGAATGTTATTCCTGGTGCAGGTGGTCTTTCGAGATTAGCAGTGGTTTCACAAGGAGGAACTGGAAATCTTATTCCTGTCTCCTGTGCTACAGTTTCAACACAGCCTAAGTTAGTTGCAGCATCTGGACAGATTGGAGTTATGCATTCTCAGCTGGCTAATCAACAGGTAAAGATTTTTTTATATTAAAAATTAAGAGAAACTAAACAAAAATATGTAAATGATGACAGTTCATTGATATATTATAATAGTCATTCTCATTTTTGATTATTTTTTAAAATAAATCAATCATATTTGGCTGCTGAATGAGGTCAAAAATTGTTGAAATTACTCCTGTTTAATTTTTT
>JAFIDM010001028.1:18692965-18704727 GCA_023159025.1 Thereuonema tuberculata | reverse complement strand
TACCTCCAAAATAACTATTCCATTTTCTTTGAAGAGATATTTCAGCAGGTTCTATGTTTAAAGCAAAGGGATTAAGATTGGTAAGGGGATGAGTGATCTTAAAGGCAGCAGTACTCTTAGGATTGGCCAAGGCAGGGTTAATTAATGATGGCTTCAACAAAGGATACCCTAAAACAATGGAAGGAAGAAAAACAATTATATGAGGATAGTTATTTACAAAATGATTGATGCTTGTTACATTAAAATCTATTTCAAACAAATCATCTGTGCTTGTTGTAACTTTCATCTCAGCCATTGATTAAAGAAACAAATTTTTATCCCTCCAACAGATGACAGCTCTTAAATAGTTTATAATTTTTTATTCTTAAGTTATGAGCAGCATTTGGAAGTAGATGACTACAATTTCAACAACAGATAAAAAGTTGGTTAAGCTCTGGTTAAGGTTAATGAAAGCTTTAATCTTACTAATTCACTGTGAGTTCAGTCTTATTTTTAGAATTAAGATGAGTAATTGTTTTAAGAACTCTCAATTCGTTAAAGCAACAACAGAGGAAAATGGAGATATTTTATCTTGTACGCTAAATCCAGTAATTTTTAAATAAACACAAAACCATGTGATAATTTTCAGTTGAAATCTTATTTATTCACAGATAGCACATGTCTTCACTGTCCACTGCCTAACAATAGCAGAATAATCTAGAACTAACTAGCAAATGTAACAATTATGACTCCAGCTACTGCCAGATATTTCCTGTATCTTTTTTTTAATTCTCTTAAATGCATTGCAGGAGGTGCTGGGAAATCATTCCATTGTAATTTACTTAAAATATAACAAGGAGTACTGGAGTAGGATGACTAATTGTAGTAAAGTTAGTTACTCCAGTACTTTAATGTTATATTTAATGTATATACTTTTATAGCTCCTTCTTTATCATTAAATTAGCCTCAACACTTTTTGAACTGAAAATTATCTTTTAAGGAAAAAATTCAAATTAATTTTAATATTTTTTTTTTAAATAATTGAGCTGTTCTACTGATGTGGCTTCTAATCATTTCAACAAAAGAATCATATTCTACTGCTTTAAACTGTAGTAGTTAAATATAAAATACAGGGTGATCAAGAAATAACAGGAGGTGTTCGGAGCCCTGTAGCGTGTTTTATACTGGACGAAATAGAACAAAATTTGGCCACCATACACATTAAAGTATGCGGTTTCGATTTTTCAAGAAAAAAAAATTAGTACCAAACAAGGCCGATAGGGGAAATTTTGGTGCTGCAAGCACATAATGTGTGAATAAAGAATACATAACTGCCAATGGAAACAGTAAACAACAACACACCAAATACCAATGAAAAACGTTTATTATAGCAACCTACAAATTTGGCTCAAGGTGACCACCAGCCTTATGTTCCACATGCGGTACACGAGGTTTTCGACGATGGCTCGCAGCATATCGGCATTTATTCGTCTGACATGTAACGTTATTTGATCTTTTAAGGTAGGAATGTCAGGAACATGTCCTTGATACACAATGCTTTTCAGGTAGCCCCACAACCAGAAATCGCAAGGATTCAGATCAGGGGACCTCGGAGGCCAATTCATGGGAAATGCGCGACTAATTACTCTAGAGTCTGTGAAATGTTGATGCAGGACATCCTTCACCCGACGTCCGATGTGCGGTGGCACACCATCTTGCATGAAAATGGTAGAATCGATACAATTTCTTTGCTGCAGTTGAGGTATCACAAAGTTCTCGAGCATAGTGGCATACCTGTCGGAATTGACAGAACAAGTCACTAGTCCATTTCTACCAACTTCTTCATAAAAGTACGGGCCGATGATAAAAGAAGCAGTGAACCCACACCAAACTGTGACTTTCGGCGAATGTAAGAGGATCTCTTGACCAACGTGTGGATTTGTATCAGCCCAAATACGGCAGTTGTGCGTGTTGATATCACCGTGCACATGGAAGTGAGCTTCATCGCTCCATAATATCCGCCACAGCCACTCATCATCCACTGCCAATTGAGCCAAAAATATCAAAGCAAACTCTAATAGGATATTTCTGTCCCCTGGGAGCAATTCTAGAATGGGTGTTATCTTATACAGATAAAATTTCAGGATCTTATGCAATATCTTCTGCACCGTCGACAACGGGATATCTGTTTGTCATGACATTAAACGTGCACTGCTGGTACCCTGCTTATTAGCTATCGCCTGATCCTGAACGGCAGTTGCAACTTCAACTTGTTCCTGCTTGGTACGTTTACGTCCTCGGACTGGTTGCACACCAAGAGTTCCTGTCTTTTCAAATTTTTCAACCATTCTTCGTAAGTTAGTTATGGTCATCGGTCCTCTACGTAACTGTTTTAACCACCGGTATTCACGAAGAGCAGCATTGCCATTTTCATCCCGCTGATAAAACAGCTTGACTAATAAGGCACGATCACGTAGTGACAACGCCATCAACAGGCGACTTCTTGCAGAATGACTAGAAATCCCGCAACCCCTCCTTTTATCCTCGATATCGTGTCACAAAGTACCCGTATATGCAAATTTCATGATGCATTTTTTTGACCGCAGTGCCAGAATTTCCCCTATCGGCATTGTTTGGTGCTAAATTTTTTTTCTTGACAAATCGAAACCGCATACTTTAATGTGTATGGTGGCCAAATTTTGTTCTATTTCGTCCAGTACATAACATGCTACAGGGCTCCGAACACCTCCTGTTATTTCTTGATCACCCGGTACAATTATATGGAATTCACTCCAAGACTTCAAATTGCTGACATTTCTGTTTTTTGGGATTGAGCTTTAATATTTGTAAATCATAATCCCAGACAGAAAAGGTGCATTAATACTAATGGACATTTAGAAATGCTGAAAATACTGTAAATTTATTTTATTAAAATACCTCAACATACCCTAATAATTTTATTCATACTAATTTTTTTAAAAAATAATTAAACTTCTATAATCTATCTTGGTATGGAGAAATTACTAAAGGTAAGAATGAAATTAGTTTTATGTGTACTGTTCATATTAAATCAAGCCAGTACACCTGAATAAGCTTATGCAGGTGTACTAGCTTGACTTTTTGAATTATTAAAGGTATTTGTTAAAATCTAAAGTATATGTTTTAATTTGAATATTTTCCTTGCAAGGAGAGGACCCCCCCTCTCCCATATCTTTCAAATTTCAGTGCCCTTTTGTGAGATGAACTTCTCATGGATTACTTCAAAAATATATATGGGTTGGGGGAGAGGGCAAGATTTTTATTATTTATTTATTTATGTTCCATTTTTTTTTTCATGTTTCTCTTTTTTCCCCCTTTGCTTTCTTTTATTTTCCATTCTTTAATATAGGTTTTTCTGTCTGTTTTTCTTTTACCACCAGTTATGTTAGGGATGTTTGGTGGACAAGTCTAATGATTGATTGGAAATGAATAAATAAATAACTTTACTTTTTTTTTAATTAGAAGTATTTTAATTGATTAAATATAAAATAAGACATATCAACTAAACTTTTTGGTTTTTTCTTAATCTTGTCTTTTTTTCTTTGCTATACTAATACACTTTTCTCTTGTTGTTTTCTTAATATTATTAAAATACTTGAACCATTAAAATTTATGGATAAGAATTCTCAAAGTATTCATTTATAATAATGTATAAATATAAATGTGAATATAAATGTTCTGATAATCAAGTTTTATAAGTTGAATTAATTCGATTGAAGTGTTTATCCTGATTATTCTTTAATGGTCATATCTTTTTATTTTTTTTAATTAAAATTATTTTAGTGCTCATTTCATTTAGAAAAATTAGTTTTTTTTTTATGTTCATGCTTTATACGTAATACTTAATAAACGAAATCCATATTTCAGGATTTTTATTGCACAGTTAAACAGTTGTACAATTAGTTACATTTATTATAAGGAAAAAATTCAGTCTACACACAAACATACTTTGTTTATTTTAAATTACAAAAATACATATAGATTGCTGGAGCTTTAGAACCCTTTCATGGAGTTCACTGTCAACTGCCATTTTACAGAACTGTTTAGCTTTAAGAACTGCCATTACTTGTTTAACTGCCATTTTACAGAACTGTTTAGCTTTTAGAACTGCCATTACTTGTTTAACTGCCTATCCAGAATTGCTTAAATTTTAGAACATTAATTGTAAAACTAAAACTTTAAGATCGTCAAAGGTGAAGTTTATGGTTTAATAAAAGGTTTTAAGAAGTTTCTGTAATAAACTAATACTCGAAAATTGATGAAAATAATGTCATATCTTGAAATCACTTGAGAGTTGCCCCTCAACCCATATATATTTTTGAAGTACTCCAAGAGTACTTTCATCTCAAGGGCACTGAAATTTGAAAGATAGAGGGTGTGTCCTCTCCTCATTAGGGTTTTTATAATTCAGAAGAGTCCTTTATTTTTAAAATATTTTCTAAATTATGAAGTTCTAACAAATGTATTTAAATTAAATAAATGCTTAAAAATTTCAAACACAATATTCTGAAAGTAATAATGAGTTAAGTTAGATTAAATCTTACTCCAATTAGCCCTTTATTTGCAAGATATCACACACTATCTTGCTGTAACAGTTAATTTCAATTAAAAGCAGCCTAAGTCTTTTTACATGTAAGAATCAGAACGTCAATTTTAAATCAAATATCCATTTTACCATTCAAAAACAAATGAAAAATATCTCTCCAAGGTCTAAGATGATGTTGGTTGCACTTGAAAATAAATAATTAATGGTACTATCACAAAAAAAAAGCAGAAAATATCTTTAAAGATGGAACTAGAGAATTGAATGAAATCAAAAGTTAAGCAATCCCATAAACAGGCCATGCAGGCCCAAGGGAGTGTGGGAGATAAGGCTCCCAGCAGAAATAAAAGTTAACTGGAACAAAATTATTCTACATACAGAATTGTACTATCACTATAATGTGATTATTTATTCAAAGTTGATAATGAAAACTGAATTCCGTTTTTACTGTGGGTTATTCTTATAAATTAAAAAAAAAAAAAGAACTTTACCTGAATGTCTGGTAGGCTTTGGATTATATGATGGAAATGGTTCTTGTGATCCTGATAAATATTTATTTCGTCTTTCTAAAAATTGTAAAGGCAAAGACCCTGCTGAACCAGAGCTGTCTTGATGAGTTGACAATACTCCTAAAACATGACTCAGTTCGCTATTGATTTTCTGAAGTGAACTCACTAGCCTTTCCTGGTTATGTGAATTCTGTTTTATCGGAATTCCATAAGAAATGTTCTTTTTATTTTCTCCTGAAAGTAAGAATTGTGCTTTGTTATAGACTTGCTTAATAACCTTTCAAACGAAGTTAACGAGTTAAAAAAGTTATAATTTTTTTACTTTAAAAATGGCAAAAAAAATAAAAATAAATAAACATGGGAATGTAGAACTTTAGAACTTTTAACTTTCTTATTAAACAAGCTTATAATAATTTAATAATATTAAATCTGCAGCATCGTATGCAAAAAGGACTTCTTTATCAAATTATATGAGAGTGAGTCAAGCTAAAGTTAGAAAATAATACTATTTATTAGAAATTGGAACGAACCTTAACAAAACGGATAATGTTATTTCTCAATGTAGTCTCCACCCTTCTTTTAATGCACTTGTGCCACCCTACCAGGAAGTTACTGGATTCCAGCAGATTAAAAGGTGTTGACTGGTCCTTGCAACCAATCGTGCACCGCTTTCTACAGCTCGTCATTTGTCGTGAATCGATGACACACAGATGTATATTTAGCAATGCAAAAAGGAGGTGATGCTAAATCTGGCGAATAAAGAGGTGGTGACAGTACCTCAAACTTCAGTTTCTCTAGACAAGCCTTGGTGTTGTTTGAAGTGTGTGGGCAGGCATTGTCTTGCAGCAAAAGGACTCCTTGAGACAGCAGTCCACACCGCTGGATCGAATAGTAGGTTTCACACAAGTCTCCAGCAAATCACAGTAATTTGCAGTAGTGAGTGCAATGCCCCTCGGCATGTAATATTCAACAATAACTCCAAAAACATAATCAGCATCACTTTTCCAGCCAAAGGTTGAGCCCGAAATTTCCTGGGTGATAGTGATGACAAATGACAACACTCTTTGCTTGCCGTTTTTGACTCAGGCGTGAAATGATGAACTCATGATTCGTCAGTCCTGACATTTCGATCAAGAAATCCCTGCCATTCCTCCTTAGAATGATCCAAATTTGCCTGACATGCCTTCACAGCAGCCTCTTACATTTCTGGTGTCAAACTTCTTGGAACCCATCTGGCACAAACTTTTCGGTATCCCAGCTCCTGATGGATGATTATCATTTCCATGACTGATGGATACTTATGACTATTTCGTCAATTGTGATACGGCGATTGTACCAAATCAGATTGTGCATCGCTTCAATGTTTTCCAGCATCACAGCTGTCTTTCTTCTCACAGGCCAGACTGCATTGTGTATGTAACCGAAGCCTTTCTTGAATTTTTCAACCAAGTTGTAAACCCAAGCCTTACACATACAGCCCTCATTGTACACCTCGGATATCTGTCAATGGATTTCTGTTGCATACTCACCTTTTGAGAGTAAAAAAACAGATGACTGAATGCACTTCCTCCTTAAAGTCTCCAGTGATTTGCCATTTTTGAAGCTTCAGGGCTCTCATTATTATTAAGCGGAAGCATAGGTAAGGGTCAAAAGCACTCACCAGAGAGCATGCTACACTGGTGATCAAATATTCAGACTCCTTATTTCTGGTGTCCTTTTATATGCAATTTCTAACTTTAGCTTATCTCACTCTCGTAGTACTATACTAAAATATAGTCCATTATATTGTAACACCTTTCCATGGTTTAACAGATGCACATGTAAGCGGAAGGGGAGGTTTTAGGTGAAGGAGAATTTACGCAGTGGAATGCTCAAAGGAACAACAAGGGGCTGGATTTGAATTTTACCTCGTTTAAGAAGTTAATAAACAGAAAATCAAAGAATTATGGATCAGGGAATAGGTGCAAGTGTTGGGCAGTGAAGCCAGAAGGGAAGGGGACTATTTGTAAACAAAGCAGGAGGAGAGAGAAGGTGTGTTGCCAAATGTTGTCAATCTGTCTGGCATCGGTTGAGAAGAGCTAGGTCAGGAATGAAGGGGAGATGACAGAGGGGGGAAGACAAGACCCACCAGAGCTCCACTCAGAATAAGGTACTGTTTTCCCTCAGCCCCAACCAACAAACAAATAAGTAAAGTGAACTGTTAAATTACATTAAATGAAAAGACACTAAATGACAAATTTAAATACAAGAAGAAATTTAAGAAAAAAATAACATTATATATATATATATATATATATATATATATATATATATATGGAAACAAAGCAAGATTATACTTTACCCCGGTGTTCTAAAAGAAATGAGATATATACAATATATTAGTACAAATTAGCAAACACTTAACACTGAATAAGTTCTAAAGCAGGGCGCACACTATGCAGCTTTGGGCCGAGCTGCATGTGCAACTTTTGGCCTAGAGCGTTTTTGAAGCTGCATGGGCAAAGTTGCAACCAGAGTTGCATGGAGAAAAAGCTGCAAACACGAGGATATCTGCCAAGTGCAACTCCGCAAGCTGCAAGGAAGCTGCATGGAAATTACCCAATCACAGTGCAGCGTTGGAATACGTCACTCGTGACGTCACGCACAAGGGGAAACATGGCGTCGAAACAGATTTCCTTCGCTTGAGATGGGCTAATAGCGAATACACAATAAATATCAGAGTATTGCGAGTTTCTTTCACACATACATACAGTTTATATGTAAATGCAGTAATTTAATGCGGCAGAATGTATCAGAGCGTTTGAAAAACCTAGATTTTTTGAATTTTTCACCTTGGAAGGCCGTGTTCGCAATGAATTATTGGATTGCCCGCTCACTGTTTTCTTGAAGAATTGACGGCGAACGGCGGCACAAAGGATGTTGCATCGTGTGCGCCCTGACTGTCGTTTGCAACCTTTTTTGTGCAACTTAATTGCAACGAGTTGCACAGCAAAAGCTGCATCGTGTGCGCCCTGTTTAACAGTTATGAAAGAAGGTTACTGAACTACATAGCATCTGTTTGAGATGGTATGCACCTTTTGATTGGCCTAGTGCAGCTTCAGACTGAGCACAGATAAGCTAGACAGAACCATCTACTCCAATTTGTCTTCGTTTATGTGCTGGTCTTAAGCCCAATATATCAAAAACCAAGATAATGACAAATGGAAAAATGAATAATCTGGTGTTCAATGGCAATATGTTTGATGAAACCGAGAGCTTTATTTTTCTTGGATCTAAAATAGATAGAGACGGAACGAGTGGGATGTGAGGAGAAGACTTATGCTGGGTAGAACAGCGATGCCCTTAACAAGATATTGAAGGATGGAGATATATCAAAAAGGACCAAGATAAGAATCATTAAAGCTATGGTCTTCCCTGTTGCGATGTATGGATGTGAAAGTTGAACTATAAGAAAGGCGCCTTCAAACTTTGGATCTGGAGGAGATTGCTAAAGGTCCCCTGGACTGCAAAAAGGACCAACCGGTCTATCTTGGAGGAGGTGAAGCCTGAATGCAGTCTAGAGGCACTAATGCTTAAACAGAAGCTGACATATTTTGGACATGTTGTGAGAGCTGATGGATCAATGGAGAAGACAATAATGCTTGGAAAAGTCGAAGGAAGCAGAAGGAGAGGAAGATAGAGAACTAGATGCATTGATGGAGTTAAGGAGGCCACGGGAATGTCACTCCAATGTCTGCGGGACGCTGCTCATGAAAGGTCAACTTAGAGAAGGATTGTTCATGGAGTCACCAGGAGTCGAAGACGACTCGACGGATCATAACAACAAAAAACTTCAGAGCGCAGACAACGAGGAATGGGCACAGCAGGTATGATTCCCAGTGCACTCGGGTGAGCTTCTAGGGCTCTGGCCACAGCGTTGCCCTTTCACTAGGGAGAATATGTAGAATGCTCTCACTGACGCAACAAGATGTTTTCATGAAAACTAATAATCACTTTCACAGCAGTGTGGTTTTGAAGAATGCACTGCGACGCAACAAATCCACCAAGAAATGAAGTGTTGCCTTTTTGCTTCACAGGACGGAGGATCTGATGAATGCACTTTGACACAACAATATCCACAGTAATGCAATTATTGCTGAGTCCTGCTCTTGGAGCAGGCCTCAACAATTTTTAAAACAGTCGAGCCTACCCAGCTTAGGCTGTTCGTGTGGTATCTGTCATTTCCGCAGTCAGAGCTAGCGCTGGACAAGATAGCTAGGAATCTCCCGCATAACCATCTTGTCTGCTCTCTTCACACTCTGTCCCGATTCATTGTCTTTCTCGTCCCATTGAAAACAGCATCCCCTGACATGACATCACCAAGGAAAAAACAAGTTGATGGGCAGTTGATGCCCGTATGTCTGTGTGCACATCTGTAGACACCAGCCACAAAGGAGAGACAAAAGAGAATGGCTATAAAAGCGAGCTTAAAAGATGAACTGAGAAAGGTAACAAAGCAACCGAGAGGTGAACATAGGAAAGAGAAAGTGTTCAAATGGATACCATATAAGAGGGTTATTCAAGATAGCATCTGGAAAGCACCTGTTGAAGGAAACAAAGGAATGCGATCTGAAAATAAATTTCTGAAAAATTTCTTACAAAGTAAGGTAAAAAAAAATAAAGGTAGGAAATTTTTTCAAGAAGCTGGATACCAAATGTTTCTACTGGTAAAAGGATCTGCAAATAACATATTAAAAGATGAATAGGATGATGTTGATCTCTTTGCGAAGCTACATTGTGTCGATATAAGAATATCGGTTTCAAGATACCAGAACAGTCACTATGCATTCCACAAGACAGCTAGTCAGTGCTAGGGGATGACTTTTATTAGGGTTACTGCTTTTTTCCTAGGTTTAGCAAAAGGAATAATAATGTCTTTTTACAATAGGAATGATGAGAGCTGCAGGAACAGACAATGACTAGAAGGGTGGACATGTTAATACTGTTGGACATGAACTAGAGACAGGCTGTGTTGACTTAGAAGTAAAAAGAAAGTCTTTGTAGACTACGTACACATCCACTTTTGAGTTTCAGGAAAGAAAAATGAAGGTTTGTCTATTAGTCTGAATTATTTTTTCTTCTTTCCAACAAGGGCCAAATGAGAATAAGCTGTGTATTTGCTAAAGCAATTAGCACTTTGGAGTTCTATGCACAAAATAACTCACCACGTTTAAGGCTGGTAGTCTTGCCTTGACATGCACTAAATCCATAACAGTTCAACAGATATGGGATGCAAACATTATAGTTTAAATACTGTTTTCAAACTAGTATGTTAGTATATCAAGTTGAATGTCAGGTTATTGCATGTTGGCATTTTTTGGTTGTTCTAAGTTTTACCACAGGCACACCCTGTGAAGAAAAGATCTAAAAGCTCTGCTTCTCTGATACCATCAATGTCATGCTCTGAAATGACACCTTTATTTATTTACGTACTCTGTTTAAGGCGTGGGCCCGGTAGCCGAGTGGGTAAGGGCGCTTGGCTGCGGGTTGGAGGTCGCGGGTTCGATTCCCGGTCTCGGCGGAGAGCGGGAATTTTTCCACGCTCCATTTTCCTCCAAATGGGTCCTAGGGCCTACCCAGCCATCTGTAGAATGGATACCGGATTTCTTTCTTAGGAGTTAAAGGCGGGCGGGCGTCGGGCTGACCTCCCGACCTCAACCTAGTCCCATTGGTCAAGTAATGCCGGGAGCCTTACCTCCCGCAAGCCCTTGGGCCTGCATAGGCCTGTCGTGGCATCCTTTAACTTTAACTTAACTAACTCTGTTTAAGGCAGATACTCAAATGTCACTAAGTAACATTTTTGATACTTGTTTGACTGCTCAATAAGATGGTATTTTTCAGAGCAAATTGCCAGAACAGACCGTTTTAATAGTTTTAAAGGCTAATGCAACACCAAGTGAAGTTTTAGAGATAATGGAAGTAATTTAGCCACATGTTGTTAGCCAGAGATTGCAAGATTACGAAAATTTAAAATATAGATAGTAGTTTTCTAATGCCAACAATGTGAGGAGTGCCTCCGAATTTAAATAAAAAAAAGAAGACTACATAGGGAAAAGAAAAAAAAACCAACCAGAATTCCTACTTCCATTCACACAGAACTCAAAAATGGAACATCATGATACCTATTAAGGCAACTCCATGAATATACAAAAACAAAATCCAAACAGGAAAAAGAAGATACAAGGGTAAGCTAGCCTTTACCTTTCAGACTTAGTAGTTGGCCCTAACCTCTTTACTACAAGTAGCAGCTAAAGTAGCTTGTTGCAACTGATAGCAAAATGAAAAACAAATGCCTATACAATAACTTGCTGATGACAAAATTTATTTTGATTTGAATTCTAATGGATTTAAGGGTCTGCATATTTTGCCCTTTGGTTGACCAAATCTTTTGTAACCATGGGGAAGGCCGAGGCTGAAATTGAAGGCTGTACTTAAAGCCTTATCTGATATACCGGCATTTTGTCTTTAATGAAAATATTGCTTCCAGGTCTGGTATGCTTAAGCTCTCAATAATTATTGAAAGATTTTACAGACTAAGTGATCACATGGGAATCCATGTTTTAGGCCACCACGAACAGAAATGTATTAAAGCAGTGGTGCCCAACCTATGGCCCGCGAAGGTGTTACATGTGGCCCGCTGTTTTATTCCGTTT
>JAFIDM010001028.1:18667430-18679512 GCA_023159025.1 Thereuonema tuberculata | reverse complement strand
AATTTTATTTTTAATGTGTATTTTGTTTTTAGTTTAGTTTTTTTTGGTGGTGCCATTCCCAAGCCTACTTAAATATTAATATTTGATCCATTAAAATTTATGGATAAAAATCCTGAGATTATTCTTTTATAATTTAATATTTAATACATGAAGGGTTATTTTTTTTTCTCTAAGAAATAAGTAAGTTTTTTACAGCGAGATACTTATCCTAATAATTCTTTAATGGTCTCTTTACTTTTTTTTTAATTAGAATTATTTCAGTTATAATTTAATTTAGGAAAAATTATTTTTTTTATGAGTACTTTATATACATGTAATATTTAGCTAATTGAATTTCATTACTTTATTTTGCACAATTAGCCTCTTTACATTTAGAGGGTGATGTGTTGACTGAAAAGTCACCTGATGAAGTTAACTTCCTTGAAATTGACGACCCCCCACTCCAATTCAAAAAATGAACAATATGATTGTGATGGGTTTGATCCAGGAAAAAATAATTGTTTTTGGACAAATAATACCCCCAAAATCTAATTGAAATAATAGGTGTTTAGAATTCTTATCATAATTTTTAATTGGTCATATATTGGTAACTTTGACAAAATGGCAATTTCTATAGGAAAGAAAGAAAACAAGACTTAAAAAAAAAAAACATTTAGTTAAGTTACATATTTATATATGTTTTACTTCTAATTAAAAATATATATATATATTTATTTCTAATCTTATATCACTTTTTTCTGACTAATATTTACAATATAACCATTCCCCTCCTCAAAAAAAATAAAAAAAATAAACTACATTTAAAGAAAGAAAAAAAAAAAAAGAAAGAAATGGAATTAAAAAAAAAATTGTCCCTCAGCAGAATTGAACCCAGGTTCCTTAGATCTCCAGTCCCATTGCTTACGCATTGCACCATAGCCAAATTTACGATCAAACTGAACAAAAGAAAGTTAATAAGCTAATAATTGAAAATCAATGTAGACAATGTCAAATATCTCAATGTGTGGAGCACTGACCTCCAAAACTACCTACAGTTTTGAAGTATTCAATGAGTACTTTCATTTCACAAAAAATTATTAACCCTTAAAGGATAGCAGTGGCTTATAGACAGACGATATATTGTGCTCTAGCTACAAGTGTGGCTTATTGAAACAACAAACTGGGGAGGAAAGGACGGGTGTGATATATAAACTACACTTGAAAAATTTTAAAAATTGTTTATTTTTCATCTTTTATTTGAGCCCTATGTGGAAAGACTTGCTCAAATATTTGTCCCTAAAGGGTTAAATTCCACGATTGAAGGAGATGACACACCCTGTGTAAGTGACAAAAAAGATTGAATAGATTAGAAATAGAAAAAAAAAAAAAAATGAAAATATTTCTGTCAGTAATGAAATTAAACTAAACAGGCAACGAAATAATGTTTATCCAACTATTAATTTTATCTACAAAATTCTCTGCTGTAACTTCTGCTCCTGGTTAAACAAAAATGACTCTCTTTACACGTATTAATTAGAATATCCATGCTTTTTATTCACTGCATTGCCTTGTTAAACGATGATTTCCAAATACATATTTTCCACTTGCTCCCATGACGTTCCTTCACTCATCCAGACTACATTATTGGTGCAAATTGGAAGCACATTCAACAAACTTTTAAACATGCATTTTGCAATTGTAGTGGTGAAGCATGTTTGGCAGATAAAAAATAGTTGCCGTGACTTCCATAATGGCCCATATTATATATGTGTGTGTATGTATGTATGTATATATAGATAGATAGATACACAGGGTGATCAAAAATGATTTGAACGATTTCAAAAATGTCCTGTAAAATCGCTATTGCAGTTATGATGCGACGAATGGTACAGTTGGATAGAGCACATGTTCAAGTTTTTTTTGTAAGCATTGCTTATAAATGTTCGATATGGCAACCATTGTTTACATGACAAATGTCCAAACGATACTGAAAGACTTCCAAAATGCAACGTAGCATTGATCCAGCATTGGTCTGTTATTGTAATTGCAGTGGAAATGCACATTTTCACGTCAATGAGATCCTGTGATAGGGGCAGTACAAAGACCTTGTCTTTAATATACCCTCATAAGAAATAATCACAGTGAGAAAGTTCTGGAGAACGGGGAGGCTGTTGATTATCCACGGTTGTGGCAACCGTTCGTTCAGATGGTCGCATATGGCTGAGTGGAAATGGGGTGGGTGCTCCATCTTGCTGCAGAATGAAGTCTTTTGTGTCATTTTCCAACTGTGTTTACAACCATTCCGTTAACATATCAATGTAGTTGGAGCCTCTCACACTGTTCTCTGCGAAGAAGAATGGTCCATACACTATGTTCACCAACATGGCACAGAAAACATTCACTTTTGGGGAATCCTGCATGTGCTCCATGTCAGTATGGGGGTTTTCCATTCCCATATTTGGACACTGTGCCAATTCACTCTTCCACTGACATGAAAGGTGGCCTTGCCACTGAAAATTATATTGGTCTCAACTTCACATCGCTGTAACATCGCCTGAAAGAATGCCTCGCGAAGGCGGTGGTCGTTCAGTGTCAAATGCTGCAGCCGCTGAAGGCAATACGGACACATGTGTAGGCGTGTCTGCAGCACATGTCACACAGTCATCTGTGGGATGCACAGTTCTTCCTCTCCGCATTGATTTATTAGGGCTATAACGGTACGTGTCCCGAATGCGGTGCACTTCTTCTCAGGGACTGTCAGTCGGCGACTCAACTTGCCCTTACAAATGCACCCTCTTCGCTTAAATTAATCGTACCATTTATGAATGGAATTCTTGGCAGATGGATCATTCTGAAATTTGGTGCGAAAACTGAGTACTGGGTTCCCATTTATTGACTCACCATACCAAAATTCAGAGAAAAACCATTGCTCAAGAACTTCAGTGATATGAAAATGAAGGATATTTTTTTGGAAGAATATTGTGACGGGTGATGAAAGGTGGTTTCACCATTATGCACCTGAAACAGCAGAGTATGGAATAACACCACCTCAATTCTCCAACAAAATAGAAGGCAAAGACAGTGCCATTAGTTAGAAAAGTTATGGGCTACGTTTTCTGGGATGCAGATGGCGTGATTCTGGTGGTACTTCTTGAACCTGGGCATACCATTAATGCTGCTCAGTATATTATGACACTTCGTAAGCTCCATCATACATAATGTGATAAAAGTCCTTAGAAGATCATCCTGCAGCACGACAACACGAGACCCCACACTGCTCATTCCACCATGGAGGGAATTTGGAAAATGAGGTGGGAAGTTTTTCACATCCTGCCTTCAGCCCTGACAGCCCCATCCAATTATCATCTTTAAAGTGCTGCGAAGGAAGGCATGCGAGGCAAACGCTAAGAAACAATGGAGGACATCATGAAAGCAGTGCATCAGTTTTTTCACAGTGTTAGAACAGAGTTTTACCATAAACAAATTTTCAAACTCCCACAACGGGTAGGAAAAATATATCCAAAAAAATGGCGACTAAGTGGAAAAATAAGGAAAAGCCTGAAAAATAATGTGATGTATTTGTTTTTCCAAAAATAAATTAATTTGAATTTTAAAAAAATTGATGCTCATGACTTTCAGTATGATCAATAAAATAGAATTTAGATTAATAAAAATACAGTTGGGACCTACCCTTTCTAGGCTTTTTTTAATTTCCAGTAATAAATCTGCTGTTGTTTTAGAAGTAATCTAATAACCAAAAAAGAGAGAAAGAATAACTTAGATTTACAGTAAAACATCAATTGTATTACATACTTGTTAACCTACAAAAACAGAAAACATCTCACAAGACCAAACAAAGAAATAATCCTTTTTAATACGACAAATACTATATATAAATGAATAGTAAGCATTTACTAAATAATGAAACTATTTTATTATTATTATTATTATTATATTTTGTAAAAGCGTTACTCTGTCATCATTGTCATAAGACTTTACGTTTTTCCAATTTTGTGACCAAACTAGATAGATTGGTCATGTAAATGGATAAAATATAGATCTTTTTAAGACAAACAAAATGCTACAAAAATTTTTCGAAAAAATTTTTTGGTTTCCAAGATGTTGCCTTTTAAAGGGTCAAATTTTGACTTTTTCTCAATTTAAATGAAAAGTATAAAAGTTGGAAGAGAACGTTATATTGAGAAAAGGTTGGTATTTGAAAGTTCTATCGAACGATACATCAGTCATTCACAAACGTTTCTGTGTTTGCAAGATACATGCAAAAATGTGTGTAGCGCCAACCCACAATACACCTTAGTTAAGCGGAGAAGGCCACAACGGGCTGAAAAGTCGTATATTTTCCAATCTCAATATTAATTTGCTAAGTTTTTTTTTTTTTTAATGCTGCATATGCAAGGGTTCTGGAACGAAGCGACAGTACCCAGATAGTTATTATATAAAAATTAATGTATCTATATTCTCAAAGCTTATTCTTCTTTTTTGTTTTTTTGCAGGGTATTTTGCCTTCTAAGCAAACAATAAAACTTTTGTATTTTTCTAAATCAAAAATCAAGTCTTTGCAGCAATGTCAATGTTTATTTAAGCTATAAGAAAGATGTCAACAATAGGCGAATATAATAAAGAAAAAATTTTGAATTTAGAGCTGTAAATCAATACGTTCATTGAATATACAGTTAAATAATAGAAGTCTCTCTTAAATCTGATGATTGGAAAGCAGTAAATTTTGACAATATTACGATTCAGCCACCCTAGATCGTGCTGATTCAGATAAGCTAATGAAGGCCATCAACAATCTCTTTTATTTACTATGTTAAATAATCAAATTAATGTTGAAATTCTTGGAAATTGCGAAGTTAAAAATTTATAAAAGAAAAAAATATGTAACAAAAAGAAATTAGTAAAATCACTCAAAAAAAAAAAAAAAACTGTATAGGGTAAATCTATATCAAACGGTCCAGAAAACATTAAATTGGTTGCTCGACCATTTTAAAAAAAAATTGATTTTTTTTTTTTTTTTACTGTTGTTACCCCTATGCATAAGTACTTCAAAATAGGCATTATTTTTTTTTTATTTGACTTCGTTTAAAAATGGCATCCATTTTTGTTTTATGGTTTCCGACATTTTTGGCCGTTGCAGACAGCTGCAGTAAATTTGATAACTCAGCTAAGAAAAATGATAAAAAGCTGTGGTAAAAAACGTTATTTTCAGCACATTTCAAACTATATTTTATGTCCTATACCTTTTTACCATATCTCTAATGCAAATGGCTGAAATTTAGAACCGAAACTGATGTTTGGTTTTGAACAAAAATCAAAGTTATGGGTTTTTTTTTTTTAGCAGGAAGAAACTATAAATTTTTTAGAAAAGATATACATCCAAAGGTTTAGCAAAAAATATTTCAGCTCTGTTACTGGCTTCCTAATTTAGTTATAGCTCTTGAAAAATGCTCCTTTTTTTCAAAGTTTGAGCCCCAATATCTCTGGTGGGGGACCTAATAAAAATTTGATATTTACAGTATAAAGAGAACTTTATAAGAGGTAACAGTGAAAAAAATTTTGAGTTTGAGATTTGAGTTAGATACCTGTGTTAGATACTTTATAGCAAACCATCAGTCATGTTACCTTGAGATTATCATGACCTTCTTTGAGTATCATTCAAAAAAGAAAATCATGAGTGTACCATATCACATATTGCAGTGATACAGGGTGCCCAAAGGTACACATCCAAAATGAAAAAACGAATAAAGGGCCTCAAAAGCCCTACCAGAATCGCCCCATATATGTTCTCCGACATATGTGTACAGTTGTCAAGATATTAACGATTTTGTGATTTTTGCAGTAGTCCCTACCTTATACCACTAAAATTTGTTTTTCTTGTTATGTATGTGGTTGTGATAACTTTCGTTAGTTTAGTTGTGTTCTTTGGAAAATACATTATTAATTATTAAAAAAAAATAAAAATGGACGAATTGAATAGGTACAATGTTGTGAAAATCAAGGTCAAAGTATGAAGTTGTGATTTGTCGTGAAGTTTCAAAAATCTTTGATGGAGATTTAAAAAAAAAAAAAAAAAATCATCAAGACTGGTAGATATTTCAAAAACTCTCCATTTAACAGACTGTCAGAAACATACAAAATATTTTACATGTAATAGGTTAAACAGAGAGAGTAAGCTGCTGTTAGCAATAAAACTGAAACAAAATATAAAATTTGCAATTAAGCACTGATTAATTATGTGTACATGTATCACGAGACGAATGATAAAGAAAGAAGGTAAAATCAAATTGTTACAGATAAGGTGACTGAAACCTTATTTGAAGACATAACAATTTCATCTGAGATTCTACACATGCACCACTCAAACCTAACTATGATTGGTCAGCGTGCTTGATGAAATACGCCATTTGTGTGGCATGGAAGTCATTTGCCGTCTGTGCTTACTGCTGCTGCTACTGTGTTACGTTCTGTTAGTTTGTGCTCTCTCTTGACTTTGACTTTTAAACTACTGTTGGAATTGGATTGTAACCTATCAAACATAAGGATCAGCGTGTGTAATGGATGTCGATAGCGCATTGAGACTTGGGTTTTCGTGTTGACACTATGAATTACTCACATTGTAAATATGCAGAAATGCTTTATTTCTATGGCGTTGCTCAAGGAAAAGCCTACCTGGCTTCAAGGCTGTACAGAGAACACATGGAATGCCGAGGCAGACTGCAACCACAAATATTCACTGACCATCATGTTTCCATCAATACACACAAAGCCTTAATGGAAGGTTGCTTGCCTGGACCTCATGAAGGGATTGAAGAGTCGATCTGGATAGAGCTACGATAGTAATTGAAAAGAATACAAGGGGATTCTTCCACAAGTACTAGGGTCATTAGTTGATGAATACATATCCCAAGATCCAGTGTTCAACTTACACTTAAAGCAGAAGGATATCATAAGCAGCGTATTCAAGCTTTGATGTCTACTGACTATGAAAAAAAGATTTTGATTTTCTGAAATCATGTTGCAGAAAGCAAGAGAAACTCCTGATTTTTATGAACACATACCGTGGACAGATGAATCTACATTCGAAAGAACTGGTTTGTTCAACATTCATAACTATCATAGCTGGTTAATCCTTGACTTTCATTTCCAACTTAGTTTTGGAGTTAATATCTAGGGGTTTTCAAAGGGCTGTTTGAATTATCGGACCACTTAAATAGAGAAACAAATCTGAACTTCCTTCAGAACGACCTGCCAATTCTCCTGCAAGATGCTGACTTGGATATCAGCCAGAGATTGCAAAACGATGGAGCCCCTTCTCACTATGCGACTCAAGTACGAAAATATCTGGATGAAACATTTCAAAGCAAAGTGATTGGAAGAGGTGGCCATATCCAATGACCTCCACCTAATTGACTTCTTTTTACAAATAAATTTTTTATGCTAAAGATTGTGCAAGTTTTTGAAATTCCTACCACTCTTGATGATTTGTAGTTGATGGTGAAAATACTAGAGATATATTTTATTCTCACATCTTAAAAGCTTTCTTCCTCATTTAATTCTTGAAAAATAGCCAAAATAAGACCATTGGTGCTTTTGTAAAATTACTTCTGTACTTACATTACTGTCTGTACTGTGCTTAACTCAAATAATGAAATCTAAAGTGCACTGGCAAAATGGACACACACACAAAGCAAATACAAATAATGCACAAGGGAATGTAGGATTGGCATTTCATTCTTGTTAGAATCATCATCCAATATCTGATGAACAATGGAAGGCCTGAAAGGCTCTGGTTCATTCCACTGTTTCCAGGAATGGAAGAACAATCAACAGATAAAATGGATAAAATCAGATTTTTTTTTTTTTTGGTGGGGATACAAGCCTTGCCAAGAAGGTTGGCAAAGTGCAATGAGAGGAGTGGTGACTACACTGAGAAGTAACACAGTGTTCATTTTGGTACCTCTAATAAACAAGCTGTAATAAAATATTTATCATTTTCATTTGAATTGCCCTCGTATATCGAACAGGCAAAACTCAAATACTACTATTTACATGAATGGAAGAACAATAAACAGCAGTAATAAAATCATTGCAATGATGAGTTTAAATTCTTGGTTCGATACAGTTAAGAAAAAAAAAAATAAGCAAGCGGGAGATGAGCACATGCAGACATGTAACAGCAACCAATCGGTGCATCGAAATCACGGTTTTCAGCAGTTCCTGTTCTGGGCAATTCTCCTGATCATAACCAAGGATCAGTCCTATTGTCAATATTTGAAATATATTTGTAAATTTATTTTGCCCACCCTGTACTTTGTCTTGAATTCCATAATCATTAGTCCCATTTTCTTGCTTGCCTGTTGCAGGGATAGTTAACATTTTCAAATGCACGTGAAGGTCTAGCAATCAGGTCAAAATCATTGGCGTTACCAGTAGTTGTACTGATTTATAGAAGTGTGTGTCTCTAATTTGCTTCTCTCTAATCACTTCAAGAACAACATTATATAATAAACATGCTAATGCATCACCTTGTCATAGTCCATTGTAAGTATAAATAAGTTCTGAAAACCTTCCTGTATCTTCCCACAACTTACTAAACGAGACATTATTGCTTTCACTATTCCAATGAGTTTTCCTAAATATCCCAAGTCCATGCACTGCAGTAGATAATTGCTCTCTATTAATACTATCATATGTGGTCCTGTAGCCAATGAACAGGTGGTGTAAGCCAATATCAAATTCAATATTCTTTTAAGGATTTGGTGCAGGGTAAAGATCTGATCAATGGTTGACTTCCCTGGGTGTGAGCTTATCCCCTTTTGAACAAGAGGAAAACAAAAGATTAAAGATTACATTAGAGAAGTCAAAATTCTGCCTTTTTTTTAAAAAAAAAAAAAAAAAAAGTTTTTTAGGCACGAACAACAGTTTTTAAATATATCTGAATGTTGATTGTTTTTTGTGTGTTCTAAGTTGTTTGGCAGAAAAAAAAAAAGTTCTGTTACTTTCGAGAATCCCTAGGATTTTTTTTTTACTCGAAAGAACTTTTTGGAAATGAAGGATTGGGGAAAAATCAAATTGAAACAAATAAGTTCAGAAATATAAGAATACTTCATTTCATCTAACTTAAACGTTATATTGTTTAAAAATGTCTCTATACTTGTAGACATGGCTTTTCTAAAAGTCTTTATAAATGTTCTTAATAGATACAGCATATTGCCCTTTCATCACTGCTTTTGAAACTAAAATTCTAACATAAAATTTTACTACAAAAATGAACATTAGCCAAATATATGAATTGTGTTTAGGCAGGAAATAATTAGCCAAAGAACCTGCCTAAATGACTTAAGTCAGATCGCTGTGATTTTCCTTATAAACACCATCTGTAATTTGTTTTTTGTTAGGCTAACTGTTGACTATCAGCCAACTGTCAATTTCATTTTAAATCTTGAAAAATTCAAGCTTTAAAGAAAAAGAAAAAAAAAATGGCAGCAAAATATGAGTAAGCCTGACAGAACAATTTTTAAAATGATTTTTTCATTTCACTTTTTTTGCAGTTTTATTTTAGTTAGGGTTACAGGGGTAGATATGTATAGTTTTCATTGTGGAATTTTATGGTTTATCAATAAAACAACTTTCAATAATATATATTGAAAAGTACATCCTGAATTGCAATAATCTCAAAATCAAATTTTTTTTTTTATTGAAAACTGAATTTTTTTTTCACTTGAATCTATATTACTAAAATCTTTTATTTCTCTGTCTGTGTGTCTGTCTGTCTGTCCGGCACAATTTTCAGTGCGAATGGAAAATAGAAATAATTTTTACGATGAACATCCGCGACAGGATTCGAACCTGCAACCTTCTGATCTGAAGTCAGATGCCTTATCCATTAGGCCATAGGGACTACAACTCTCTTCATATATTTTTTTTTACTTATATCTCCTTTCCCTTCCCCCATCAATAAGGAATGTATTCAACCTTTTTTTTGAATCTCAAGATTGTTTATTTATTTCCCATCCGTTAGTTTATTTGTAATTCGAAACTGACAATTAGAACTATAATTGCCGAAACGTTGCAGTATTTTAAATATTCTTACTTAACCAAATTCTGTGTGATATTGAAAAAAAAGTGCGTGTACACGGCAGATGTTGAAATAAAGAAAATAGAGTCAAGAAAGAAAGAAGCACTCTTTTTTTGAGGTGGAATCTATATTACTAAAATCTTTTATTTCTCTGTCTGTCTGTCTGTGTGTCTGTCCGGCGCAGTTTTCTGTGAGAATGAAAAATAGAAAGAATTTTTTCAATGAAATATCCGCGACAGGAATCGAACCTGCAACGTTCTGATCCGAAGTCAGACATCTTACCCATTAGGCCATGGGAACTACAACTCTCTTCATATTGCTTTTTTGACTTAACTGTCAAAACTGAACTGACTTTGACTGAAAAGTAACAATCTATATTACTAAAATCTTTTATTTCTCTTTCGGTCTGGTGCAATTATTGTAATTTACAAAAATAGAAATAAAATTTCTACAAGTTATCTACTGGAATCCAACATGCAACCTTCTGCTCCGAAGTTAGACGTCTTAGGCATTAGACCACAAGGATTACATTCTAATCTCTATAAAAAATAAAAATATATCACAGATATATGATTCACACGCTGATTCTAAAAGCAGTCGTGAATTGAGAGAATATATACATCAAAAATTAAAATAAAAAATACTTTAAAAAAATTTTAGTTTTATTTTACTTGATGTAATTTGTGTGTGTGTGTTTTTTTAATAAATAACAAATTGTTTTCCGTTACATACGCGAGGCTTCCGAAGCGAAGCGACGGGTAGCCGACTAGTTCTCCATGAAAATATTTTGGTCCTGGACATAAACAGCATTCTTGTTTAGTAGGAAATTCTGACATTTTGATGGAAGACTGCAAGAACACATTGCATATCTGTGTCAGGATTCATGAATCATTTACCATACTTAAGGATTACCACATCTCGTCCAGCTACATGTTCAACATTTTACATTTTAAGAAGCCAATAAAAGCCTGACAGAGAAAAACAGGAAAAAAGAAAAAAAAAAAAAAAGATGCCATTACAACAGACACTATAAAATCAAAAAATAAATAAATAAATAAATTAAAAAAAAAAAAATTTGTTTTGAAATTTTCATTTCCATTAAGTATCACTTGCATAATGTCTAAATAATTGAATGTCTAAATTATTAAATACTCTATCCTTTTTAAAGCTTCAACTAATATTAAAATAAATGCTGATATTAAAATATTATGTTACATTTTGAATTCAACAATAATGAAAGAATTAAAACTTACGGAAGAAGGAACATTTCCTAGCATTTTTTCGTGCTCTTTTAAAGCTTTTTGATGCTTTAGTAGTGAACGCTGAGCTCTCTGAAGAGCATCATTTTCTTGATGAAGAAATTTACTATTAAAAACAAAATAATAAAAGAGAAATATTAAAATGATTAGATTTTTAAAAAAAATTCTAAGTAAATGTTTTCATTATCATTTTGTTTGATACAAAATCTAAAATGTATAGAAGTTATTTGAATGTGTTATTCATCAAATAATGGGGACAATTTTTAAGGTTTTTTTTTTTTTTTTTTTCTTTCTTTTCTATTCTGAGAGATTTTAAGTTTATAAATTTGTTTTATTTTGTTTCCTTTTTTACTTTCTATATTCCCTTCTTTTGTTAAGTGGTATACAAGAGTCATTCTGACAGTTTTCTAACGTGAAGCAGAAATCCACACAGATTAATGTACTGACCATTTCCATTTTTCAATGTAGCAATAGCCTGTAAAATCATGTAAAAAGACCTTACACCACACTTCCAGTTCAATAACCAAAATGGTGAACAGATATTCTTGCCCAGCTTTTTTTAGAATGTCAAAATGTCTCCCAAGTAATTTTTCTGTACATTTAAAGAAGGGAAAATAACAGCAATGGGTTGGATGACAAAACATGTTAATAGGAGTTCCATCCAGAAACTCAATCAGTCTTCTGGTTTTCTTTAAGGCTAAGAGGCTCTCAAGAGACTTGCAACTTTCCTAATCCCAAGGTGTTT
>JAFIDM010001028.1:18618588-18667420 GCA_023159025.1 Thereuonema tuberculata | reverse complement strand
TAAGAGGCTCTCAAGAGACTTGCAACTTTCCTAATCCCAAGGTGTTTATGCAATATGTCTAAACAGCTGCCAATCGCATCTGAACTCTGATGAATAATAACAGAAGTGAATCTTCCTCAATTAAGACTGTAAAACAGCAATGTTTTTTCTAAGGTGACTTCATTAGATGGATTTTCAGATGCTACCTATCTCTCTTAAATTAAGCAAAACCATCAAGACACCATGAAGGAGAACTACTGCCAAATGCAGCCTATAAAATTAAGTGATTCCACTTCCATTAACCCACTGTTTAAGTCACAGAGACGAAAATGCTCTTTCTTAGAAAGATTGTAGTATGAGAATGACCATGACAGTAAGAGATTTTTGAGGCCCATAACTCCTGAATGTATGAATTGAGCAATTTGTAATTATGCTATCAAACTCACAAAACAATATGCTTTCACATGCATTCGACAGCATAAAAGCTCTTTTGAGTTTATCTCCAAACTTAACCCTTCCATAAGTTAAACAGCTTTTCCTACCTGAGATATTAAAAATGTGTAATTTCTATGTTCTGTGTAATCTTAAAGCATGTCATATAAACTAATCAACAGAAACTACAATGAGCATGCATAATTATTAAAGTCTAATTTTAGATGATACTCGCAGATAATGTAATGCTCTGATTTATTTCAGGCCTTGGCCATTTTACTTTCTCCATGTGATAGTATTTCTTTTGTAAACATACATTACAAAATATTTTTTGTTAAATCGTTCTAATGTTTTAAACTGCTTTATAAAGTACGAAATTAATCCCGCTAAATATCTATGAGCTAATGGAAATTAACTATGTTCACTCCTTACAACCAATTTAGTGGTTTATTTTTGCATGGTATGGTGTGAGAGCTCTGTGTAGGGATGCTTGATTTTGAGAATCTTGTTGGTACCATAATTAAAAAAAAATAATTACCAATCCACACCAAATTTCATATTTAAAGTTATTATGTAGATCTGATTAGATTTTGGTAAATATGGGCCACTCTACATAAAGACCAAAACAATGAAAAATAAATAACAAAGAAAATGTACTGTTAAAAATCAAGCTTTGTAATTGAGTTAAAAGTTACTGCCCAGAATGAATAATGAGGAAAAAACAAAACTCAATATATGGCACAGTCACAAGTAGTTGTGCCATTACTTGCAGTTTTGCTGTGATTGCTCACTGAGAACTGCCACCAGGAGTATTAGAATTGTTATGGCTGTGGTCATATAAGCGGCCATCACTATGACTATTGTGTGCGTTATAATCAGTGGGGGTTGTGGAGTGCAGGTCTTATAGTACCAGCATGCTTTGACAACACAGGAGAGTGATCAGGGGAACACTGATGGAGCAGCTACAGTAGTCCATTTTCCAATAAGATAATGCCCTCCCACATATAGCACGGATTTCCCTGAACTGCCTCCATGCTGTTAACACCCTTCCTTGGCCTGCCAGGTCTCCATACTTGCCCCCCATTGAACATGTGTGGGACCAGCTGGGAAGACAGCTTTGGCCATCAACAAGTATTGGTGATCTGGAGGTTCTCCTTTCCTTCCATCCTTTTCCTTCCAATTTCCATTCCACAATCTGGAACTCGTTATTTATCCTTTAGATTGTGTTTGTGTACTACTATTGTTTATTTTTTTTTATTTAGCCTTTGATCTGAGCAGCCACATATGCACATTCTTGATACAATGTCATTGATAGCAATATCATTCCACATTTACACTTAACTTAATGTAAGCAAACTCCTCTCTATACCTTTTTCTCTTTCTTCTTTATTACTGTTATTATTATTAATAATAATATTGTAAATTATTGCACAGGTTATATTCATTTATCCATGTGTCTTCATTCAAATTTGTTTATTCATGTGTTTTGAATTCTGCCAAATTCCTTTCCTATTCAATTTAAATTTACTTATTTATTGATTTCTTATATTTTTATGATTTGATTTTATCTTTTTATTTATTGATATTATCATCACTATTATGCTTTGCATATTATTATTATTATTGTATGTTACTGCATTTGCCGTATTTATTTTCAATGTGCCTTTATACAAATTTACATATTTATTTTTCTTTTCTCTTAATTCATTTCTCTCCTTTCTTTGGATTTTAAACAAAAACACCTATTCATTTCTCTCTTCACTTTTTAACTTACCCATGCCCCTCTGCAATTACAAGGGCCAGTCCTGCTTATGTCCTTTATTGCTCCTTATCATATCAGTATTTTTATAATGTCTTGGACAAGAAGGCCATGAAATTATCTGCTTCCAAACACTGACTTTGATGAAATAAAAGTTCAGGTAATTCTCAAATGCCTCCTGACAAAGTTCAAGGAACTGACCCGAAATATCGAATTTTATCTGGAGTGGGAAAAAACCTCGTTTGAAGATTACATTATTTGTATATTCAATTCTTATGGTCTATTAACTCCTTCAGAGGGTTCGGTAACCAAGTACTGCTTGACTGAGACCTGCAGAAGTCAGGTTCAATCCTCAACCTTGGCAGAGATAGGCGATTTTTTTTCATTGTGAATTCTCCTCCAGAAATGATGTAGGGTTTATCTAGCTCTCTGAAAATGGGGATTCTTTCCTAGCGGTTAAAGGCGAGTAGGTGTCGGGCTGACCACCCAACCTCCACTTAGTCCCAGTGGTCATGAAATACATTCTACAACTCCAAGGGCCTGCCTTGTAAAATAATTTATACTGATATATATATATATATATATATATATTAATTATTCTAATATATATTTATGATATTAGATTAAAACTTGTTTTTTTTTATTCGAAAATTTTATCTTAAATTTATTATGTTTTTAAGTTTCTGCTTCCAAGTAACAAAGATTAAGTTCACTAAGTACAATTGATAGAAATTCTTTCTTTTCATTTTGTAATTCAATTTCTTTTATGTTAATATTTTCAGAACTTGATATTCCACATAATATGATTAATGAGGAAATATCAAATTTACATCACCTCTCAGTGATGTACTTCCTTAACAAAACTATCGGTTAACTTTGAAGCCTTTCCTGCCTAACTCTGCTCCATCTATTCCTGTATGATGTCACAAACGTAGTTCGTGCCTCGACGCTTCCGCTAACCCTTTCTCTCCTCTCCTTCCGTCCACATCTCGCTTCTTGCTTCCATATTTCTCTACATATTTCCATCCCTTTTACATTTCTGCTTTCCTATCAATTCCTTGTGCTGCAAGGATTCTCCTTCCCTTATTCCCGCCAACACGGCGCCCTTATACCTATTAAACTGTGTTTCCCGACTTTAGGAGTGACCACTAAGCGTTTTTATGGCTGGTACACAAAGGCAACCAGCCCGTGAAAACTGTTTTGCTTGCTACGTTAAGAGCTAATTCCTTTGTCCCCCTGTTGGGTATTGCATCAGAGTTCTGCTCTCAATAGGGGGAAAACAAAAGGAAAGGCCAACTGGGACTACGTCAGTGCTGCCACCCCTTCTTGACCAGAGGCGACGGAGGGGACCAACACCCCTCTCCAGGAGAGGAAAACAAGTCAACAAAGACAGTCTGAGAGAGATTTGTCAGGGAGCAGGTTCAAAATCCCTGCTCGATCTCCCTCGCTCCTCGGAATCACACCGCCCTCCTGATCTGTGAGTCCCCGATCAGAGGTCGGAATAATTCCAAAAAAAGCTGAGCACCAGGATACTTGGTGCGATTCTGGATTCCCGCTGCATCTTCCCCTATAAGAAATCGAGCGGATCACCGTGAGCACCCGCTCGCATTTGGACCTCCTGTCCCCCAGAGCCGGCTGACGCCCACGTATCGACGGCAGCAGCGAACGTCCCTCCGCCGGAAACCGCAGATGATCTCCAGCGTCTCCAGCCCTGCCTGCCTCCTGCTTAGTTCGGCACCGTGAGTCTTCCCGTTTCCCTTTAGTTGTATCTCCCTTTCTTCCCCTTCCCCGTACCTGAAATAAAGCCTTCTTTTCACTCCACATAGCCAATCTGTCTTTCATCTTTGAGAAGGCGCGGGCCATCGGCGAGCTCCCTTCACTAGGCTAGCGTCCCACGGCACCTCCCTTTTTTTCCCCGTCCAGTCTCCTCATTCACTCCCTTATTTACCTTTTCCCCTTTTGCCCCGTAACCGTGGCTTGCTTAGGGACGCAATAGATGGCGTGCGCCTTAAAACAACACGTGACAATGATACAGGATTTTTTTAATTGAATTGTAATTAAAGATAGAAATTATTTGAAAAAATATGATCAGACTTCCATTTATCATGAAATCTACTCTACAAAAATATTGAAGACATTGTACTGATGCATAACTGATTTTCAGGAGATTAGAATTGTAAAACCCAACAGAAATTAGTTAAAAGAAATACAAATAGGAAGTTATAATTTATTTTTTTAATTAAGCTTGTGATTTTTTTTCACTTCAGACATGCACCTATCCCACCCCCACACCTTGATCTGGCACTGAATATCAAACCAATGAAACTATTCAAAAAATAAAACATATGAAGACACTTGGTTCATGGCAAAAAAGTAAAATTCATTAAAAGCTACATCCCAAACTACAACCTCACTCTTCACTTAATTACTATCACTTATCAATTTGGAATGCTATTTCTAAAGTTACTGCAGGAATATTAGAATACTTGAAATTAAAATGTTTTGAAATTAAAAAATGCACCAAGATTGCAAATTTAGCTAAGTTATAATTCCACAAATACATTTCTATTATAGCTTGTATCTGAGTATAAATAAATATTTTTTTCTTCATCCCTCATTTACATAATTCAATAGCATTTACCTCATAGGGGCATCATTTTCTGAAACTTCACTCCTGTTAAGAGTTGTATCCTCCCTCCAGGCTATTCGAACTTGTGGAGATTTTGCATTTCCATCCACTACCTATTTTTTTTTTTTTAAATATAAATTATTTATATACATAATAATAAGATATATAAAAGCTGAAAACACATTCATTAGATTATCTTCAATTTCTACAAAGATCTACATATATACAGTGAAGTCTCACTTATAAGAAACATTCAGTTATACGAAGAATTTCTCATTCCCTGGCGAAACCCCCATAGTCCTATATGTAATTCACTTACACGAAATATTCACTTATACGGATAATTTTTGGTTCCCCCTCATATTCATATAAGTGAGACTTCACTTTATATGCATGAACACCATACATCAAAATAAAAAGTTAAGTTACATAGATTTCCAATCTTATTTTTTTAAGAGATCTTTTTACGAAACAAAGCAAAGCTGCTTGGTAGTTAAAATATATATTTTTAAGAATTACAGAACATTTTAAAATAAAAGTAGTATTCCACTGTATCATTCAAGAAAACAGTCAATGGATTGTTTTGCTTGTCTGTAAGCACTTCAAAGATTGTTTTTTATTTACTCTGTTCTGATCAGTGGCTATTTATTCTATTAGTCAACAAATTTTACAAAGAAACTCTAAATAAACTCGACTATAAATTACAGCTGATAATTGATTCACTTGATATTGTAATAATCTTAAGACAATCTCATATAAGACAGGTGCAATATAACAATGGGAAACTTTACCTAGAAAAACTGAAAATAGATTTCCGTCAACAGTAATATTGATCCTTTTTACTTTTATTTTTCACTCTCAGAATTTAAATGAATTAAACTCACCTTAATTCAAATTGTCCACTTCTCTTGATTAGTAATCCTGAATTCCTTAACACTTTCATAGCTATGCTTAATATATCTGTGGTATTTAACAACTTCAAATGCAGTGTTAAATCTATATTTGTTCCCCATACATAACTGTTTTAATTCTATCTTTAAATAATAGATGGCAGGAGCTGTTCTTTACAGTAGCTTCCTCAAACAGTTTCAACTATTTGTTGGTAGGTTATTCAGTTGCACAGCACCTTTCTTTAGGAAATACGCAACAATTCAGTCTCTGACACTCACCACACTAATCTCATTATACATTGTTTCTATTCATTCTGCTAAATTTTTTTCATTAATTTCAACATTTACTTAATATTCTATATTTTGCCACAAAACTACTGATTTGCATGACAAATTATATGTACTCATTACTTCACTGATTATTAAAATATTTATTGTATTTTTAAAGAAAAGAAAAAAAAATTATCTTTATTTTTATGTGAAATCTATTAACAAATTACAGGTATTTCAAAATATGTGTTTTGCAGGTAAAATAGATAATTTCTCAATGTAATTAACAGATACTGAAGTTTAACAAATGTTCAACCTAAACAAAAAGTCTCAGAGACCGACCACACTAACTATGTTCTAAAATCTCACCACATTTCTGCAGAGTTAATTTAGGAGCCATATGGCTGAAACTAGCCCATTAAAGCATCTATTGGGATGTACAGGAATGCAGACATATGGATAGCTGGCTCATTTATGTTCATTAAGCACAAAGAACAGGTAGAGCACAATCAAATTCATTATTATATATAGCTATTAACCCTCCATATATGTTTGTGCCATCCTCTGAAGATGGAATATGCCCAGTGTTCCGAAAGTGTCAGCTAATATTCCTCTTCTTCAATTTTACCAACATAAAAGGAGTTGAATCAGCAACCCTTAAAAAGTTCAATTCAATTCACAGACACCTCTCACAAACTTTCAAAAATGCTTGCAGACACACATTTTTATAAGAATTAATATAAAATTATGCATAAACCTTAATATTTTTCAAAATTTTAATGTTAAGCCTTTTAAAAAGTATGTGCAATCCAAATTTCTCAGTTTATTCCTTACCCCATGCCTTGATTGCTGCATAAACTTTGGTTCATCCTCTTATACAATTTTTCATCCTTTTAGATTTTCTTCAATTTAAATGGATTTTGCTCGATTCCTTTTGCTTCTAATTCCTTGTTAATCGAACATCAATATATAAGGGAAAGTGAACCACATCTTACAGAATCATCGGAGCAAATAAAGAATGTCGTTGTTCCTAAGGTGCTAGGATACAGAAAGCAATACGATAAGACACCTCCTTCTAGCTATTTTTCTGACATATGGATGCATATTTAGGATATTATGCTTACTGTCTTATGTGACTAATGATGGATGGTAATCATTCACTTATCATTTTGACAATATCTGATCATGTCTTGATAGTAATTCCACTTGTGGATGAATATACCTTAATTTCTGAATATACCTAGAAATTTTGCCACTTAAGCTGCCAGGGTGCAGCAAACAAAATGGCAAAGACAGAAAGCAACCACAATGATTATTCATAGTAAAGTAATCAGTGTACGCAGGATGTCACGGCATAATAAATTTATAAGCTGAACCAAACGGTTCTTATGGCTATTTGTTCGAACCACTACTGTTTATTTTGGAAATTCTGTTTAGGTGTAATATGTGGCTAACAGAAGATTGTAGCCATATTCCATTGTGTGCAGATCTTGTTAGAAATCCTGTCTTTATTATTGAAAACTAAGGAAGAATTGTAGGAACTCCCTATTTCAATTCTATCTCTATCTGCTTAGTAAATTACATAAACACACACCTAACTGAATGAAAAAAAGACAGAACATTCAAAAATCTGATAAAAAATTTAAGTATTTCAACTAGCAGAGAAAGAAGCTATAACAAGATGCATTAAGATGTAGAAAACAAGCATTTTTGAAAAATACAAGAATTTCATCATTCAATTTCAGACAAAGAACTGATGATAAACATCAAACGTAGAAATTAAGTAAAATCTGTAAGCAACTGATTACCTGAAGAGGCAACTTTTTTCTGTAAGGTGAATGTTCTCTTGCTCTTCTTTTCTTTTTCTTCTGTGATTCTTCTTCAAGATTTGTATCTATAAAATAAAAGAAAAAATACTGTTTTCAATCTCATCTCAATTTCTATTGAATTAATTCAACAATTTTTGAGATTCTAAATTAACTTGCCTTCTGAATTGGAGAATGATTCAACATCTCTTTTGAAAGTACTTTCCTTCCTATCATTGTTCTTCGAAGTCTCAATGTTAACTTCTTTATCAGACAAATCACTAAGAACTTCTTTCTTTAACTGGTCATCTGATTCTGAATCGTTTCTCCTGCAAAAATTATAGAAAGAAAAAATAAAAATGCTAGAATTCACTGATGTAAATAGGAGGAGGGATGATCCAAATGATGTAGAAAATTTAATCACAAGTGAAAGGAAGTTAAACAATTTAATCATAAAGAGAGATGAAAAAAAGAACAGAAACAGGGGAGGGGGCGTAAAATAAAAACAAAGTGGATTTCAGAAAAAAAATAACAGAAATCATACAATATTATTATGGTTCAAATATAATTGCTGTCATTTGTATTAAAGAAATGTCTACACTAATGTTCTAGGTCAGTGATAGCTCATGAGGCAAAATAAAAAATACTAATCAGATTTCTGCTGGAAGAAACTCAATCAAATGACTGAAATGTAGAAGTTGAATTGAAAGCGACATTACAAGGAGTGTTAAGCATTAAAGTTGGTGCCTTCTAAGTTTCTTTTAACTCTTCAACTGTCTTGTGATAAAATCTTAAATAATTAATTATGTAACATATAAAATAACCAGAATTTTTCTAAAAATTGTAAAAACAATGGACTGGAAACTTAACCCCTTTGTAAAATGATGCCTATTTACTTTTGTTACTTTTACTTTTAAAAAATAATTTACTTTTAACAGTAAAAATTAATTATTTTTTACAAAATAAAAAAAATAAGTATAAATAGTGTTATTTTTACTTTTAAAATTATTTTTCTGAACCTTGGAAATGAGAGATGTTGAACTTAAAAAAGATAAATGCACTGATAACAAGGTTGATTAAAAGCATGACATTCAACTAAAATATGATGAATGGTTAAAATAATGTTGCATGTAGCACATACGGGAAATTCAAAGATAGCTGTAGTTGTTTCTGAAAAAGACATAAGCTGGTATGATGGCAGGAAATGTGTAAAGTATCTAAATGAAATTAGTTATGAATCACCAAAGGTAAATAACGTATGATTCCAGATATCTTAACTGAAAAAACAAACAAACTGAAAATGCAGTTTTTAGACACACCTAGTTCTTGAAAGAATTGATCCTAGTCAAACTTGCAATGTGTGATTGGGAAGAAAGTTTTAAAGGAATATGGGGAACGAATATGAGCATGTGTCCATCAGGCCTAAATTGTAAATATCTTTCAAAACTCGAAATTGCCAAATTCCCACATCAAAGGGGGAGGGGTAAAGAGATTGAAAGAATAAAAAAACTTAGAATTATAAGGTTGATAGGAAATTTTCCAATACAAACATGTGACCATGAAGGCCATACTTACAAAGATTTTTAAGAATCTCTTATTTGCAGATCCAATCATAAACTTTTTTCTAAATCAAAGAAAGTAAAAATTGAACATTCTCCATTAACAAAAGCAGTGTGAATTGTATCCTCCAAACCTATTAAATGATCAATGTGACAATAGCCACTTTTGTAGATGAAAGGTTGTTATGCTCAAAACTAGACCAGTGATACACCCTAAAATTCAAATGTTTTGAAGGCACCTTATGAGCACAATGGGATGGCAATTATTAGGATGACTGCACTGCTTCTTCTCAGGATTTGGCAAAGAGTATACTAAGGGCTTTGAGACAGCTCTGGAAATAATTGCTTTAACCAAATCTTATTACAACTGACAGAAGGATGCAAATGAAAGGGAATGAATAAAAGCATAATGAATAAAACATTACTAAAGAATAATCAGAGACTATGGTAAAAGTTGAAAACTGTAACATAAAAACTAAAGTAAGACTAGAACAACTTCGACAAAAAATAAATAAAACAACTTCGACAAAAAATAAAGTGTAGTAAAAGCATAAAATGTAAATATAAATTTAAATGGTGTTAAACTTCAAGACGGCACTTCAACTCAAGATATTTCTATTAAATAAATCATCAACTTCTACTCTGAAAACTTCTTAATGACAAGTACAGTAGTAAGAATGCAGAAATTGGAAGGCTGTTGCAGATGTATTCGCTTTACTGTAAGCCTGGAATAAAAAATTGCAAATAACTTTATACTATTTCCAATGTGCAGGAGGTGATCTAGGTAATGAAACAATTTGAAGGTTTGAGAGAAGAAGAATATTAACCCTTTAAGGACAACTGTGGCTTAATGACACAATAAATTTGTGAGGAAAGATGTGTTATGTAAGTTATAGTTGAAAAATTTAAAATCGAAAAATTTTAAAAATTGTTTATTTTTCCTTTTTTGCATATGATAAGGAAAGACTCGCTTGAAATAGACGTCCTTAAATGGTTACGATGTTCATTCGGTGTCAAAAAGGTAGTATGATGGAAAAACAGTTGTTAAGATAGTGTCTTGTTGGGAGAACATACAGAAGCTTCAGCTGGATTATTTGGATAGGATGCAATGCTTTGGATACAAAGTCTGATAATAAGAGTTTCAGGGATGTTTCATACGCCTCTGCATATAAGCTTTCAACAGAAGTGTGAAACCCAATATGAAAGAGGGACTAATGGTGGATGGGATCAAGAATACGAGAGCTGATGGCCTTACTGAAACATATGCAATGCACCCTCAATCTAACTGATCAAATTACAGTTTAGTAAGGACAAAGAGAGATCAGATAATCACTACCTTAAATGGTATGAAAAAGGACTTTAGGCAACTTAAAAAGCTATTTTTTTTCTTAAGTTTTGCAGGTGACTTTAAAAGCTTAGTTTTTTTTGTCAAAGATGAGATCAGAAATGTATGATCTAATACAAAAATAAGTTGCAACCTGTCAAGCACCAGATAGGACTGAGAAAAGTTTTCCTAGAGGCAAGTAAATGCATGCATGCCAATTTCAATGCAGAAAAAGTAATGCAATTTCAAACAGTCCAGCCGTACAGATCATGTAAAGCAAGATATAATTATCTCTCAATAAGACATACATTTGTAGATTAACATAAAAATTATAAACAATCAATATGTAATGAGTTTGGAATAAAAGTATGTAAACAAGCAGTGATTCTATTTATCTTGGTAGAGAAAAGTGTGAAGATGCAAGACACAGTCCTGAAGAACTTCTTATTTTGAGAATAAGAGTTTGTTGTTGTTTAAAAGTGCAGTTAGCAATAAAATTTTGAATAAATATAGGCATGTTTCAACATAATTAATATCTACGTAGATTTTTCAGAATTCTAAATCTACAGGTTACATAGTAAGCTTTATATAAATCAAAGAAAATGGAAAGTAAATATTTTCTGTTAACAAATGCAGTGCAAATTACATCCTCTAAATGAAAAAGCTGATCAACAGAGGATCTATATTCATAAAAAAAAGAAAAGAAAAGAAAAACAACAACAACAATTTTGTAGGTGCAAAATAGTTATTTTTTTTTTTAAATTACCGGACTAAGGTGCTTCAGTATTTTACACAAGAGCTGATAAATTTAATAAGACAGTAATTATTAGGATCACTGCTGTCTTTCCCAGGTTTAGCAAAAGGTGTGAGGATTGCTTTATGGAGATAATCAGAATATAATGTTCCAACCAAAGTTTTATTAAAAATTGAAAGAATAACTTCTAACAAGTGATAAATGGCCTAGTATTTCATAAAATACTCTGTCAGAACAACAGGCACTATTTTTAGTATTGTCCACGGAAAACAATAATTCATCTAAAGAAATATCTACATTATACATCTCTCTATTGGAAAAAGTGAATCTAAGTGGAATGGCTTCTAATTGGATGGTTTAAAAATACAGTAATAGACCAGAATATTGCAATTTTGTCTGAAGGTTCTTTCAAGTGCTTCAACTTGATCACAGATATTGACTATTTGAGTACCATTCTCCTTTAGAAGTGATAAACTTTGAGGGGAGTAGAAGCTACATACCCTTTTTTTTAGGTTTTAGGAAAGTGTTTTTTTTAGGAAAACTGACTGTTAAAGAAAGATATGTCAGGAATCCTTCTAGAAAGAAACTCCTGTCATTTTAAATGCCCCATGACTGGTAAAGTAGGCTGAAGGCAAAAGAAGGCTCTCTTATGTGCTTTCAATACTGCAGTAGAAGTAGAGCTCAATCAATGGAAATAAGATGAGCAGCTTGGAATGGTAGCATGAGCACTAGATATGATACATTACCATTCAGAATAAGGATGTTATAGGATAGATCAGTGGCTTCAGTGAAATATGGCAATCTGTTATGTCAAATTGCTCACACAGAAGGATAAGGAGCAAACACTGAAGATCAAGGAATTTCATAAAGAATGACCAGTAAGCAGTCACTGCTTCTAGGATTGTTAATAACTACCAAGAAAAATAGCAAAAATCATAGCACAACAAAATGCAAATTAATTAATGATAAGGAAATTGGCAAGGAGCATGAAGTGTGCATCTGGATGATCCTGAATTGAAGATATAAAAATGATGACAAAGTAACAGGTTTTCAATAGGAGCTCATTCAAGAGTGTGAGCATTAAGGTCACAAACGAGGTGGCAACTGGTCATTGTGATTTTCTAAGTCTGTAGGTGAAACTGGTGCAGTAGGAGAAAGATAGCGAGCTACAAATGATAATTAGTTGTCCTGTAGATATGCAAGCAACAGCAGCTTCCACGGGAGTAATGAACGTTACAGGAAAGGAGGCAGCATCATGTCAGAAAATGAAAATTTTCTCTTCCATCTTTACGCTGTTTACTGAACATCAAATATCCTCAAAACTTAAATGTATGTTCGTGTTGTAGGCATATACAGACAAGTAAGAAAATGTGCATAAGGGTCATGACATTTTGAAGTTGGATTGAAGGATCTACAAAGCTGATGGGAATAGCCCAAATCTAGAAGAAAACATCAAGTTATCTGATATCTTGGTGATCTCTCTCTCTCTCTCCAACTGCTTTGGAGAGAGATGTTTGTAAAGGGTGCAAGGGTATTATTATTCACAACATTTATAAAACAGTATGACTAAGCAGAGCAATAAATCAGTTCCTCAACAGAAATAAAATACAAAATAAAACTGAGATTACCAATGTTCTTTAGTACTGCTGTTCCTTTTCTGATCTCCATTGATAAACAGTTGCTTCTCTTCTCTAAGCTGAATCAAAATACTCTTTTCCTCTTTAACAGCTTTCTGAAGATCATTTAGCTCATCTTGCATCACTTTGATTTCTTCTGACAAAGATATTTTAATATTTTCTTTGGAATGTCTCTGTACAAAATCACAAGAGAATTATAAATTGTAATAACTTAAACACCATTAGTGTCAATCAATTAAATTTTCAGTCATGAGGAAATAATGTTCTACCTACCTCGGCATTATTTTCAGCAATTAAATTTTCTTCCACTTGAAGTTTTCTTGCATTAAGAACTTCTACTTCCTGTTGAAGCTTTTCAATTTCCTTACTTTTAAGAATAAGCTGATCATCCAAAAGTTTAAGGCGTTGCTCCTACAAATATACATACATTCATACATAAAAAAACAAAAAAACAAATCAAATAATGATTACAACTTTGAAATCAACTTGGTTGAATATTAAAGATTATCAGAAAGAAAATGAGGTTTACTTTCAAGTACTGATTTGTATAAATTGCTTCAACTGAGAAAATGGTGTATATGTAAGGATAAGGAAGAATCTTTGAACTAAAACATTCAAAAAGTAAAATACAATGCCTATTAATTACTACAAACTCAATTAACAAAAGTTGGTTGTTTTTGTTTTTTTTTTGGTTTGGGGTTGGGGGGTTGTCTATAAAACAATTCTTTTGTTTGTCTACGAAAAAAACCAACCTGTTTGAAATGATGTAAATGAATATCACTAAACAGTGGTAAATGATCATGACATGTTGTTTGCAATATATGTAAGATGTTGTTTGTTTGCCAGAACTACAGTGAAAACTCTATTAACCGTTGGGTCCGGGACTGTGATGGTTAACCGAATAGACGGATAACAGAAATTTCGCAATAAACATGTACAGTAACGAAATTTCAATGCTGGTTTGGGACGAAAGGCAAACAATAAATTAATACAAAGAAAAAATCTATCTGTAACAAATAGATATCGTCAAACACCAAACAAATAATAATAATAGAAACATAAAACAGTACTAGATAACAAGGTTATGTTAAAGCTGTAATCAGTCATCTTTTGTTTCTTCGAGCTCATGCTTTTTTTGCGGCAATGTCCCGTATTTTACGGAGAAGTAGGTTTTGTGAACGATGACGGATAACAGAGAGTGACGGTTAATCGAGTTTTCACTGTATTAAGATTTAAGTTTCCCAATTAATGTTAACCATGTAAGTACATTGTACCACTGTTTCTTTTCTTTGATTCTTTCTTCTTGTTTATTGTTGCAAACAGGACATCTTCAAAATCAAGTTATCCAACAAGATCTGTTGCCACATAAGAATAATTTTTTTTTTTTTTTTTTTTTATCATCACACATTTTAGTACGATGTTTTGAATAGTGCAAGAACAACATAGGATAAGCTGCACCAGGAATGTTGTAATAAAATCAAGAAAAGTAACTGAAAGGAAGAAAAGCATACATAGGAGAGAGAAACATACAAGATTCAAACTGGAATTCAGGCATATCAACTGCATAGCAGGCAAACTCTTGATAATTTGGCTGTGCCCAATGGCTCACATGAGATTGGTAAATGAATATGATTGGATTTGTCACAAGTGACTGTGATCAATAGTTTTTCATCCACAATAAAAAGAAAACAAAATTAAACATCTTTATTTCATAAAAATAGCTGGAAAACCATTCGATTCAGTTTGCAAAGTTTTTTTTCAGTTCAATCCATACTTTGTTGTCTGTTGTCAACTTTGTTATCTACATCATGCTTTATTTATGTGTGTTAGAGCTTGATGCCACAGCACTTGTTTTTTTTATTGAAAAGGCAAACCCTTATAAAACAGCAAACAGATGATGGCAGTGTTATAAGATTTCTTAGATAATTCTGTTATTTGATGTGGGATGACTTTTAATCTAAGTAACATTTAAATCTACTCAAATTGATATCGGCATCATAAAGCAGTTTAATAATTTGAAAGTGTTTTTTTCTTTTATTATAAATTTCCCACCTAGAGATTTTAATTGTAATTACTTTATTTTTATGAGACACATTACAATTAAACAGATCTATCCTAGGATGCAAAAAAAAAAAAAAAATCGGAAACCTCCAATGCTTCAAGATTAAGAAATAAGAGAAAAATTCCTGAAGATCTGCACAGACTGAAGAAACAGGAATTGTAAAATAGAAGTGTGTGTGTGTGTGTGTGTGTGTGGTTAATTAATTACAGCAACCAAACCTTTTGTAAGGAATTTTGACCTTTCTGGATAGAAATACAATCATTAAATTTTCAGGATAATTACTAAACCTAAAAACTGAAGATTTTCTACTCAAACCTATGATCCCAAACCAAAATAAAAACTAAGCCTACTTAAATACTACTCTAATGATTGCACTTCCTCCACTCCATTCAATGTAAATTCACTTCCAATGAATTACGCAAGAAATTATATTCCATTAAGAGAAAAGGACCATAGACACAAGAGCTTCAAAAATAATAATTACTATGCCATAACATGTTTTGAGGTTTTCCTCGTCATCAGATGTACAAATTGAAATAAAACATCTTAAAAAGGTTTTATTTCAATTTGTACATCTGATGATGAGGAAAACCTCAAAACATGTTATGGCATAGTAATTATACATTATTATTTTTGAGGCTCTTGTGTCTATGGTCCTTTTCTCATTATATGCTACACAATATGAAGGTTAATATATTCCATTATCTTTGACAAATGGAAATGTTAGTCTGTTAATAGAATGAACAGATTCTCTGAAGCCATAGGCACTCATTTGGATAATTGTAAACTTATTTTATTTAAAACTCCTTAGTATTACACAGAATAAATAAAATTTGAAACAGCTGTATTCATCTAGAAATGATAACTTTAAAAACTTAACTATTCTAAATCTTACCTGAATTGAATAGTCTGCTTTCAACTGTTCTATCTTAGCATGATATTCTTTTTCCTGTTCTTTCAAATTCTCTTCAAGTTCCTTAATTCTCTTTTCTGAATTCCCCTTACTCTCCTCTAGCTTTTTCTGGTTTTCAACTTTTTGATCTTGCAATGCTTTTTCAAAATTTTCGTTCATTAATTGTCTTTCCCTACTCTCCTAGTGATGAAATAAAGAAACAATAAATAATGAAATCAAGTATCTTTAAAATGTATTTTAGGAAAAAAAAACTTTCTTTTTAGTAGTTACCTTCTAAGTAATTTTACAGCAATTTAACCAAATTAAAATATTTTTCATTATATACTTGCATAGGCATTCACATTTTCAAGTTGAGAATCTAGTGGAACTGCAATGTAAAAAAACAAAGACAAAAAAACAAGTCTTACTTTTAACTTCAGTTCCTGCCTAAGTTTATTCAGGGCAATTTCATGACTATCTTTCATTCGATCTATTTCCTTCAGATGTTGCTGCTTTATTTCATCTTTTCGTTGTTGATGTAATGTCTCCAGCTAATGAAATATAAAATTTAGAATTATAGTCTATCAAATACAGAGGAGAGCCGGCACGATTCAAGTTTGGATCCCTCAGAAATCCTTTGTAAAGTGAAAATAAGTTTTAAGTTAGATCTAAAATAAATAAAAAAATAAAATAAAATAAAATTTTCTTGAAAATTTCATAATTTAAGCTAAATAAAATGGATTTGCACTAAGAGTATATAGTGAATATGAAAATATTTTTTTCTTTTAATAATCCACATGCGTGCAAATAAGATAAAATATCAAGTATGTACGTAACTTCTGAAAGTAACAAAAATTTTGTAATTAAAGAGGATACATTTGTTCCACTAGGCAGTAACTACTTGCAAATTTGTTTATGCAAAAACTTCATTTATTTACAATATCTTATTTCTTCAGTGTTTTTCCCTAAATAAATGAAACTCGTATGTAAATGCAGAGTTATACAATATAAAAGCTTTTTTTTTTGTTTTTAAAGGCACTAACAAACATCAGTGACAGGTCACACACAGAAAAAATCAGTAAAAAATGTCCAATAAACATAGGGTCAGAAATAAATCATTTCTTAAATATTGATCGTGAACATTCAAACTATTTGATGAAGTTATGTATAATAGTTTTGTTAGTTGCAACATACAGCCAGAATCCATGCCATCAGTGAAGGGCACTTGGTCACTCACTGTTACAAGCTTTTACCAAAGTTTATTGTGAATGTGCTTGAAATGTGTTATTAAAAATCCAAAGCAAAAATTTCTTTCTTTCGTATCTTTTGTATCTACAAGTTGCATACCGTGCCCAATTTCTCTGGTACCTCCATCATTGCCAGGTCTTCTGGCTACTGGGATCGTCTCAAACGGGAAGCCATCGCCATTAAAGACGAAACCAACACAGTTAACAAATACAATGGGCTGCAATGGACCACTTGAGGATAGGCGGGGCTTCGTAGTTCCAAAATATCCCACCAGTCTACTTTTTGGCTTGTGGGATAAACAAAGCCATGTGCTTCATTTTAACCCTAATAGATATGGAGGCTGAACTAAAAGATTTGATTTGGATGCAACGATTGTAAGCCTTCCAAAATCTTCAGATTGGATATAGAGTTGATTATCGCCTATTGAAGAAGGCGACAGCAATATATTCTCAAAGAAGGATATAATTTAATGGATCACTTGAGGATAGGCGGAGCTTCGTAGTTACAAAATATCCCACCACGCTACTGCTTCGCATGTGGGATAAACAAAGCCACGTGCTTTGTTTTAACAGGTTTAGATACAGAAGAAATATTATATTAAAGAAGGATATTCCAAGCGTTTTTACAGAATTATTACAGTACTGGATCTGCACAGTATTGAACCATCGTCTTGAAATATCAAATATCGACGATTTTTTAAGTAATTCAAACAAAGTTATGTTTGTTTATCCCATTAGCTCTCGCCGCATGTGGGATACACGTCATACGTGACGTCGATAGGGGCGTAAACCTCAAGTGGTCCATTAAGTAGCACTAGGCTCGCAACCATCGCCCATCGCAACCAATCAAGCAGAGGCACCGTTTTCCGCACAGAAAAAACATTCTCCTGAAAGCACAGACCAAACAGAGAAACAGAGCTGAAACGATTTAAAAAAGCCCACGGTGATCTCGCTTCCTGAAGACGGACTCCATGATGGTGTCCAAAAGCTTGGACCACTCCAAAATTATTATTTAGCTGGAAACCAAGAAGAATTCTTTAATTATTAGAGAGAAACTTCAGCGCAGCTCCGAAAATGAAAGCTGGAATACATTGGCTTACTGTTCCTTTCTAGTGGAATGGATGATGAGAATACTGGTCAACTTAGATAAAAAGACCATAGGATAAATAAAATTATTTAGAAATTCATGACTTTTTAGGCTGGCCAGCAACAAGGAAGTGGTTTTGTTTGCTAGAGATCTATCTTAGTGGCTCTTCTATTTATCTTTAATCAGACTATCTTCGTCTGCTCTATTATTTCTTTTCTTACAACCTATCTTATCCAATTTGTCAACCTAACTCATAGATATTAATTTGGACCCAGCATATCTACATTTATTTCATTTTCACTGTAGTTAGTTTACATCGGGTGTCAGTTAATTAAGTTATGGTATTTATTATCTTTTGTACCTGTGCCATATATATATATATATATATATATATGGCCAAAAGTATCCGGACACCCATCTGGAGAAAGGATGTGGCTATTTTTGTTGCTATGACATCACAGAACGAGATAAAAGTGGTCACCGCAGCATCGGGCGGTCATAAACGGGCATTTAGACAGACCATGCTTAAGTCAGCAGAGCCGAATGATTTCAAATATGGAATAATCATTGGATGTCATCGGTGCAATAAATCCACCTTGTTACAGGTGCCACGATCAACTGTAAGTGACGTCTTATAAAACGGAAACGTCTGGGAATGACAACGGCAGGAAATCGCAATGATAGGCCAAAGAAACTCACAGATCACAGAAGTAACTGTAAATAACTTTGTTAATTAGGCTAAATGATATTAGGTAACAATTGTCTTTTGTGTCCATTGTATCTATCAATCAATTAGTCAAAACTTAAAAATTAAGACTACCTGTGTTTCTACATTTTGCAGATCTTCTGTTCTTCCAGTCTTTGGTTTTTTTGCTTCATTATGAAGAGAGGTTAATTCATCTTCTAGTTTTTTTAATTCCTGACAAAGAAATGTCTACGTAAATATTTCAGTTATCTTTAGTCATTCATTAATTTAGTCAATCTGTTAACTTTCTGTAATAGATCAATGTCTAATTGCCATTGATAAGTTGTAAGCCTTTAGTTCAAATTCTGATCACAAAAATTGTTTCTTTAACTACTTCTAAACATTTGTTCACAACTATTGGGATTCCCTTCCCCCCCCCCCTTTTTTTCCACCTTTAACTCTCTTCTTTAAATTATTTTCAAGAAATGTTCTCTTAGTGGGAACATCCAAATTATGATAAAAAAACTTGAAATATAAGATATTTTTAATAATGTTCCTGAACTGAACAACTGATAACTAACTAAATACGTAACACAATTAAGTAGTGAAATTTAATGAATTTATAAGATGTTAGTGACAAATATAAAAGACAATTTAACTAAGACAATATTTCAACATGAAGCTCATGAATCACTTCAAGTCAAATTAACGATAAAAATATATATATATTTTGAACCTTCATGTCTCAAAATTGCATTTTTATTTACACTGCTCACAAAATTTTGGGGAAATTGTAAAAGAATATAATACACCCAAAAAACAGAGGCATCAGAGTTTATTTATTAAAGAACATCATTAAAGAGGCAAATGACATGAAAAAGGAAGTTGTCTGAAACTGCAAATGTGATGCAAAACATTATTTTGCATGTTTGCCCATAGTCCTGCATAAAGAGGCTGGCGCTGCTGGATTATCTCCACTTTCCTGCATCAACAACAAGTGGCAGAATCGTTGAGTGTCACCTGAAATTGGCCCTGCAACGTAATTTTATCCGAATCTGAAGCATGGAGAATCATAGGGCATCTTGAAGCTGGCCAAACACAGATGACAGTGCAACCTCCCAAGGCAGTTGGAACCTCCCTAAGCATGATTAGCAGTGTTTGGAATCGCTTCAGAGAGACTGGCACAGTACAAAGAAGACCAGGGCAGGGCCACCCACGTGCCACCACTGCAAGAGATGATGCTACTTGACGCTAATAGCATGAAGGAACCGACAAAGCAATGCAACGGAGATGCGGGGTCAGTTTCCGCACTGCTACTGGACAACGGGTGTGTACTCAGACCGTGCGAAATCAACTCCGTCAGGGTGGACTGTATGCCCGGCAACCAATGGTATGCATTCCATTAACTGCTGAACATCGCAGAACCTGTAGGAGATGAGCTGAAATGCATCTTCCTTCGACCCGTGAAGAGTGGTTCATGGTTCTCTTTAGTGACAAGTCAAGATTCAGCCTGCAGCCTGACAATCATCGTGCACTGATCTGGCATGAACGTGGAACATGGGAGAATTCTCGTTTCGTGAAAGAAAGACATTCCTTTGGTGGAGGTGAAATCATGGTGTGGGCAGGCATCAGCATTAGTAGTCATATCGACCTTCACATTGTTAGAAATGGAATGGTGAATGCTGTAAGATATCAGGATGAAATTCTACAGCCTATAGTAGTACCCTATTGCTGGAGCAGATGGGGCCAACTTTCTTTTTTTTTTTTATGGATGATAATGCACGACCCCACCATGCACATCTCGCCAACAAAATGCTGCAAGAGGCTGGAATCGAGCGCAAGGACTGGCCTTCACGTTCTCCAGACATAAATCCCATCGAACACTCTTGGGTTGCTCTAGGAAGACATGTTGCCGTCACCAATTACCATCCATAACACTTCCTTAGCTGGAAGTTTCCCTGGTGCACGTGTGGCCACGAATCCCACAGGACAATTTGATCCTCTCCATGCCTCATCATTGTCAGTTTGTTATAGCAGTCTCAGGTGACCATACACCCTACTGTTCAGTCAATGTGCGACACAGTTTTTACATTTGACATGCAAATGCTAATCCCCGTCCATGTGTCACATCCTGCTCAATCCGGATAAATGGATTCTGCACCTCATTTGCGTATTCAGACAATTTTCGTGTCATTTGCTTCTCTGATGATATTGTAATGATTTATTTTTATATTCATTTATTTATTTATTTATTATTTATATTTTTAACTAAATTCTATTGTCTTATCTTTTTCCCTTAAAATAACCGTTAGTTTTATGAGGGGTCAGGTCAACGACCTTGACCACGCCCCTTCAACTTTTAACCCTTTACCCTTTTATTTTTAACTCTTTCCTTTGTTTTTCAAACCTACCAATGGCAGTTGATTTCTTTGTTCATTTTTGTATAAAAACCCATGTTTTTAAATAAAAATATATAGAACTTCCAAGCACTCCATTCAGTCTGATTTGCCGTCCTTTGAACCCACAAACAAAACATTACAATTGGTGCCAGAAACCAGACCGAAGCTGTCTCTACATCATACCGTCCCGAGCCAGGACTCTCCCGCAATCATCACTCCAAGAAGCCGCCGCATCCAAGGCCTCTCACCAGTCAACATGACGAGTCAGCAGACGCAAACATATGCCTCCATCGCTGCCACACCCTTCACCCATCAGAGGTTTCGTGAACCAACGATATTTTTTGCCAGAGCCAACGAGGATCCCATCAGATGGCTACAAGACTTCAACCGCATCGCCAAATACAACGGTTGGGACCATTCAAGCCAGCTCCTTAACGTTTACTTCGCCCTCGCCGGAACAGCTCGCCAATGGTTTGAAAATAACGAAGATCAGATGGCAACATGGCCCGCATTTGAAATACTGTTTGCCGCAACCTTCATCACCCCTTGCGACAGGTCACAGCAGGCTAAAGAAGCCCTGGAACACAGAGCACAAAGACCGGATGAATCATGTGAGCAGTATGCGCAGGACGTAATCAACCTCTGCCGCATCATCGACCCCAACATGGCAGATCAAACAAAGCTGCAGCATTTAATGAAAGGCGTCGCAGACGATGCATTCACCCTTCTACTAGCCCTGCGAATCAACACGACTGACTCTTTCCTCACCGAGTGCCGCCGCATAGAAGCTATGAAGGCACAACGATTGAAAGAAAGCAGTAACTTCAGACGACTGACGAACGTGTCATCAATTGGTCTCGCTCCCGTCATGCAATTTGCACCAACAACTGACACTACGATACAGACGTTGCAGCACCAAATCAGTGACCTTTAGGAACAGCTGAGATACCTCATCGCCCCTATCGCATCAACGCAGCGCCCATTCGACGGCCGTCAAACATATCGAGAAGGTCACCACCAATCTCCCGCCCCCACAGCCCACCCATTAATGATGCCTACCGTTCAAACAATGAAGCGCAACAATGGAGGACACCGGAGGATCGCCCCATATGCTTTTTCTGTCACCGAGTAGGTCACATCATCAAACATTGCAGAACACGCCTACACAACAATAGAGAACAGACGAGACGGGACGTCCAAACAAACTACACCGAGCAGCGTCACAGTCGAACCCGCCCACAGCCCATCTACGATTCAGCAGTTTATTCAACAACTGTTAGAGGTAGACAAAGCCCTCGCCGCTCACCGAGTCCAGCAGCAGCCACCCGCCGCCCAAACTCCCCGCACACAGCCTACAGACACCGCAGAGAACAGAGCCCATCCCCAGTAGAAATCAGCCGCCAGTCCCTCCGCTCATCCTCTTCGGTAAACTGCTCCCAGCGACCTCTGTAAAGGACAACAGCTTGGTCGCTATGACATGCGCAGAACTGGACAGAAATACAGTAACACTCCTGCTCGACGGCCGCCCGACCACCGCATTGATCGACACTGGAGCTTCAGTTTCCGTTATGGCAGAACACCTCCGCCGCAAGCACCACAAGCTCATGACGCCCACATCCGCCCCACTCCTCCGAAACGTCAGCGGAAACCAGCTTACTGTACTTGGAGAATGTACCGCCAGAGTAGAAATTAACGGTTTTGTCCTGCCGTTTAATTTCTACATTGTTGATCCCTGCAACTTCGACATCATCCTCGGCTGGGATTTCCTTCACACAATGAAGGCGCAGGTCGATTGCTCCGAGGGATTAGTCCTGATTGACGACACTCAACCGCAGCCCCAAGCCCCCAAGTCACCATACCTCTACACAAGCAGCACAACGGTCATTCCGCCCCACTCAGCCGCTCCAATACAGGTTCACGCCATGCAAATTACCGATGGTCCCATTGTTATTGAATCACTAAAACAGGAACAGCCCATTATTAATTGTCTACTTCCAGCCACCGTTGCAGAACTTATTCACAATGAAACAACAATATGGATCGCGAATGGTTCAGCATTCCCCACCACCATCCCCGCCGGAAAGAAAATTGGGCAATTCCAAAGGATCGAGGACGAAACTGTTACAGCCGTTAGTATAAACACAGAATCGTTACCACAGCCCACACAAAAGGAAGAACTAAGAATAAGCATAGCCGAACTCAAAAGTATGATCGACACACGAGCGCCTAGCAGCGAAGCGGAACACACTCTCGCCCTCCTCCATCGATACCATGCCGTCTTCAAACCAAGTCCCGCAATGGGCCCTCCATGACTGCACAAAGCATATTATCAACACAGGCACGCATCCGCCGATAAAACAAAAACCATATCGTGTATCATTCAAGGAGAGGGAAGTCATTCAAGAAGAAGTGACAAAGATGCTGAAACAAGGTGTCATTCAACCGTAGAACAGTCCCTGGTCTTCACCCTTAGTACTAATTAGAAAGAAGGATGGCACCTGGAGATTTAGTGTCGATTTCCGCCGCCTTAAAGCAATCACGAAGAAGGACATATACCCCCTGCCGCGCCTGGACGATGCCTTGGATTCCGTTCTAAATGCCAATTAATTTTCCAGCGTCGATCTCCGCACCGGCTATTGGCAAATCCAAGTAGACGAGAAAGATAGGGAGAAGACCGCATTCATGACTCCAGATGGTCTATATGAATTCAAAGTCATGCCCTTCGGACTTTGCAACGCCCCCGCTACCTTCGAACGCCTCATTGACGATACATTGAAAGGGTTAAAATGGACAATTTGCCTGTGTTATCTCGATGACATTGTTATTTATTCAAGAGACTTTGAGGAACATCTAGCAAGGCTCGACATGGTATCCGGATGCCTCAACGCCGCCAAACTCCGACTTAACCCAAAAAATGCATGTTCGCCGCACGATCCATCACAATCCTGGACCACATCATTGATCGAAACGGCGTTCGTCCAGACCCCGCGAACACACAAGCAGTTGCCGCTTTCCCGCCGCCCGCAAACCCTAAACAAGTACGCAGCTTTTACAGCTTATGCTCATATTATCGACGATTTATCAAGAACTTCGCAACGGTAGCTCGCCCTTTATCACTTCTAATGCAGAAATCAACATCATTCACATGGGGAGAAAATCAGCAAACGGCCTTCGAACAGCTGAAACATGCCCTAACAACGCAGCCAATCTTAGCCCATTTCGTCGCCGACGGAACTCCACACCGACGCCTCGGACGCCGGAATAGGCGCAGTCCTCGTACAGACCCACAGTGATGGACAACATGTCATCGGGTATGCCAATCGCACATTGTCGAAGCCAGAGATTAACTACGCAACTATGCACAAAGAATTACTTGCTGTGGTTTGGGCAGTACAGAAATTCCGTCCGTACCTCTACGGCCGACCGTTCACCGTTGTAACCGACCATCACGCACTTTGTTGGCTTCTAAACCTCAAAGATCCTTCCGGACGAATAGCGACATGGGTGCTACGCCTGCAGGAATACGACTTGACCGTCGCTTACAAATCAAGCAAAAAGCACCTCAACGCCGACTGCCTGTCTCGCTATCCCACCCGCCCAATGGAAACCACCGCTGGCATCGCAGTTGTGAACGCCCGACTTGACATGGCAGCGGAGCAGAGGAAAGACCCGAAGTTGAGACAACAAATCACTCAGCTAGAGACTAGTCGACAACCAGACCCACGTGGATTCGAAATCCATAACAATACACTCTACAAACGAAGCTATGAAGCCACATCTGCCCAGCTGTTACTTGTCATCCCGTCCCACCTACGCAACGAAATCATCGCCAGTTGCCATGACGACCCAGTTGCAGCTCACTTGGGAACCGCAAAAACATACGCACGTGTCCGACAAAGCTCCTTCTGGACCGCACAACTTAAATCCATACGGCGGTTTGTAGCCCGATGTCTGCAGTGTCAACGCCGGAAGACACTGAATCAACGCCCGCCGGGAGTCCTCCAGCCACTTCAGGTAGCCGAGTTCCCCTCTTACCGAGTGGGCATCGATCTCCTGGGACGTTTTCCTATTTCAAATTCCGGGAACAAATGGGTGATCGTCGTAATTGATCATTTCACAAAATATGCAATAACCCGTGCATTGCCCAATGCGACAGCGATGGAAATAGCAAAAATTTTTACCGAAGAAGTCCTGCTGAAACATGGCTCACCCCAAGTCCTGTTGTCCGACAGGGGAACACAATTTTTATCTGCCACCATTGAAGAAACTCTCAAACTCTGCAGAACGATTCATCACAAGTCGTCACCATACCATCCTCAGACGAACAGACATTGACAGAGAGGCTTAATAGGACGATAGCTGACATGATGTCAATGTATGTTGACATCGAACATGCCAACTGGGACGTCATTTTGCCCTTCATCACCTTCGCATATAACACCGCCCGCCAGGAAAGCACAGGCTATACCCCATTCTATCTCGTTCACGGCCGGAACCCCCACACAACATTGGACACACTGTTAAGCCCCGTAATCGAACCACAGCAGGATTACCTGGTCTTCCTCAAATCAATACTGGACGAAGCGCATCAAATTGCACGAATTAACATGACGCAGGCCCAACAGACGAACCGACGTACCTACGACGCCACACACCGCCCAACACTGTACAACGACGGCGATCTCGTTTGGCTTCATAAGCCTAACAGGAAAGTAGGCCTATCAGAAAAATTATTGTGCTCATAGTTCGGCCCATTTCGAATCATTCGACGCACATCCCCGGTGTCATATGAAATATCCCCAACTGACGATTATCCCAACCGATGTCCGCCCCAAGTAGTCCACATTGCACGACTAAAACCATACATCGCACACGAAATGACAGATCTGCCAAGTACCCAACAATCAGGAACGGACAATTTTCCCGCTCAAACCCGCACATGTGACGAGCAACAAGCCAATACGGAGCTAAAGAACCACCATGAAGAAGGGACGCTTCTACGATCAGGATGAATCATCAGACCGTCTACAACTTGAAAATATTAATTCACTTACTAGTTATGACGATCCCACATCCGCAAAGCCCAATATCCCGGGCAGGACATACGCACTATTCTCCCAATGGCGGCCATGACAACTCTCTGAACCGGAAGTCGAAACACGTAGCACATATGTATTCCCGACATGCACCGCATGTCGTATTCATTTACGCATGTATTTTTTTTACAATTTTCGGGGCGAAAATTCTGTTGGGGGGAGTAATTGTAAGGATTTATTTTTATATTCATTTATTATTTATATTTTTAACTAAATTCTATTGTCTTATCTTTTTCCCTTAAAATAACCGTTAGCTTTATGAGGGGTCAGGTCAACGACCTTGACCATGCCCCTTCAACTTTTAACCCTTTACCCTTTTTTTTTTTAACTCTTTCCTTTGTTTTTCAAACCTACCAATGGCAGTTGATTTCTTTGTTCATTTTTGTATACAAACCCATGTTTTTAAATAAAAATATATAGAACTTCCAAGCACTCCATTCAGTCTGATTTGCCGTCCTTTGAACCCACAAACAAAACATTACAATATTCTTAAATAAATAAACTCAAATGCCTCTGTTTTTTGGGTGTAGTTTTCTGGAAAAATATATTTATAACACTGCTATTTTCTTAGCATTTCTGAAAGTTTAAGAGGAGACAAGAATGGGATCATATTTATCTATAATTTTTAAGTTATAGCTACAGCTGAATTATTGAAACAGATAATGTAAAATACTGTACTTTGTTTGAGTTTTTAAAACTCATCGCAATCTAAGAGACCAAGGTTCAGACCCCTTTTTGATCTGACTCTTGTGAGATACTGCAAACTAAGAGGAAAATCCCTAATCAAAGAAATTAAGACGTAGGCAATGCTACATCCATTTTTATGCCAAATAATATACAGAACCATTAAAATTAGTTAAAATACGTTTAATTGTAAGGTCATTTATCAATTTAAATTTAAAATTGGAATTTTATTCAGATAGTTTTAGATCCAAAACCAATTGGTATAATAATTGTGCTTGTGTTCGTTTCTAATTCCTATCTCAAATTTCATACAACCTCCACGACTCCAAGAGTTTTCAGACAATCGATAGTAGCCTTTGGATGGCAGAAAAGATCTTATCTAATGCTACAAATGCAATCAAAGGTTGGAATTTAAAGAGATATCACTTTGATTAAATATCCTGTTTTTAATGTTTATGTAACAATGTGATCTTCTGTCTTTAAGTTTGGGAATAATCCCCCTTCCCCAGAAAGTGGTAGTATATTAAGGATGAGCTCTTGGAGAAATCAATAATTGATGTTCTTTCTGTTTACATTGCAAATATACTTCTGGGTAGGTGAGAGAATCTTTCTGAATAGCCTAAGAGTTATTCTTCTTACTTGACAATATGCATGTGTAGGATTGAACTTAGGATATCAGTTATAACACACATGTTATTTAGTTTTATCACAACAGCCTGAAGTACTACTCAATAGTTATCAGTTAAGCTGTAATTTTATAATAAATATTAGTAGGGGCTTTTTTGTTTGAGAGTTCATTATTTTTTTTTCTTGTCAAGTATAAGAGTTCTGCTTGTTTAAGATCCATTTTCAAGTCGGCTCCCATTTGAATGAATTTTAAATTCTGTAAATCATGATGACTGTAAAATTTCATACATATTAGAAATGCTCTCAATGCTAATCTTAACAAAGGAGAGAAAATAATAAATCAGGAGTTGAACATCTTATAATAAAACAACTCCCTTAATGAGGTGTACATATTATTTATACAAAAAGAAGACTTAGAAATATGCAATGATTAATTACAGTAAAGAAGATAAATTATTTTATTATTTATCTTCTAGAAATCAAATGCAGTCTTTCAATGCAATTAAATAGGATGTCAAATTTGGGTAATAAGCTGAAAATTCATTTTCAGTTACTTACACACTTACTTGATAAAATCAATGCGAACATGCTAAAAGGAAATTAACCAACAGTTTTGGAATACTTAGCAAATTCCACCATCAGCCACTGAACAAACATTTAGGACAACACACAACGAAATTATCTGATGATGTGTGAGGTGGCTTTTGCCCACCAGTGACAGGATTATAAGCATTAATCAGGATTATGTAGAAAGATTCAGCAAGGAAGAGGTGGGATTGTTTATTGTGGTGGGAGAGAGGTTTGGCATCTGTGAAGATGTGGGTGTGTCCGGTTTCATTGAAATGTGTTACTGTATCGATCGTGAGGGGTCTTTGGTGGTGAAGGTATTTTTGTTTTCAAGCAATATAAATGCTACCATTAATAAATATTTTACTTTTGGCACCTGTAACTTTCTAACTAATAGTTAGTGTTTATAATAATTCTTTTATTTTTTTTCCTTATCTGATTCATGTTTTTTGCTTGAAAAAGAGGTTAACATACTAACACCTTGAAAATTTATGTTAAAAATTAATGATTTTTTTAAAATTATACATAATCTAGTTATTTTAAGAAGAAAGTCAAAAATAACAAAAAAGTTAACTGACCTCTTTGTTTCTTCTTTCCAATGATAACTTTTCCTCTGCTAGTTCTTCCTCAAGCTCCGATTGCATATGCGAAAGTTTCTATATAAAAATGAAAGTAATATAAAAACTCTACTATCCTCTGTAACAGAAATGTGTAAAAGATAAAAATATAGTTACAATAACAATGAGGTGATATTTCCATAGTTTTGGAGTGATATATGCACTCCATCTTCTGGAAATAAGATGTGGACAGAACACACAGAAGACAACAAAAAACACTTATGTAGGTGTATAGTTAGTGTCTCACTACTGGCCAATGTGGCCCATGGGGTCGAGGGAGGTCAAGGCTCTTGGCATTTCGTGACCAATGGAACTAAGTTAGATCAGGTGGCCGGTGCCCCCCCCCCACCTTCAAACCCTGGGAAAGTAACCCAGTACCCATTCTCCAGAGGGCTAGGTGCACCCTAGGACATGTTTGGAGGAGAATGGAGAGTAGAAAAATCGGCCAAGGCTGGGGATCGAACCCATCCCCTCTAATCTGCAACCAAGTCCCTTTACCCATTCGGCTACGGGGCTCACAAATGTGTATGGCAATGTTATATTAATAAATGGCACTGATGTAAACATGTCAAGTCTTCGAGTATATCAACCAAGCACGCAGCTATTGAAAAGCATGGTGGAGCATAACCTAGGGCAATGAGATGATTTTTTTCGTCACCCAGTGATGCTTGGAGAAGATGATATGCTTTCTCATCAATCGGCCTAATTAAAAAGGCCTATTCATTTATTAAGATTTTTGATTTATCATATCTATGCAGCTTAACAAGTTAAGATTGTCCTTGCGGCTGCTGGAACAACTCTGAACAGTTTACCTCCAGCCCTCAAAACTGTCAATGTTGCTGGACCGGTATTTAACCGAAGTGCTACAACAATATGTATTGCCATATGCTGGATTCGTCGGAAAAAACTTCATTTTCATGCACAACAATGCGAGGCCCCACGTCGCTGTTGCTGTTTGGGATTATTTGAATGCTGTTGGCATTGAGTGTATGCGGTGGCCTGCACATTGTCCTGATCTGAACCCGATCGAACATCTTTGGGACCTCCTTAAGAGAAGAGTTCCTAGTAGAAATCTAGCTCCAGAAACAATTAAGGAGTTGAAGAGGGCGTTAAAAGAGGAATGGAACAATATTGTGCAACATGAGGTCATGAATGTGATCCCATCAATGAGACGCCAAATAGAAGCTGTTATCAGAGCTTGAGGTGGCAACACCATGTATTGAATTGCAATAAATGCTAAATTCAACTCAATTTGTGGCCTTATCTTTGAAATGAATGCTTTTGGTACTACCCCTTTCCTATATTACTGTTTTCTTCACATTTTTTACAAAATGCATTCATCTGGAACATTCTGCATGTCACCTGAACAGGAATGACATATTCTTTGTTATTTTATTATTTGCAGTTTTCAAACAATCAAAAATTTGTGACAATGTAAGGTTCACCATTGTGTTTCAGTTGATTTCCTTGCACTTAAGGGTAAAAAGAGATGCAATATTAACCTACAGAAAATTGAAATAATGCTACTTTTCATTTGGAAAGCAAGCAACTGTAAACAGAAATCAAATTCAAATGTAATACAAACAGCAATTCATGATTTCATCCTCAATTTTATTGATTTTTTTTTTTTTTTTATATATATATATTCAGACAAATCAAAGGAGGTGACTATTAAAAATAACCCAGAAGAAAGTAAGTAAAATTAAAATTACAAATATGAAAACAAAAGGCTATTTTTACCTCTTCTTTTTGTTGATTCAATTTCTTTTTAAAGTCTTCAAATTCTGCCTTCATCTTTTTTTCAAAATTTGATTTTTCTAGAGCAAATTTTTGCAAAATGGATTCTTTGTTAACTTGAAGTTGAGCTTCTTCAATGTGCTGAACCTTAGCTAATTCCTGCCTCAAAGCCTGCAGAGATTCTTCCATTTGAAATCTATTATATAAAAATAACAAAATACAATATGTCAGTTCTCTTCTCCAGAAGTTCTTGATACTACCAACATTACCTTTTATTTTTATTTATTTATAAGTTACAATCCAACTAGAGGGAAGACATAAATAAAAATTCCCCTCTCATCCGATTTGGAAAAGTGAGACAAATATTAGTAAGATTTGTAGTAAACACATAAAAAATAATAGTGATCAAGCTTACTTCTAAGTAAATTTTTAACTATATAATGGGATATTTAAAAATAAAAAAAAAAATAACTAACTCCTATTTTGTTTGCTGCTAAACAGATTTCCGAGTAGAAAAGTTACAAATCCACATTTATATCAATAACTTATCTTTCTGAGACAATTCCCAAACTTACAAAAAGCTAAGTATTTTAAACATTCAAAAAGGCAATCCCAATTTAATACAAAGAAAACTGGATGCATGAATACTATCTAATTGTCCAGAAAAGAATACACGAAGATCTACCAATGACATTTTGATTTGTTTTCCTTACTATAAAAAAATATTTACTTAACCTATTAACTTAAAATTTACAGACTCCTTCAAATTACTGTTCAGTTTCGTTTGGAAATAAAGCCTCATTATTCAAACAAAATATTGACACAAAGGAAAGAAATAGCATTTTGTATTATTCAAGAATATTTTTAGGCTTCTAATACAAGTATTAAAAGCCTTATATTCCCACTTTGTCTGTCCGTCTGTGGACAGGTATCATTAGCAACAACCAAAACAATCACAATAATCACAACAATTGTGCCTTTTGCATTCACAACAATCCCATTTAGAATAATAAGGAAATTAAAGCCATAATTCAACATAATTAAACAAAATCACAAAATGAACAAGCTCTTGAATAACTAGGGAACATTATTGCAGTTTAAGGGTAGATATGGAGGAATGAAATTCTGAGGAGCAATGAAATTTTCAGATGTTATGGTTTAACTTTGAGATAGTATTATTATATTTTCTTATACGTATCAGAAGCCATGGCGAAGCATTGTGATTGGTTTAATAATTCGAAGACATTTATTTCTCTCTTTGCACACTCAAATTAGCATTTTCTTCAGAAAATTTCAACCAGTATACTATTTTAAGAATTCCTTAACTGGCATGTTTGTATAATGCAGCAATGAATTTTAAATCTGATATTTAATTCACAATTTGGAAAGTTACATTTTAAAAGTAACTACATTGCATTTACTTTACATTAAAAGGAATGGAGTTAGTTTAACGCAAAAAAGTAACTGTTACTTTAAGAGTTACTTTCTGTTACCTTTTGAATAGCATTGTAATAGTTTTGGCGACATCCAGACAGCTTCAAAATATGTCAATCTGTATTTATTTTAAGGTAACTACAGTACTGTACATGTCTTAGTGTACTATATATCATTTTTTAAAACTAAATTTATGCTTAAAATATAATAGAGTTGTGAAATCTTTTAATGGGTTTGATTTTCTTGGGCTAGGCACGAAAGTGGCCCGTACACGCTCTAATGTTTCTTCATGCACAGTAGGACGACTTCCCTTTACAGAGGCATCACATCGTTGTAAATTGTTGGTTGGTTGGTTGATCGGATTTTAATGGTGCAAAGCTGTGTGGCTAAGCTGTGCCAAGAAAGTTAAAAATTAGAATAAAGAAAAGAAAAGGAAATGAAAACTAATTGTCTAGATAAGAAAGGACAAAAATCAAGAACAGGCAGTGCCCAAAGGAAGACGATATTAAATCTATAGAATATAGAAGAAAATTAAAAACCTGAGAATTACAAGAAAGTGGCAAGACCACATTGATGAATGAAGCATAAAACTGATGAAATGGGAAAAAGATCATTGTCATTTAAAAGCAAGGAAATATGAAAAGGAACGTGAAATTTAAAAAGAGAATAAAAACACTGACGACAATATTGAGTAAAAGCAGGATAGTCAATTAAAATATGATGAATGGTTAAAACAACGTTGCACGTAGAACACAGGAGAGGTGGATGATTCAGCAGTAAATAGCTATGAGTAAGTCTCGTATGCCCGATCTGCAGATGTACCAGAAGAATATCCTTCTGGCGAGTTGGAAACAGTCGATTAGTAGGAGAGGATAATAAAGGACTGACAAGACGAAGTTTATTGTCATGAAGATCATCCATTCATGTTGTGAGGCAGCTCGGCGACAAGAACATATAAGAGCATAAAATGTCAGAGTGCAGAGTGGAGATCCATTGTTGTAAATTGTTCATACCATTGTCGAATGAATTTAGTGCTGGGTGGATCTGTATGGGACTTTGTTCTGAAGTAATGCTGGACCGTTGGACAGATTGACTTGCATGGAATTTGACGACAACAAACGCTTTTTCATTGTTCATCACAATTTTGCAACTGCAGTTCTCTCAAGGTTGGAGGTGGAAACATATGCCTGCTGGGCAATTCAAACAAAACTTTGGAAGATGCTTGTCTTATAATAACAAACTCAATCAGAGGAGCTGTATGAATGTGACCACCACAAGGTCATGAAATCACTCCAATCACTTGTAGACACCCTATATAAAATCATAACCTCCATACAGATTTATATATTTACTTTAAGAATTATTTATGAAATATTAAAATTATATAATTATTATAAAGAAATCAAAAAGTCAAAAATAAGTTATTGCAAATCCACTAACAACCCCATTTCATTTCTAAGCTTTTCTTGAATTATCTTCTTTCATGCTTCACCAATGGATTGGTTTTCCTCTCGCTCCTTTCCTTTATTAATGTTCAGCCTACAGGATACATGTAGAAGATATTCGAAAGATCAAATCCAGATATGGAGAGTTGATAATCAAAACGTAAAGGATTAGTTAGGAGATTGGTCTGTCTATTTAATGAACAAATAGTTGTTCAGAGAACAAAAATTTCACAATTTTTGTTCCTTCCATAATTATGGTTTCCTGAAATTTTACAGATAGTACAGCAAGAAATTATCACCAATAAGTTGAATTACTGAAAATTGTGTTCATATCGAGTGTTGAAGATGCTCACAAAGAAAATGTCGTCCGTCAAGTGCTTTGACATTTCTGACACGTTACCATAAAGAAAGCAATGACATGTTAAGCCATGTTGCGACAGGAGATGAGCCTTGGGTGTCTCATATCAAATGAATCGAAACAACAATCTTTAAAGTGGAAGAGCACCACCCTGCTGACATCGAAAAATTCAAGCAGACGACTTCAACAAGAAAGGTGACAAGTACTGTCTTTTGAATACAGTACACAACAGAATATCAGTACTCAACAAAAGGCGTGGGATGTCCATGATAATACTAGGCAGCACTCTGCTGCTGTTGTACAAAATCTCATCACTACATTTGGATGGAAATAATGGGAACACACACCCTACAGTCCTGACTTGACACTGAGCGACTTCCACCTCTTCCTATACCTGAAGAAATTCCTTGCTGGTCATGTTTTGATGATGATGAACTGAAAAAACTTAGTGAAGAAGTGGCTAGTGATGCACGAGGTCGATTTCTATACAGCCGGTATACAGAAGCTTGTGCCCCCGCTATGATAAGGGACTTAAAAATGGCAGCAACTATGTCGGAAAATAGTTCATTTTATGGAGAATCTCATATGTAAATAAATCTTACAACTTTATTTGTCATTTTATTATAATAGCCTAATGGAACTTATTTTCCAGATAGGCCTCATTTAAAGAAATACCAGCAAAACACCATAAATTTTCCACTAGGAGTTTTCTTTCAAAACAGAAGTTATTATTAGTTATAAAGAATGACATCAGTATCATTTTAAGTTGTCTTTAACTAATGGCTGTTTTACAGCCATAAATTATGGTTTCAAATCAAAGAGTGAACGAAGAATACCTATTTCATATATAATTCAAGCTGAAATATTAAGGATGCAATCAATCACCTCTTTAATTCTTTCTTAATAAAACACAATCAATGTTATTTCAGTACTTTAACTTTTTTTTTTCCACTTAGCTTGGCACTTAGCAAGCGAACTACCTTCTGTAACTTAAATCACACAAGTAAAAAACAATAATTAAGATTATAAAAACACAGATTTTTCACTATATAAGAAAAAAGCAACTTCTAAGTGTCATACTACTTATGCTTTAAACACTTATATTTAAGTGCTTTCTGTTCAATATTTAAAATTTTCCAAACCTCAATTGTTTTTCTTCTGCCAATTGTTGTTGATTTAGTTTCAAAGATATTTTTTTCAGAGCATCATCTTTCTTTTGTTCATTGTCAATTTCATCAATTACTATCCTGTGAAGAAAAGATTATAATTTGAATACTTAAATTATGAAATCTAATGGATTTGTGAAAGAGTGTAAGTAATAAGAAAGTACAACTTCATACAAAAGGAAATATTAAACGGAAAACATTTCTGCTGTTTGAATGCCATATATCATTATTACTTTCATTCTGTTTTTATATTTTTAACTATTTGCACTTTTATTTTTTAAAATAAAAAATAATTATTTTTGAATTATAAAAAGAGAAGTATTAACTGCAGAAATTCTACTGATTTCCATAAAAATTTATTCCCATTTTTTTGCCACAATATTCTAGAAAACTATCATAAGACGACCTCAGAAACATTTAAGCACATGGTTAATAATGATTTGACTGTCAACAGCAAAAATCAAGCACGACCGCATGCACAGGATATAAAAATTTAATATCAATAGACATCTATAAATTAATAAAATATTCTACTTCATAATTCCATCCCAAATTGTTGCATGTAAGTCCCATATAGAATGTGAGATTTACCTAGTCAGTAACTAAACAAGAACTTTAATCAGGATTGTTCCACAAAATCATTTATTGAAACATGAAAAATAGTGAAGTTTAAATTATTGCAATATCAACAGAATTGTTAAATATATGAAGCAATTTCAGTTGCTTGAAAGAATATTTACAATAACCAATAATCATAATTTGGTTTTAATTATTAGATTAATTCAAATTACTTAAAATTATATAAAATTAATACAAATTGCCTTATTAAATAAATAGACTTTTTTTTTATCTATGCTCAGTAGAATTCAGTGCTAATTAGTTTTCCCGCCCACCCATACGTTAATGCTGGCTAATACAAATTTCTTACTTAATTGTTTCTTTTTCTGGTTGGTCTAATTTAGTTTCTTGTCCTACTACACTATGACTTTGCTTTGAAAGAGGAACCCCATGACTGACAGAATCTGATGATCTGAAAAATTAATAGTTAAATAAACAAACAGAATTACAAGGAGATTAAAATATGAATACATGACTGGAATTAAGTACTAATTTTATTAGAAGTGACAAAGTATTTGCAGATCACACTAATGCTTTCAAGATCATTGCAAAACATTGCAAAATACAAAATCCCTAATAACTATTTGCACTACAGTAATGTTATGAAACCACTTAAAGGCCTAATGTTTTATTACAACAAACACTCATCAACACTCCATTACATGCAATTGCAATGTAATCAAAATGTTGTCTCATCCTTGGGTTTATACGATAGGTTTTTTGTCAATATTCCATTATCACCTTTTAAGGTGAAACCCAACTGAAGTTTAAAACATAGCCTTCTACCCCCTGCCTCTTTAAAAGTGCACCTTTTTCCTTTACAATATAAAGTATTTTAAAATGTTATGAAAGCAATGCCATTACAATGATTTTTTTTTTTTATTCCGTGTTCTAAAGAAAATTAAATTATTATTTAAACATTGCTTTCTTTTTTTTTATTAAAAATATGCTTTTAATTAGTAATTGGAAATTATGGAGAAATAGATTATTTACACTGCATTCAAGTGCATTTAATAATTTGATACTAATATCCAAAGTAATTTACAAAGAAACATTTGTTAATCATTAAATTATAGAAAAATGTTAAATAGTAGGTATAGTTACTTTGAATCTTGCTGCTTATCAGTTGAAATTCCACTCGATGAATTGGTTGCATGGTGAATAACAGGCTTGGTTTCCTCGTTCCTTTTAAGAATATTTTCAGGATTGTCTGATTTTGGTGCACACTAGAATATTTTGTTAATATTAAAATTAAGAAATGATGAAATAGGATTATAATGTTAAAAATAAATATCTAATGAAAACTATTATGAAATTTTCTTTAAAACTGATGTAATATTAAATTAAACATATTATTTGAGTAATGATAATAGAAATTAAAATAGTAATTAAAACATGATATTATTTCACATTTTGTATCACAGAAGTATAAGATTTCTTGTGTTAAAGCTCCTATTTTATTTTTAAGCCTTTCACACAGTCTGAGCCTATCATCAAGTCTCAACTTCATCTTAAATTTAAAATTTTTTAAATCTACTAAAATTTAAACTTAAATCAAATTAAGGTGTAATTTAAATCGTTTTAATTTAAATATACTCTTTTCACATACATTTAAAATGAAGTTGATCTTGGAATAAGTAAAAGCACATGAGAAAAGAAAAAATTTTTTTTAAGAAATTTTAAATTTTTTTTAAGAAGTTAGTAAATGTATATGGTACTGTTTTTAATTGAGACAAGTGCAATGTCAATTGTTTCAAACACTTAATTGCCTTTTTAAGTTTTTTGTATAGGTTTCCATGCCATAACATCGAACTATACAGTGCGAATCGGCCAAGCACATGGTTGTGTTTCTTTTTGTTTACTATTAGTTCCGACTGCCAGCAGAGGGCGAGTAACCATGAGGTCGTGGAAGCCCAGCACCAGAAGGCGCCTGTTACGTCATGTAATGGGTTGTGTCATCATATGTTATTAGACTTTCTGGGTTTTTGTGACCAATGTAAAAGTGCCTGCTTTGTTATCTTTGGAACGCTTGAAAACGAATGGAATGCATACGAAACTAGTAGCATTGTAATTTTGTATTGAGTTATTAAATGATTTTGTATTTACTACAGGCAGATGCGCTTGCTTTATTTAACGTTCAGCAGCAAATGTTCAGTACACGTAAAATATTTCATCATAATGAATGCATTCAACCTTCTTTTTTTGAATCTCAAGATTGTTTATTTATTTCCAATATGGAACTATAATCGCTGAAACGTTGCAATATTTTAAATATAATATTGTTACTTAACCAAATTCTATGTGATATAGAAAAACAAGCGCATGTACACGGTGGATGGCCTAGTTCATAGAAAAAAATATTCAAAATTTTAAATTATAACATTAAGTCATTGCAGTTCTAAGACAACTATTTCTAAAAATTTGGATTCTGTTTTGTTAATTTACTAGAATAAAAAAATAAGATAAAGGCAGGTTCACTATTTCTGCAAGTAAACAGTGATTGTGTTTGGATATTCATGGTTATCATCAACCCGTTGATAGATTGATCAACAGGCAGTACAGATATTACTGTGATAAACTGCACTGCGATTTGGAAATGCAGGTTGATATCAATTCAGTTGGTGTTGATTGTCAAATATACCAATCATCAAGAGAGCAGGATCATAACAAAGATGGCAATAAACACACTGTGTGTATTTATATTGTAGTTGCTGATATACTAAAGAGAGGGCACTTTTTGCTCAATTTGTTGTTTGATTATGTTGTAGGAGGACTAGATCCTCTGTGTAATTTGCCTATTCTCGTTAGATACATATTTTTTGCATAGCCTACTGCTTATATCATAGTTCTTCCTCATCTTTCTAAAGTTTTATTTATTAAAATTGAAATTAACTTAAGTTCACAATTCAACAACAGCGGCAGCCATTTTGAGCGTCTACTGGTCCACTCCAATGCTCTGGTAGAGGTTGTTGCATTACTCTGATGTCAGCAATTCAACTGCCCTTTGTTAACTGTAGATGACGAATCAGAACACAACCACAACTCGATGGTGACATCAGAACCATAGCAAATCACAGCACATTCTTCCTTAAAACCAACGTAATACACTTATAGTAACTTAGCCCCTTACTTTCCTTTCAACATGGAGTTTCCATGATCTATCCTTATTTCTTCCACATGAAATTAAAAAAAAATTGAGGAAATGGGAGGGGATTTATGGCAGGCAAAGATGCATTACTGTCAATGTGAATTGATTATATTACTGTATAGGGCAAAAAAAAAAGGTATTTTTGATTTCTGAATACAATATGTAATTACAACATTATTTTAAGCGATAATTATGATGAATATTATTGCCTATATGAAGAATTAAGCTATCAAGAGTTTCAGTTCAGATGGATAATGAAGTGCACTTACAACTTCTGCAGGAGAAAGATCTTCGGCATCCAATATTCCAAATCGAGCAGAAAGTCCTCCACTTTCCTCCTCATCATCATCAAGGCCTCCAATACCAGTTGCATCAAGAGACAAATCATGCTCAGTTTCTTCATAGGAATAATTAATTGGGTCATCATCTTCAACATCCAAATTGAAGCGTACACTTCTTTTGCCTGCGTCACGGGATTTCTGAAAGAATATACACACAAAATACAACGGCATCAATACCATACTCCTGAAACCAATTTATTCTTTTTATCAAATTTTTAGAAAAATTTTTTCATGCTTATCAATAAAGTAACTTGCTGGGTTAGTTAATTGCTTTTAACTTTTCAATATAGCCAATTTAAGTCATAACAAATAAAATCCCAAATTATGTGCATTGTGCCTAACAGAAGTTAAACTTATCACAGCTTTTAATATTAAAATGCTACATTTAAGAACTTCCCGACTGTGAATGGAGCGAGTAAATTGAAGAATAATGTTGAATTAATCATAGGTAAGTGAAAAACAAATAGGGTTTTATTTTTATTTTTTTTAATGCACACTATTAGTTCAATACAAATGGTCGAATAATTTCGACTTTAATAAAATAGAATGTTCAATAGTTCCATAAAAGTCCAGTTTCAAACGACTTGTTGTACTCCGGGACAAAAACAGCTCTCTTGAGTTCTATTGATGTGAACACAATAATTGACTTGATTATCGAGTAAACATTTTGGTTACTCTACGCACTAACTATATATTATTTGACTATCACTGGCTGCATTGATAATGCACCCTAAAAACACTAATGTTATGTTTAAATCTCAAAGCCTAATATCGACGCACAAATAGTTCGTGAAGCTTTCCCATTCCAACGGTGCACTTTATGTATGAAGAACTGCTAAATTTAAATTCACTGCCTTTAGTATTTACGAATAAGGCTTGATGAAGGAAATAAACATATTGTGGTGATTTATTCGTTGCCCTGGTTCGTGGAAATAAGATGAACAAGACTTATGACAGATCTCAACAGGTTCTAAGCCTCCTTTATTTAACCACGAACCAGACACATCGAAACACACCACATATTTTGGTAGACGAAACCCGCTTGCTCCATCGAACTCGCCGAGAAGCCCGGCTTTGCTGCCTCGGAACCGCCTTAGCCCTGATGGACCCCACAATCCAAGCCATGATGTTGCCGGTCCTGAAGCCGAGTTCACGCCGTTGAGGCCCGCCCAAATACGGACACGATGTAGCTGACGCACGGACCTCCATCACCAACCCACGTCCAGCTCCACCGCAGCTACAGCCGCTGAGCGCCTACAAGAAGCAAGCTTCAGGCCGTCCTCGGACCCAAGCAGCATGAACGATGCGTTCCCTGCCGACAGCCAAGCATGGACTGCCGCTAAAGATCGCCGGCCGCCTTTCCACCCATCCAACGGCCGCCTGTCGATGTCAGATGCCCGTCCTTCGAGTGCATCGCCCAATTTAACTCAACTGCTGCCGACTAAAACACCAACCGCCCTTCGAAATCGCCATTCCGACTTCTACCGCCAACATTCAATGCAACAACCGCCGCTCGCCTCAACAACGTAGCTCGAACGACGGAGAAACGAAGTTTCTGCCGGCCATTTTCGTGTTCCAATCTGACGCAATCCTACGGAAATCTATCGTCCAGAACCCACAGCCGAGAAACTAGCCCCAGCCATGGACAAAAAAATGCCGAGCCGACTCTCCGAATCCCCGTCTTCGCTGCTTCCGTGTTCGTCGTTAACCCGACAATGTGACGGACGCCATATTCCTTCACCCAGAAGCCATTATGTAGCCTCGAACCGCTGCAAAGACCTGCCTACTTCCGCCAAATGAACTCTCGAACTGCCGAAATTAAAACCGTTATTTTAGTGAAATTGTGAACATTTTTAGTGAACTTTAGGATTATTAGTGAAATTATAGTGCAATTGTCAACATTTTAGTGAACTCACGAACAATTAGAATTTTTTTTTTCTCTCAGCGCCTTTGGCACAGGATCACATGATGTATTATAGTAAATAGTTTATTTTGTAAATAGTTCCTCTTGTATATATTTGTAAGTAATTCTCTTTTCTCATGAAGCTCAGTATTAGTATTAATGTATATATTTTTCTTTTTGGTCATAACTTGTTTTTTTATTTTTCGGGGACGAAAAATCTGGGAAGGGAGATAATTGTAGTGATTTTATATTTATTTGTATACAGTGAAACCTCTCTGAGCGGCCACCCCACAGTACCGAGAATATTTGGCCGCTCAGAGGGGGTGGCCGCTCTGAAGGGTTTTATTATAATTGCTATAATGCGTATCTTACTATTATAAGATAATTGCTATTATAAGATAATGCGTAATATAAACAAGTCTGATATATATTCCTTATTTAAAATGAAATTTAAAACTTATCTAAAGAGAAAATAGTACAGTATTTTATTTCATGCTTTCTTACATTTTTTTTAAAAAGGCTACAATTTGTGTCTGTTTTAAGTTTTTACTTTTCTCTATAACAACCATTTTTTCAAGTTCGTTTTCAAGTAGAATTTCCCGAAAAATGAAATGGTGGGAAATCTCTAAATCCCACTCGGTGGCCGTTTAGAGGGGGACGGATGGCCGCTGATACAGGTTATTTTAACATTAGGTCTATGAGTCGAAAAATCCGTGCCATGAAAAATTGGCCGCTTAGAGGGGTGGCCGCTATACAGGGGTGGCCGCTCGGAGAAGTTTCACTGTACTTGTTTCATAATTTTTATCATAGTGTATTCTAGTTATTCCGTTTTTCTGTATTCTAATCTTTATTATTCAATTCCTTTGTAATTATCTGTTTATCTGTTTATTTTTGAATTTCAACGGTTGTGGCATCTTTTAATTCACTTTTATTTAAATCACAACGGTTTAAAAACCCGTTGTGATCACATGTCATTTAAAGCACCCAATCATTTTGTAAATGCCACAACCAATCAAATCCTTTTGTACATAGTCGATAAATACCGATGTTACCTGTAAATAAAAAAAACAGAGTCGAACAGAACAGACCCAGAGATGCAGATCCAACAAGTCTAAGCCTCCTTTATTTAACCACGAACCAGACACATCGAAACACACCACAATATTTAGAATAATTCTTATTATTCTTTCACTAATAACAACACAATAACGATGCACTAATACAGCGAATTCCAGTGCTTTAATTTAAGCTTCGTTATTCACCAACTAATGGGTTCACTGTACAGTCCCTTGAAATATTATTTACTTGGAAGAATCAGTAACTTCCTTCTTCTTCTTGGTTCTTCGTCTTGGTTTAAAACGTTATTTCAAAGTTCCTTCCGTCTGTTAACAAAATTGTTCATAAATATTTTATGCGTACTCACTATGAATGCTGCACTTTAACGACAGTCTTTCAATTGTCCTTTTCGTCTATGTGGTATTCACAATAACCGCTTCTCTCGGGCGTCTGAATTCGACGTCTCACATTTGACACATGTGACACGGACTCCGCAATGCAGATTTCTCTCCGGGATTCCATTGGTACACATCCAGTCAATCGGTGTATCTTGCTCTGGCACCCGACGCGATGTGTTCACGTCTTCTCTCATGTCGATCCAATCTCGATCTCAGATAATTGCGTTCTTGTGATCGCATTCTCACTGTGTTGGAATCGAGGCTCATTCAAGAATTTTCTCATTTAGAATGACGTATTAATTTATTCACTATTACTGTAATTAAATTTACATTTGAAGCCGTTTATAAAACTTGGAAAATATTTTAATATAATTTAATTAAAATATTTAATTCAAATTATATCTTCAGTAAGAAATAAAAATATTTTATTTTGAAGACAAGTTTCACTATTACACATTAACTCATTTAACAATAATTTCATCTTAAAACATGAAAATAGGAAAGAGTAACATAAATATAATGTAACGTCATCTATAATATGACTGCATTTTATACATCCCTCCTTTTTTCATCTTAAAACACGAAAAGTTAATTTGTCAAAAATGAAGTGATTACAGCATTTGCTGCTTTAATTCATCCTGAAATTTTGAATGCAACTGAAGCTAAATCCATCAAATAAGTTATATACAAGGTAAGGCGATGCCAACGTTGAATAAGGAGATAAAAGGGGGTGATTGGAAATATATAGGTGTGTATGGTTATATGAAAAATGCCAAGGTTTTTTTTTTATATTGGCATTTTTGTACTTTTTATAAAAATCTCAATTTTTTTCATCATTTATGTAATAATTACGCACTAAGTTTAATCTTTGATAATCTGAAATATTTTCTTTTCTTTATCCCTAAGAAAAATCTTCCAACAAAAAACATTAACAGTTTGGGTTAGGAAAAAATAAAAATACATTTATGAGTAAAAAATAGTAATGGTAATTGTAAGTGTCAAATTTCAAAGTCTTGTAAAAAAATTATAAAAAGTAATTCAGATGTACAATTATTTTAAAACTTCTCTATTTTATTACCTTTAAGCTAACATATCAATTAAATGTTTACTTCATAGTCAAGAATTTGGACCCAAATAATGAAACAACCCTGCAATTTATAGCGTGCCCCCTCTCCCCTTGCTCTTCTCCATGAGAGACTTTATAAATGAACTGCGAAAAGGACTTTCAGTAATTTTTTTAAATTAATAATTTTGTATATTTCTTTTTATTTGGAAGTTTAACCCTTAGTTTTATTTGTATTTTTGTCTTAGTGAAAAGTAAGCGAAAAGTTCATTCATTCTAAAGTTGTATTGATCTAGAGAGATTTGTTTAGAGATTTATTAAACATGATCTCATCTTTTCCTTATCTTTCCGTGTGAATTTTCTTTTTACTCAGTTTTTTTTTTGTTTTTTTATCATCTTTCTCTTACCTTTTATTCTTATCCCTGTTTTTTTTTTCATTTGTCTCCCATGACAAATTGATAGCAGAGTGCTTATTTTTTTAATCTATCAATTGTTCATCGAGAAATTGCATTTATATTACATTTCTTGTGACAAATTGGTAGCGAGCTTGCTTTTCCTTTTAATTAATTGTTCGTCTGTAATTAGTTTATAATTTACTTTTCTCGGTGACAAATATTGGTAGCAGAGTGTAGTTTCTCTTTTTCTTTTTTTTTAATTGTTTGTCGAGAAATTGTATTTATATTACATTTCTCATGACATTACATAATAAAAAAGAAAAAAAAAACAAAGTGAAGCTTAAAATAGATAAATCTAAACCTTATCCCGTTTCTATTCTGCAGACGGCTTACAAGATGACGTAATGTATTCATTTGCCAGAAGGAGCACAAAAGTATCAATATTTTGTCTTTATAATGGAAGTTAGCAGAATTCAAGACAATAACTACTGTTAAAAAATGTTAGGGGGAAAAAAAATATCTAAAATTCAGTCTTAATTTTTTTTAAATCTCTAGATAAGTTATTTTTAATCTTTTCTTTAAAATATCAAAATTATAAACACAAACAGAAATAAAATTATGGTTTTCCATCAAGGCAGAATATTTCTATTTTTTTTGTGTGTGTGTCGTCTAAAAATACTGCAATGGGGATGAGGGGGATTAATTTTGAGAGAATGGAGATCAAATATTCCTACTAATGTTTTAAACATTATCACAAATGTTAAGGAAATCCATATAATTATTTCAGTGTTTTACAAACAAAGAAGAAAAACATTCCAATTGAACTTTAAGATATGACCAAAAGTTAACTTCCATACAATGCAACTCCTTGCTCTTAATATTCATCCTTTGCAAGAGTTACAAATTAAATGTTTAAATTGCTACGTTTCCTCAATTTCTTTTTCTTACTTTATCTTCCCTGATTGTGAAATCTTCTTTGTATTAATATCTACAATATGGGATCAAACACATTTAAAAATCACACAAACCTCCATCTGAAAGACAGGAATAATATTGCTTTTGAAATAATCATTTCAAAAAATTCCTGTGCATTATTAATTCTATTTTATATTACTTACTATTTCGATATCTGAATCTGTGCTTCCAGTAACTTCTCTCTTTATGTTGTCTACTTCTTCCAAAGTACTGCTTCTAAGATATATTTTCTGATCTAGTGATGAATTAGGATGTTGTGGTTTCAAAATGCTTCCTGGGTCTCCCAATGGTTTCCGCTGGGGAAAAAAAAATCCTATCTTTATTATTTTCCTGCAACTTAGTAGTAATGGTGTCTTTCTTCATTTTTCCTAGTCTGTGCAATGTACAGAAACTACAGGGTGTTTCAGCAGGAAGTCTCACTTCTTAAATAGATCAATTGTTCGACTTAATAACTAAACAGTAACAAAAATATGTGTAAATGAGAGGTTAGTTATCGGAGAATGACTTACCATCACATCAAGTGCTGAAAGTGTCCCACTCCCCTTCGACACACATTTGCACACATTTCACCATCTTCTCTGATGGACGCCTCAACATGCCTGTGTCGATATTATTTATTTGACCAATTTCTGTAAAGGAAATGTGAATACTGATGGTTACAAGGACATCTCCGTAGCCTTCATGGAGCAACTAGATGAGATAGAGCTTACACAGGGGTACTTCCAACTATATGTCACACCTCTAATGAGTCCATGGCACTCGTCAACAGTTTTCTTTAGGGACCCTGTTATCTCAAAAACAACTTTGGCCCCAGGTCACCTGACTTGACATCAGTGGATTACTTCTTGTGGGGCTATCTTAAGGAGAGAGTCTACAAAAATAGACCACGAACCATTTAGGATCTCCGGGAAAACTTCATGGGTGAAATAAACAATATTGACACAGGCATATATCAGAAAACATGGTGAAATGTGCACAAATGTGTCTCGAAGAAGAGGGGGGAGCACTTTCAGCACTTGTTGCTATGATAAGTCATTCTGCCATTATTAATCTCTCATCAACATGTAATTATGTTACTGTTTAATTATTAAGTTGAATGATTGATCTATTTTAAAAAGTGGGACTTCCCACTGAAACACCCTGTGCAATATAATTTTTCAATGTAAATGTCAGTAACTGGCCAGACAATTCCTATTTGATCATTGCCTGTCACCAACTCAAGTACTACAATTTAAAAATTTTAACAAAAAAGACTGTTTAAGATTGAAGGAGGCAGTTCAAGTCATACTTAAGTAATAATTTATTTTATAACTGAAAGCAAGTTTAACGTTCGTAATTATTCATAAATTGAGAGAGAAATTCGCTAACCGGACATAAATATGCCTTCGCACATTGAGCCAACATCAACGGGAATTCTGTACAGCTGTTTCATCCTTATTAGGAATCATCAGCAGAATATACTCTTGATGTTTGGCTCAGTTGCGCGAAAGCTTTACCTAAAAGCATTCTCGATCCCGGGAATGGGCCGCTGAGATAAAAAACAATAAAATAAAAAATGATCCTGAAAGATCCGATATGTTAACCCCTTGTCCTTTCACTGAAAGGCACTAAGGAAATTAATTACAAAAAGACAACATCATAAGTTCAATTGAAAGCAAGTTTAACGTCCATAATTTCTCTCTCCATTTATGAATAATTACAGATCAGAGGGTTGCAGGTTCGATTCCTGTTGAGGACGTTTCATTGTAAAAATTATTTCTAATTTCACAGGAAATTAAAACTATTTTCCAAACAGAGGAAGTGCATTATAAACAGACAGAAAACTATAGAAGAGATTAATTAAATATTTTATTCCATTTATTTCTTAAATCGAAGTATTTTTCAATTTTAAGATTTAATTTTGATTAAAGCACTAATACTAGAAATGAAGAAAAAGCATTTAGGATTTGTAAATTATTTCGTAGAATATATCTTCTTTTTTTTTTTTTTTTATCCTGCTATACTAACTGGAAGTAAAGAACTTAAATTTTATTAAATATTTTGAAACAACCGATAAATAGCAAAATTAATAATTTTACAATTTTAAAATTAACAACAAAATTTTAAAAAATTAAATCCATACATTTCACCTGGCACACATTAAAACTGATTAAAAAACAAACATGTTGGAAGGCCATCAGATACATATGTTTTTTTTTTTTAATATTTTTAATGTGCATCAGCTGAAATATAAGAATTTAAATTCAACTTCAACCTTTGAATTAATAAAATTATTTATTTTCTGGAACAATAAAATATAGAATGTTAATGCATACTGTTTTATTTCAATGATAATCTCTATTAAGCAGCTTATTTGTTTGCTATGAATTTCAATACGCCTTTCATTCCATTAATTTGAAATTTAAATATGCTGTATATGAGTTGGTAATTAAATACATCTCCACATTTATGAACCAGAAGGAAGAGTAAGAAGGCTGTGAATAAACTAACAACAATTAAATTCAGAACTTCAATAAAAACTCTTTCTTGGATTTTTTTTTTTAATCTCAATTTCAATTGTAGACTACAACCAATTCTTACTCAATATTATTTCATAGGAAAGTTGGAAGCCCAAGGTCAGATGAGATGATGAAGCAGAAAGCAAAAAAAACTGGGCTATTACCAATTGGAGAGCAGCTGCCCAGGATAGGCTCAAATGGAGGCAATACTTAAAGGATTATCCTTCTGAAATTTACAATAAAAATTAAATAATTTTTTTTCAATTGACTGCTCATCCTTCACCAGGATGGTAATACGAATGAAACTATCTCAATTTAGAATAGACATAGGAATCACTAAAGCTTCTTTGCACAACCTCTTCTCTCAATTTTTAAATACAAGGTGTTCGTAATTAAAGTTCACATTTCGAAGGCTGTAACTGAATCTGCAGAACAACTTCATATTTCAAATGAGGATGTCTGTGGCAATGGAATTTTGTTTGGTGCAAAAAAAAAATAATAATTAACTTCCAAAGGTAGCCGCTAGTGTGATATGTGGCACTGAAGTACTGTAGTGGATACACGATTCGTTGCGTGTTACACAAGGACATATTCGATATGGTTTCCCCCCGAATTTGCAACATATTGAAATCGCAGAATCGCATGCTAAACCACAGCATGAAGAGTGCAGGCCCGTAGCCAGAACTAGCTTTAAGGAAGGGGGGGGGGGGGGCAGACAAAAGTATTTAAGTTTTCTTCCATTTTCCAATAAAATAGGTATAACAAAAGAAAGACATATTTGGTAAACATTTATTTCAGTTTAAGTAATTATAATCACAGAGAATATAATGTAAAAAGAATATATTTTTTCATTGTAATTGTAGATCAAAATTATTTCCCTTCCATTTAGCCAATGATGTACATATTTTTCATTAATTATAAATGGTTACTGGTTTTAAAAAATTTTATTTGCCATAACGGATGTGGAACTATAAAGATATAAGATAAAAATAGAGTAAAGGCTAAATTTTTAAGAATAAAAAACATGATTAAAAAGTTATTTTTTACCTTTTTGAAAAAATAAATTTTAACAGATATTACTATAAAAAAGTCAAGCTATAAATGTATTAACAGATTTTACGTATTTCTGTGATATTTAAAAATATTTTTGTGATAATGGTAAGTTTAATGTGCATTAAAATATCACTAAGAAAAGGGATTCACTCAACCTGCATCAAGAAAACCAAAGAAAACCAAAGACAAACAATAATTCATGCCTAGAGCTTGTCAACGAAGTGGAGTCTGGAAAGACTGTTT
>JAFIDM010001028.1:18581408-18618188 GCA_023159025.1 Thereuonema tuberculata | reverse complement strand
TCACTTTTATATCCAATTCAGAAAGTCTTAGAAATGTGATGTATTTGTTCATTGAAGGATTGTAGTTAAGGCCTTTTTTTATGCAGAGAAAAAAAAACAATAAATGACAAACTGTATTACATCTCTGCAAATTCTATAATGTCGTCTTCTTGAAGTTGACCCTAAGGATGCATATTTTATAAAGCATAGTGGCAAACTGTAATTCATCTTTGTGACATTTTATAATTCTGTTTTTGTAAGTTGTCATTAAAACAAAAGCTTGGTGTTATTTATTTGAAAGTGCTACTACTACACAACTATTATTATTTCTCTCTATTTCATAATGCTTAAAGCTGCAAAGAAAATATTTATTATGGTGCAGAGTTCCATAGTCACCTACTGTGTTTATATCAGAAAATATACGACAAGCCCCAGGTGCTAGACTTGTCTAATGAGTTACATATACCTAGATATTATATCATTCTTCTATTAATTAGAAAAACTCCTGACTGGCAACAAAGATAAAAAGTAGAATATTTTCCTAATTATTCTACATCTGACAAATGAAGACACGAGGTTTGCATTACCTGAGTCTAAGAAATCAAGCCAACCAATCTACTAAATAAATGTTTAACATAAAATATGTCATTTATTAAACATAAAAACAAAGCAAAACACAAAGTTTAGAATAAAAATTTGACTCTTACTAATGATACTCTCAATAATTTAGCTTTCTAAAGTTATTGTCTCATAAAAGTCTACAACAACCAAAGATGAAATGTACAATCATTAACAAAGTAGATAATATATGATTTTATTCTTAATTGCTCAACATTCCAAAACAAAATTGCACAAAGGAATAGATAAGGCTATTATGAATGAGTCAACAGAAGATGGAATTTTATAGGGGAAAAAATAACAATAGAAAAGTTAAAAATTAATTTCAATAATACCTACCCTATAGCTGTAAGCTTTAGAAGAGTCTGTGTTCGATTTGACAGGTGATAAGGATTTGACTGGACCCTAGAAATCAAAAAAGGATATTAAAATGGATTTATGAGAGGTAATGTATTGTTTTAGTTACCAATGAGAGAAAATTCACTTTTTCTTTCTCCTTTTCTAATAATCAGTTATAAAAACTCCTCATACTTTTATTGTATCTCCAAAATCAACTTTATTAACTATCATTTGTGAAACTACCCAGATATTTTAATTAATATGTTAAATTAAATTATTCTTGTTTATCTGATTTTTCAACAATATTTGGAAATAAGAGAATGACAAAAGCACTACCGACTGATAGAGAGTTAAACTAATTTAAAACAGTAATAATGTATTAGGTTGGGATAAATACTGTTCTATATACAAATAGCTAGACGTTGGAAGACGTGTCAAAACTTTGTTTTGTTAACATTACTAGTGAACAAATTGAGAAAGGTAATTAATTAAAACTGCATTAACATTTTTTTTGTTGTTTCTGAATCAAGGGAGGAGGCAGACTTTATTAAATAATTAATATAAAATGAATAAAACAGTAAATAAATAGCAGGAACATGCCCAGATATCCATTACACTGTGGAGGCTAAGAAAGGAAGGGGGATACCAAGATAATTGGGCTCATATTCCTATGTAAACAATGTTCCAAAAATCAGTCCAACTGTTATAATGAGGGATTGGGGGGGGGGGTATATTTGAGGAATGTGGGGGGGGGTGCACCAGTATTTTACATTGGACCATAAATGGGCAACATGTATTTTTGAAATTATGGAAATCTGTCCAGATATTTTAACATGATGCATATAAAGACAAACAAACAAAGAAAAAAAACTGCAATAGTAGGGCTTTGCATCTCAGTAAATAAATAACCTTTTTTTTTCTTTATAAGTTCATAAAAATTTCACAATTAAAAATAATATTAATTAAATACCAAATTACAACTGAATCATCTATTTCTTAACTCTATAAAACTATCTACTAGCAAGCAATTTTAGTAAAATAAAGCTTACCCATTTTAAATTGGCATATAAACTTATTCTTGTATTTTCTCTCCTTATATGTTATTGTTATAGAAGTTGAGAAATTTTACATCTGTTCCAGCAATTTCTTACTTAAACTGACTTGAAACTCAACAATTAAAATACTGTGCTGTTTGAACATGTCTCTTACTTAAAAAATTACACAAATAATATCTAGAAGAATATTGCAGTCAGTCCCTTTTGGAACCATATGTATAGCACACATTTTGGAAATGAAATGAATAAAATTAAATAAAGAAATAAAAAAAAAGGATAAAATCTACTTGAAAACCTCGCCAGTTTCTTTGTACCTTTTGATTAGAAATGGTAATAATGCTCTAAATGAAAAACAACTTTATATTTTGATCAAAAAAATCTCATAAAAATTTTAAGAAAATGACCTTTAAAAAAATTGGAATTCATTGCTGATGTCCTCAAAATGAAAACGTTCTTCAATTGGTTTGACATTATCTGTCTTGCCAGTGGCCACTACTGAGATTTTGAAGCAGGATTCACTTCGGTACCATGTTTTCTTTAATTTATCTTCATAGATTGCTCTCTACTAATGATTATTCTGTTAAAGTTGCCATACTGGATCCATTTGTTATGGATTCTAATAAGAATTACCTGATCTTTTTCAGTAAACAATACCCAAAAGAAAATGTTAACAGTAAAAGGCAAAATCGTGCTCAAACACAAAAATACTCTGTTCTTGTTAAAGCATCTGAATGCTTACTAAAATAATAATAATAAAAATAGCAAAACTTAAAGAGTTTAAGAAATACTGTTTTATTTAAAAAATAATTATATAATTATGTTTAATTTTTCTAACAATTAATGCAGATGTAGTGGCAAATTGGCATCTAAATTCATTTAATTTCTTAATAATGTATTTAGGAATGCAACTTTATAGATACAGAAAACTAATTGTGAAGCAATACTGATCAGTATCCTATTCCACTTTTAAGTTGGATAGTCCCTTATCCTACCCTACACTTACTCTAGCTCCACATCACTCTCTTACCTATCTACAGACTCCTCTGTCTGTATATTTCAAGTACCATCTACTCTTTAAATACATCTCAAATACACTTTTATTATCAAAAACATCCAGACACCCCTCTGCAATAGTGAATTGAAGTCTAGATGGCACGACATCACATACAGAGAGGAGGCAGATAGTAGGGTGTTGTTAAATGATACGAAGTAACAACAGAATGGGTCGATCAGCAGAACTCAGTAACTTTGAATGTAGACTGGTCATTGGCAGCCACTTGAGTAATAAGTCTTGCAGGAACATTTCAACACTTCTAAAGTTGCCGAAATCAACTTTTGGTGACATGATTCTGAAGGAAAATGACAGATGCAACAACAAAACTGCAACCGAGTAGGCCATGTATACTGACAGATCAGAATCATTAAGTGTTGCAGAAGGTGGTCCATACAAACAGCAAGACATCAATTGAAACAATCAACCGTAAGTTTCACAGTAGTACAATACTTTAGCCAGCACCATGACTGTTCGTCAAAGATCAGGGGAATGGTCAAGCCAGCTGCTGACAAACCAAATATCTCTTTATGTCTAAAGGGATATAAAGAGAGTGGAACAGTGTGATGTGGAGTGATGAATCCTGCTATACCATATGGGATCAGAAAGGAGGGTTTGGGTATGACAAATGCCAGAAGAACGATATCTACCATTATGTGTAGTGCCAACAGTGAAGTTTGGAGGTGGTATTACAGTGTAGAGGTGTTTTTCATAGAGTGGACTCAGCTCTCTTGTACCCCTGCATGGTAATGTAAATGTGGAATGGTAAAAGGACTTTTTGACCAGTACATACTGTCTATGGTAGAAGACCACTTCACTGATAGCCACTGCCTCTACCAGCACGACAACACTCTGTATCATAAAGCGAGGTTTATGAGGGAATGGTTTCTGGCTTGTCCAAAGTTCTGCCCTGAACCCCCTTTCAACAACTATGTGAGGAATTAGAACATTGACTTTGCTCCAGACCCCAATGTCCCATATCATGACCTGCTCTGGCTATAGTTCTTCAGGAAGAATAGGCTGCCATTCTTCCATGGATAAGCCCCAGCAAATTCAATGCATTCAATTCCCCGGCAAACAGCCTTGGCAAAAAACAGCTGTGATAAAGGCGAAAGGCAGACCCATCTTATACTAATGTTCACTACTGGGGTGTCTATCATGAAGAATGTCTGGCTATGGTTTTGGGTAGGTGTTGGATATTTTTGATCATGTAGTGTATCTATTCCCATACTCTACCCTAATCACAAAATCAATCTATATCCTCATATCTTACCCGTACCCCATACCATAATTACACCCTACATTCTATATTTATCCCAATGCACATAGCATCTAATCTTATCCATATCTTCTTCTATATTCCCCCCCCCCCCATACTTAATAATCCTACTATTATACTCAACCCACACCATAACACTCAAGTACATTAGCATCACACATTTACCTCCAACTCCCAAACTTAACCCATGCTCAAGCACTACCCTACCAGACCATTCTAATTTTATCCTACACCCACAATAATCTTCACCCTCATACTATATCCCATAACTACATTTACTCTCATACCCTATCCAGACTGCATTTAAATTCTGTTTATTCCGTACTAATTACTACCCTACCATCCATCTCTAGTACACATCCTATCCCCATCTTCACATTCATTGTCATACCAAACCTATCCGTACCACTGAACTATGCGTAGATCCCTTAATCCTCCCAATTCTCTTATGCACTCCAGTAGCAGACTGGGTCAGACTCCTACAGAATTTTTATTAGTTTCCTCATTAATGCAGGGAATAATGTAATCCCTATTTCAGGAATTCTCGGTGATGTACACCAAATCCAATTTCAGTAAAGGGAAAATGTTGTCAGGGAAAACCTCAAATGACAGCATCAGCATAAGTATGATAATTTGTAAATAATCTGAAACTACCAACTCCTTATAAGTGATTTGCTTAAAGATACAATTGTATGGATTATTCTTACCAGAAACTCCACACCATGTTTTTTTATTGGCCCAAGTTTACTGAATTGGCGGCCATGCAAAGCAGATTGACCAGGCTGAGAAGGAAAGGCAATGCAAGGAAACAAGAGAAATAAGATATTTATAGATGGAATAACAAGGAGGCTTAACGTGCGTACATTGAAATAAAGAAAAGGTGAAAATTATAATTCTCTCCTCAACATTTGTAAGTAAGTGCATTTTATTTATTTTCACTTTTTCTTTACAGATGGAATAGCAAAGGGATGTAAAGCAAATTAAAATGTTAGCTCTTTGCAGACCTTTATGCTTCAAATTTATTTTCTTTGGACTGAAATCAAGCAGACACAACATAAAAACAAAAGTCACTGTCATTATTCTAAAATTATAATTAATTTAATATCATTACAAATCACTTGTAACTGTCCTTTTTCAATATTTGGCCATTTTGAAATGTATAGGTTAAAAAAATAGCCAAAATATGATTGGTTTATATAAATGTTTAGGCAACAAATATTTAGGCTGACAAATTGTTTGGGCTGAAGAAGCTGCTTTCAATCCCTGATAGGGAACATAGTTTTTTTTCACTGCCTGATTTTCTAGTGCCAGCGTGGTCTCAGGTGTCGGTTTGCCGTGAGGCCAGTGTGCCGGTATCCGGGTTCAAATCCCGGTCGAGACCATGGATGTTTCAATTTCCTTTCCTGTGTTGTCAGCTTCTTCTTCACTTTCTCTTCGGTCTGACGTCATTCCGTAATGGCGTCCTGGAGAAGGCAACAGGAAACCACTCCAGTATCTGTTCCATTGTATAATTATGGCTTCTCCTAGGAGTCACCCTTCAGAGGTCACTAGGGTTCCGTAGACTTGATCCAATCTACGGATTGACCTACCATGGTATGGTAATTAGAAGTGTTACTGACTACTTGAAAAAAAATGTAACTGTTATTAGTAATGTGTTACTTTTGATCTTTGTCTTTAATGAATTTGGTTGCAAAGAACTAACAGGAATGCATTCAGTTTTTAGAGAGAAAAAAATAAAATGACATTTTAATTCTAGGGTTTTTAATTACCTGAATTATTATTATACATGCAAAAATTTCAAGCAAAGAAAATGCATGCAGTGTGCACCTAAGATACCTCAGGCAGCTGAGTGACCTCCAGTGCAGGTTGTTCCTCAGATTCGCTCTGATCATCATCAGTGGCTGCAATGTAGCTCTGAGTAAAAGTAGGTTGCTGTTAAAGCAGTTCAAATGAAAGTAGTGTAAGAGAAATTTACAAGCCACAAAAAAAAAAAAAATATGGACTAAAGCAAAATAGTAAAGCATAATTTATATTAGTGAGAAACCTAATACGGCAGCCAGGATAGTAAATATAAGTTTAAATATAAATTTAATAATAACGACATGCCTGGACTAAACCTTTACTTAATGAGAGGGTTTTTTTTTTCAGGAATTGATTTTCAAAACAAAGGCTACCAAAGCCTAACTTCAGAAATCCTCTCAACCAAATTTTATAAAGAATTATCTTAAAATCAATTTTCCAATAAATGAGAAACCCAAAGACTAAAATCTGTTAAATAGAAATTAAAAGCTTTTTGGTGAAATCTAATTCATTAAATTTTAAAATACCTGCATTATTTCAAAATTTACTGAATGTAGAGAGTAAGCAATGATTTCTTATTGCTTGTGGAAAAAGCAAACTTAAGACACTAACTTTTGAAAATGTTTGGTTTACTATGGTTTTCTTGAAGTGGGAGACATACTGGCTAAAATCTTAAATCATGAAGTAGATTAAATAAGCTTTTGTACAAAGTTGAAATACAAAAATATAAAAATAGCAAAAAAATGAAGATTAACATGATCGGAAAAAAAAAATTAAATAATCGCATCCTAATGGAAACATAAAAATGTTTACATTACAGTCTAAGTTCATACATTTTGTAAATAAACAGTTGTGTAACTTAGGGGGACATCGGAACTAAAGAAAGGGGGGGGGGGGGGAAAAAAAAAAAAAAAAAAAAAAAAAAAAAAGGGGGGGGGGGATTTTGATTAAATTTTTTGAGCTTTATACAACAATTACATCTTAATTTATTGGATGTTACTTGTTGAAATTCATTTAAAATGTATAGTGCTTTTTAAATAATGGGACTATATGAATAAGAACAACAACTACATTGGTGCCTTGACTTACAAGTTTTATTCGTTCCATGACAGAGCTCGTAACTCAAATTACTCGTATTTCAAGTCAATTTTCCCCATTGAAATAAATTGAAAAACTATTAATCTGTTCCGGACCCCAAAAAAACACTGCAATTTTTTGTTACATGTAAAATAAATAAGAAAAAAGTGCTTATAAATAATGAATATTGTATAAAAACACAATAAAATATACTTCAATAAACTGGTTTTATTAAGTATAATGTACAGCATTTATCTTGGAGATCAGATGACTTGAAGATGCTGATGGAGTTGGAGCAGAAAGACTGAACTGAATAACTGAATCTTATTTGCTGATTTTTGTCCTTTTCGCCACGCTTTCCTCTCTTTCATCTTCAGGAATTTTAGATAAAAACCTGTCCAATGAGGTCTGTTTCATCCTCCCTTTCAGGAATGCTTCTGAAATGAGTTAGGCAGGTGTCATTAAATAGCACTGTCGCACATCCAGTTGCAACTTTTTCTGGGTGTTTCCTTTGAATAAAGACTGAAAATTTCTCCCACATTCCCAACATTTCCTTTATCTCACTTGTAGAGATAACCTCCTCCGAGTCACCTATTTCCTGAAAAATCTCCGTGTGCTGCTACGTCTGAAGCTCCTCCTTTGTCAGCTTCTCCGAGTGCTCCTTGACGAGCTGGTTGATGTTACCTTCATCCATGTCCAGGCCCATGGAATTGCCGAGGGATACAATCTCCTCCACTACTGCTGCTTCGGGTTTGAGTCTTTTAAACTCCATTTCAGACAACCTCAGGTCACAGTTTCTTCCACGCAGAGATCTAGGTCCTCTTTGTAGCACCAGGCCATATCGATAATTCTGAGGCATATCACGATGTTCTACTGGTCCTTCCAGAACTCTCAAAGGGAGAGGTTTGTGTTCGTCACCTCAAAGCAAAACAGGTGCTTGGTGAAGAGCTTCTTGAAATTAGAAATCACCTGCTTGTCCATGGGCTGCAGAATAGGGGTGGTGTTGGGTGGAAGGTAGAGAATCTTTATAAACTTGAACTCTTCGAGGATGTCATCTTCGAGGTTAGGTGGGTGAGCAGGTGCATTGTCCAGGACAAGGGCTTGCAGGGAAAGGTTATTTTCCTGGAGATATTTCTTAATGTCGGAAGCAAATACCAAATTCACTTACTCCACAAAGAACTGTCTGGTGACCCATGCCCTCAGGTTTGCCCTCCACATAACCTGCAGTTTTTCTTTCAGAATCTTATGTGACTTAAAGGCTCTTGGGTTTTCCGAATGATAAACGAGAAGCGGTTTAATCTTGAAGTTGCCACTCACATTGGTGCATAGTACGAGGGTTAGCCTATCCTTCATGGGTTTGTGGCCTGGCATCCTCTTCTCCTCTGCTGCTATGTAAGTCCTCCTTGTCGTCTTCTTCAGAAGATTCCTGTCTTGTCACAGTTGAAGACTTGCTGGGATCGATAATTTTTTTTTTTTGACTGAACAAAAAAACTTGGTTTTTTTTTTCTAATTCTTCTTCTTCCTTTTATTTTATTTCTGATCACCTGCTATGCAATCTTATTATAAGGATATTTGAAAGTTGGTTTTACAAATCAACTATATCTCGTTTTACCTTTTTCTTACATGTTTACATATAAACATTTCGTTGACCATGATACTGTTATACATGTTGTTGAAATCAAATAAAAATGACAATTATTTTAATGTAATGGATATTAGAACTTCAGAACTGGACAAAACCAAGAGGCCAAATTGCTCTTTTATTATCTGAGAGTTGCAGATAAGTCAATAAAAGTAATAAAAACAGAAATTTGGTCATTTCACTTCTTGTGTGTTTTAGGTGTAATGCAAGTTCCAACGTCCTCTGATATAACATGAAAAAGTTAAAGAGTGGTGGAAGTTTCATAATCCTCCTTCCTTGAGGAACTATATTTATTGACATTATGAAGATAGGGATAATGATGATAAAATAAAAAGTTTGAAATAAAATGATGCCTTGTCAAGGTTCCAAGAAATGATGAGGAAATCCTTTGGCAGGAATAAAATAATTCCTACGTTTTTAATACATTAAAACATCATTTTTTTTTTTTCTTTTTTCCTAACCTTTATCACGTCTTTCTAAAATCCTAAATTTTCTGCAATAGTTTTCAAAAAAATTAAATAACTTTAAAGAATAAAAATTACAATTACCACGTTTGTCTGTGATTTCAGTGGGGCCAAAGTTCCCAACCTTTTAGGAGGTTCTAAAGGAACAATCACCTAAATAGAAAAAGAAAAATGATTTTATCAGTATTGTACTATGGAAATTTAGGAACCTTACAGTAATTTCTTTAATAAAAATGAATACAAATTATTTTATTGAATAATAGCCTAACAAAATCTGTTTTAGATTTTTTTAGTCTATTCCTTAAATTATATTGTCTTTGATTAGCTATTAAAAAATTGCTAATTTTAATATGTTATAACCAGTATATCAATTTATTGAAAGATCAAATATGAAAATAATTTTGCTAAGTCCTGGAAAGTCATAATAACTTTATTATGAATCTGAAATCTGCCCATTTAAGTCTTTATTATTATTATTATTATTATTATTAATGGCTTTTGAAGCATCATTTTAAAGAGTGAAACATTTTCCTATCTGTTAATAACGGGGAAAAATTATGTTGAAAAGTAGCCTAATATCCTACAGAATCATGAAGAAAACTTTTATGTTTATAAAAGATAATTTAATATATTTCATCAAAAGAATCTTGCAAGTGATGATGGATTGACGTTGTATGAGGTTATCCGATAATTAAAGGTATCAGAAAATGAAATTGATTGAAAGGACTCAAGTAACAATGGGATTTAATAGGTTTAGAGAGTAACAGAGAATATCAAACGAATATTATAAATTATAAACAGATAGTGTTTATAATAGCCTGATGAAATAAATTAAAGTTGCCTGAGATTATGAACAAAATCCATATATTACTTTTCCTTTTCCCAAAACCTAGCTGAGGTATGGCTTAAACCCATAAACAAAGGAAATTGAAAAGTTATTTAGATAATGAAATGTTGTCTTGAGCATAAAGAAAAGATAAGGCAAAAAGACAGTAAAATATTCAACCCAGCTCTGGAAGTCAAACCTAGACTAAGCATCAAGCCAAGGAATGTGGCAAACAGCTGAGACAATCTGGTTACATCTGGCAATTAATACAGAAATAAATGAGGTAAACAAGTGTGTGTGTGTTTATGTGTATAAAAGTCTAAGGAGAGGAACCTAATAATGGGCTGGTCCTCCTCTAGCTTTCAGAAGTGCTTCCACGTGTCATGGCACGGTGTCAATGAGATACAAGGACTGTTCTGCAGGGATGGTCGCCCACAAATCCTGCAGGGTAGGCCATAATTGTGTTGCATTGGATGGGGATAGATGCAGTGATCGTGGGCTCTTCCATTGTGTCCCAAAAATGCTCCAAGGGATTCATCTTGGAGAGTTTGGGGCCAAATCATGGTGAAGTCCATGGAGTGTTTCTCCATCTATCTGGTGATAACCACAGACTGGTGACATGGTGCATATATCCTATTGAAATAGTCCTTTACCATCAGGGAACTTGAGAAGCATGAAAGGGTGCAGGTGATCCACTAATGTCCACATATTACAAACCGGTCAGCATAAGCTCCAAACAGATGAGTGGACCTACTTCTGACCACATGAAAACGCCTCCAGTCTGAACAGTACTTTGGAGATGGAAAGGGTCCATGACTTCATGAGGTCTGAGCCACACTAACGAGCCCGTGAGCACAAAACAACGGGAACCTGGATTCTTTAGACCTTGCTCCCAGATATCAATGTTCCGCAGTCCAATCTCAATGTTTGTGGCCCATTCTAAGTCATTGAACTGTGTGACAATGTGTCAGCAATGGGACATGAATGGATCTTCAGCGGGCAAATCTAGTGACAGACAGGTGACAAACAACAGTGCTTTCCAAAATGATTTGTGAAGAGCCCATATTGAAATGGGCAGCGATTTCATGCACTGTGGCCTGTCTTTGTATCAATAGCAACTGTGCCAGCCGACGTGAGCTTTGCTTTTTAATGGCGTGGTCGGACAGTTTGCTCGTTTACAAGTGTGGAAATGTCATCAATACAATATGCACTGTAACAGCTCGAGTTTGTTACATCTTTTCCCATCTCCTATCCCTCTCATTTTTCTTTCATATTTCATTAGGTTTTAGAAATATCTCCTTATTTCTTTATTCTCTCCAACCCTTACCCCAACGCCTTGTCTTCCTTAAAAGCAGTTGCCTCACAGATGTTTATCCATCTGACATCCATTTTAACGCTGCTCCCTTTCTTCTCCAACTTGCTTTTATTACCTTTCTTTGAATCTCCTGGGCCTGTAAGCAGATGTTTTCCCCAGACATATCGGCGCCCTCTCCTGTGCCCAAGCTGCCGATCTCAGGTGTGACGTCAATATGAGACATCTGTAGTTTGATATAACAGGGGTAGAATATACAGTGGGCAGAGAGCGTCCGAGGAGGGAGACCACCGCTAAATGTTGCTGCCCCTCGGATGCAGACGATCGAGGCCAGGTAACCCACCCTAGCTAAGCGAAACTGCTTGGCTCTTTCTTAGCTGCCGTCGATCCTTTCCTGCGCAATTCGAGGATATCGTTGCGCCAGCTTGAGCGTTCTGCTGAATCCTCGAGATTGCATAATGAAAAGGCTTAGCTGTAGAGAAAATCAGCAATTTCGTCTGAATCATCTGTTCCCATCTCCGAAAGAGCAGGCTGAGGACCACTGGAAACCCAGGAGGCAAGACCACACTGCAGTGTTGCGGCTACAAAGATTATCGTTGTGCCAGCTTGAGCGTTCTGCGTGTCTTTGGGCCGGCACAACAAAGAGACAACGTCCCCCTTCAGGTCACCTGCATCCGTCGGAAAATTGCTCTTCGGATACTTAAAGAATGCGGATTAAAGTTAGAACACTGAACTCCTTCCTCGATCCGGATTATCCTACGAACTGTCCGTGATCATCTGCAGACTCTGAACTGTTGAATATATATAACTCTTAGTGTTAGGATTGTGTATGTAAATCTTATATTTAATTTTGTGTATCATCAGCTTAGTCTGAAAGCCCCGGGGTAAGGCATACATCTTATGTATTTATCTTTCATTATCTCTTCTCTCTGTACTCATTCCCTTGTAAATATATGTATATAATCCTTTATTAAACCCATCATATTTATTTTCTGAATTAGTTGATATGCCCCTTTCTATTTACATTTATTCACTTGGTTGACATTAGTTTTACTGAGCGACATTGAGGGGAAATTCGTGCTGAGAGTTAGATGCCTCGGGCAAGGCCACGTAGACAACCAGCGAATCAGAGTGGGGCCTCTCTGTTTGTAAACAAACCTCTCCTTTGTTGTTTTACAGGGAAGCCTCGACTCCCGCTCTATAATCCTTCACTGATTTCTAAAGTTAGACGGCCCAGCACCAGATCTTTAACTATTTAGATCAAAGAATTAAACGGCGCGAAACTCTCCCTCAACAGTTTAATTACATGTACGCTAGCAAACCACGGATAGGTGTTACAGCACAATACACTCTTGACAACTACAGACCTGGAAAAACCAAATTCACACACAGTCTTCGAAATTGCACGACCCATTCTTCTAGCACTAACAATAATGCCATGGTTCAAAGTCAGATAACTCCCGACATGCAGTCATCTTGAATGAACAACCATGCAGAAAGTGAATGTTACGTGTGTCGGCTCCTGCAATGCCATCCTGCGGTTGCCATCCAATGCATTGTTTACAGGTTCAGCGCAATGTAAAACTTCTAAGCAAGATGATGAGTTTTTCTTAATAGCAAAAAATATAGGAAATGAGTGTGTAGTTAACACAAGAAAAATTATGGTGGGATACAGAAACTATTTTACAAACATTAAATAGAAAGGATGGCATTTACAGAAAGTCATATTTAAGTACAAGAAAATAGTAGAATGCATCATCGCCTTATTTCTAATGTTTTGACAGTATTTGGGCAGGAAGAAATGAAAAAATGTGATTAGGCAACCAATGATGAATTAAAAAGGTTTTAGCACATGTGAGAAATAGAAAAAACAGATTAAGAGTATACAAGCTTAATTTCAATGATACACTCTAACAAAAAAAAAAAAATAAAGCACCATGAAGGAAGCATCCAATTTGAAACTCCATAAGCAAATATCTGCCCATTAGATATGCAAATTATTAAAGTTTAGTTGTCAAGAAACATCAACATCACATTCAGCTTCCTGGACACGCTACATTCACATAAAGCTAGGTGAACACTATTTCACCAGTTGGGAGGTTTGAAGCAACCTGTCTGGCAGAAATATGTCAGAAGGGTAGAAAATGGTAGAGCATGTGCTTCGCGAATCCAATCAATAGAACACAGAATTGAAATGAGTCACTGGCGACATCCTTCATAATTTGCTCTGTTGAATGTTCTCAATTCAACTGCACTGAAAACCATTAAAAAGCTGTTATTGTAATAAGAAAGGTCATCATTCGAAAGGAAACAATCTTTACACTAAAATATATTAATTCTGTGCATCAAAATAGCTAGAAAACATTTGAAGGGGTTTCGAATGATATTGAATGATATTGTGTCTGCTTCTCATCTGTGAATCAAACAGCAAAAATAATTTTAAAGTTATGAATTTGATAATTACTGAAGCCTTTCATATGACAAAAATTCACATTCAGAAATTAACAGAAATTTAGCAAGATCTATTATGAGATATTTTCTTTTTTAATTTCTTAGATTTGTTAGGATTAATTCTTCAATTCTTTACTAGCGAGTGATCGGGGATCCAAGAATTCCATGGGAGCACAGCTGAAGGTATTTTGAAAAAATCTAGTTTTTAAATACTCTGATAAATTCTGGCACATAAAATTAATGCATTTAAGTGTAACCTTTATTTAACTTTCGAAAGATAATCTCAATACTGTGATAATAATTTTGTAATTGCTCTCTGTTCAGATGAAATGGAGACAAATTCGTAGCAGACATTGCGAATGGGCATTGGTTGTGATCTTTGTCATCTTAGTAAAACAGAACACTTCAGATGACATGTCTGCCAACTAGCGGTTGCTAGAAAACTGCCAGACTTAGTCATGCACGACTGCAAGTCGGCCAACAAGTGTTTTTGCTTTACAGTGTTTGTCCCACTTAAGTTCCCCATCAGTGATGCCTCAATGGTATGCTTGAAGACTCTAAACGGACAATTGCAGGAGTTCGAGAACGGCTGCATCGTAGGACTACCAGAAGCCAGCTGGTCAGGCAGACAAATCACTCACCATTTGGGTTGTAGCAATGCTTCTGTGGGAAGGTGTTGGAATCAGTTGTTTTGTGAGGACATTCATTCACTTTATCAAGGCTCTGGTCGCCTCAAGAGTACAACTGTTAGAGACAATCGGTTTGTTGTGAGGCAAACCATAACTGTTCCAACAGCTTCATTCTCCGCCATCCAGAGATGAAGCATAAAGCAACCAGTATCTACTTGCACTATTGCTAGATGGATTGCAGATGCTGGGCTTTATTCCTGTCATCCCTTATGAGGCCTACCTTTAGGAAACCAGCATTGGAGGTTCCATCTAAAGTGGTTCCGTGCCCGAGACATGGCCTGCTTTCAAGTGGTCTTGTATTGTGTTTAGTGACGACTCCCACTTCTTCCTTGTAGCAGATGATCATTGCATCTGTGTATGGAGAAGGACTGGACAGTGCTCAAATCTTGGCAATATTATCCAGAAGTAAATAGTCATTACAGCCGATGTAATGGTGTGAGTCATTGCTTATGTCAGCAGATCCCTCTTTATAGATTCGAGGAACTTTAAATGTGCAGGAGATCTTGCAACCCATTGCCCTTGGTATTGCCCTTTTGCCCTTGGTATATTGCCTGCCAGGAGCAATTTTTGAACAGGATAATAAACATCCAAATACACTGCACATGTTTTTCCAGAAGTGCCTCCAAGCAACTCAAACCCTTCCTTGGCCAACCAAGCCCCAATTTTGTCCCCCATCGAGGATGTCTAGAACATGTTAGGCTTGCATGAATGTACGTCAATCATCAAACATTCAGCATTTGGAGCAGCGGTTGTAGCAAGCTTGGTATGATTTGCCACACAACATCATGACTTTGTTTTACTCCATGCCACACTTTATATCAGCATAGTACTAATAACGAAACAACAATGCTGATGTCCAATATAAATTTGTTTATTTCACTGTGAAATTTGAATCAATTCCAATTCTCTTCATCGAAATAGCATTTATTTAAAGTTTCAATAAAACTGAAAGCTTTCTTCATGTTCCTGCAATATTTTTGTCACAGAAGGTACATTAATAACGTACAATGACTTTAAAATCTAATTGATGCACTTTTTTCTAAGGCTAAAATGTATTATTGGGCAAACTGCAGTTTATGATTTCTATTATTTTATCATTTTTCAAATAATGCTTTTCATCATGCATCACGATTAAAAAAACCCTGCAAATAAAAATCATTTTAATTATAAAATATAGTTGCAAAAAAAAGTAATAAAAACCTTGGGCCGGACTTCCACATTTGTTTTTTTATCAGGTGTAGGTTTCTTGCCTTTAGCTTGTTCTAACTTCTCCCGTTCCCTTATTACAAGTCCTCTATAATATTCATCACATGGATGTTCCCACATGCTATCACCAGTTCTAAAGTTGAAATAGTAAACATCTCCATCTTCATCTTGGCTGGAAATTAAAAGGAATTTCACTAAAACAGCCTTGGTAGAAGACATAAAACACTGAAAATCGTTTAAAGAAAGCAATACAAAACAAATTTTTATGATACAAAATTTTGGAGAAATGAGTTTTTTTAATCCAAATCTGTAATGGCAAAATTCTGCATATATTTTCATTATAAGCAGTTTTCACTATATTTATCTTCTGAAATACAAACAAATATTTAAATTAATTTTGAAAAGAGCAATCTTATACCAAGAAAAACTTAAATGCATAGATGAAAAACTCAAAACTTCTAGATAAGCAAATTGAAGACAAAAGGCAGAGAGATTATATGCTGTAATGTCAGCAGAGAACAGTTCAATTCCAAAAAACTGCCTCGTTGCTAAGACAACTTTCCAGTTCTGATTTTCAGCCAAAAAAAGAAGTGTGTTCATTGCTTCTTCCTTCCTCTTCTTCTGTTAACTCATATGAATCAGGATAATGAAAATATCAAAGAACTTAAAAACTTTAACAATATCTCATCATCATTATCTGTAAAAATTAAATAACCCCTCCCCCCATTTCCAGCCATTTTCCTTAGATAATTATTTTGTATTTTAGTATGTGTTAGTATTTTTGTACAATAAGAATGATTAACAAATTAAAAGTAACAATACATTTTGTAACAAAAGCTTATAATAAAACAAATTCTCTGAATGTAAAAAAAAAAAAAAGAAATCCTAAAAACAATACTACATGCAGATTATGAAGTCTCAAGAAACTGACCTAGGTTTCCACATTTTCTTGCATCATGCAAATTACTGGAGCCTATAAAAATGTGTGGCTGCTAGATAAGCTGCCAGTAAGGATAATCAAACTTCTAAACATTCATGAAGATCAAGTCATCAATACAATCTTTTGAAGAACAGTTTTACAGGTGAAGGAAGTTACCTGAATAACATTTTGTTGTCTTGTTTACTTCCACTACTAATAACTCGTTTCTCCCTCAAACATCTTTTGGAATCCTGAAATGAGCTAATGACTTTTTTTTTTTTTTTTTTTTGCTGATGTGTTTCAAATTAATTAACAGCCCACTTCTAGATTTATATCATCTGGAGTAGAGAGTAATGTGGTATCATTCTACCAAAATCAGAGAATGGTATACTGGGAAAGTTTTATATGCTGATTTGAAATAACCATCATCAACAACTATTCATAATAATAAATGCTTGGGCTTTTTCTTAATTTATTATATACCCATTTAATCCATTTGCGAACTGTGCAAATGAAAGCACTTTCATTGCAATTTATCTTTTTCCCCTTAATTTTAGGTAGTCCTACTGTCCTTTTCTTTTTTTAGCATTATCAGTTATGCTTTTTAATGTACTCAATGAATCTGGTGTTTGAATGGCGATACCTAGTAATTTCTACCTTACAAAATGTGAAGTATACAGTGGATACAGCTCAGAAATACAGCTACAGGTCTGAATAAATATTGTTTATTATTCTATAAATATTTGGAACATTGTTAGAAAATCTTTTCCTTAAGAAATTCTTAAAGGAATAGTTGCAGGAGTGAATCATGGTGACACAAACCACATGTAATTTAACAGGAAATTAAAGTGAAATTGTGCACTGAATCGAGTGTACTATGCAAAGCATTCAACTAGTTTATGTATAAATGAGAAGGCTTAACTTACATGCATGAATTTAAGAAGAGAGATTGATAATGAAATGCACTTTCTTGATAATATTAAAATAAAGTTAAAAATACACAAAGGGATATCCAATAGTTTCAGAGTAGTATGTCAACTTCAGGGACAGCACAAACATTTAGGACAACACAAGGTGAGAACACAGTGAAAGTGTGGGGAAAGTAAAGGAATTACAGGTAGGTTTAGCAATAGTGATGGGCATTTTGTCTGCCGGTGATATGATCGTAAGCCTTAAGCTGGATGATGTTGAAAAAGTAAGCAAGGAGATGGTAGGAGAGAAGTTTGGCAGCTGTGGAGTTGGAGGTGTGTCCAGTCTCATTGAATTGTGTTACTGTATATGAACAAGCAGGGTCTTTGTTTGGGAAGTTATATTTGTGTTCTTTGATGCGTGTAGATGGGGGCAGCATGTTTGTCCCTCTTTGCCAGAGGGGCAGTGTATACATAGGATCCAATATACAGTATTGGAAGGATCATTGTGTTGTGTCTTATGTGTGATGTTTATGTTGGATGATCTGTAGGCAGGAGCATATTGGCATGGGGTTAGGAAATTTTAATGAAATTTTCAAGGGGTGAATAGAAGGGAGAAGGAATGTATTTCACAGGGGGAGCTGTGGTTTTGATGGGTTTCTTTAGTTTATGTAGAAATATGTTCAGGTGGTTGTGAAAGAGGTCGGACGGGTAGTTATGGAGGTTAAGGATGTTGTAAATGATGTTGAGTTCGGTGAATAAGGCTTGTTTTGTGAAGCATGCTGCTGAGGCTCTGTATATGAGAAAGTCAACAGTACACATATTACAACTGCAACACACCCCACACATACAGTGTGGGTGTGTTGTAGTTGTAATATATGTAATGTTTCAGCAAATGGGTTTTCTATATACAGTGGTCTTTACAGTGTTATTTTTGTATGTAACTGAAACATCCTGATAGTTTATATGTTTATTAGAAGGTTGTTTAAGTTCAAATTGTAAGTGGGGATCTACAGAGATAAGATGCTTTTGTATATGTATAATGGGCTGTTGCTTTGTAAGGATGATGATTTCGATGACGTATCTGTCATATAACTTAAAGCGCTGCCAGTGAATGGAGAACATGTGTTTTTCAATGTTGTGTAACATAAGGACTGCAATGGGTCCTAATATGGCCTTGCCATATGGCAGATATATCATCCTCCTCCTCACAAAACAGTACATGATACATATACAAAAGCATCTTAACTCTGTAGATCCCCGCTTACAATTTGGACTTGAACAACCTTCTAACAAACAAACTATCTGGATATTTCACAATCATATACAAAAAAATACAAAAAACAAATAAATAAAAACGTAAACACCACTGTATCCAAAAAAACCAATAAACAGAATACATTGTATACAGAATATACAAAAAAGAAATTCAATGCAATAAAGGTAATTCAAGATAAAGGGAGTCTTTTGAGTCAAACTGAGACCCTGAGACAGGTGTTTCAAGCTTGTTATGCTCTCTTTAACCAGGGCTAGCCAGCAAGTAAAGACTAAAAAAAAATACAAGGGGAAAAGTAATATACTTATAGAATTTTTGAGGGTCACTTTACTTTCTGAAATAAACTTAATTATAAATTTAAAAGGCTTAATACATGCAGGTCATGCTGAAAAGCAATGTATCCTTCATTTTTTATTTCCCAAAAACTCATTTGAAATAGTGTATAGAAATAGTATATAGAATGAATACTATTTTTGCCCTTTGATATGCAATGCTTGCATAGTTCTACTATTAAAGGTTGTCAATTGCATTAGTAATGAGGCAGATAAAATAGCCTGCAGTTATTAAAATTTAACTGGAGGAAAAATTTCTCTTATTGATCATCAAATAAAGCCTGATAATAAGACAGGGCTACTAATATCAACAAAGGAATACATATTTATGAAGCACACTTCAAATATGGCATATTCAGCCTGGCAAAATCTTATTCGTAGGCTTTTGAGATATTAATAATGTAGTGTATTAAATGTTACAATTAATTTCATGACATCACCATTATTTTTTAAATACAGTAAAGCCCCGATTATCCGCGGAATTGGGTGGCAAGGGTACTGCGGATAGTAAAAATCGCAGATAACCCGAAAAAAGACTAAAAATGAGGTGTAATCACGAAACAAATATTTCAGCATAAAAACTACATTTTATTATACAAAAAACATAATATGCAAAACTTTTAAAATATGTACAGTACAGCAGAAACCTTTCTGCAGAGCAAGAGCCTGCCACTCGTCCACAAATTCCGAGAAGGCCTATAGGATTATGATGCACAATAAACCTATCAGTAATTTTCGACCTTCGTACTGTAGGGCCTATTGTACTTTCCCTGTTGTTGGATTGGATTAAAATTGGTTTTTTTTTTTGAGGTTCGTAATTAAAAAATTTTTTTTGCGGCACTCGCAGATAATCGGGGCTCTACTGTAGTATTTTGCAATGCTACAAAAGTTAAAGCAGAGCATTCAAAAGAAATATGTCCTGATAGTATGCAGGGATTCCTCTAATGCAAAAACTAGCAAGATTTTTCATCTCTGTTTCCTGTCTTGGCTTAAATTTATTTTCCTCGTTTTTTAAAAGGAGGGACAAAATCAAAATATTAATTCATATAAAAAGATGAAGTCAAGAAAACTAGAAGTTTTGGCTCAATAAGGCTTAATCATAACATAATATCCATACATTTTATAAGTATGATAAAAAGAAAATAAATGTTCTTATTCCAGTATAATATATTTTTTTTTTTTTTTCCATTTTCATAAAAAGTACTTATCTCTGACATTAATTTCCAGATTCCCTATTACTTTTTTTTAAAAAAATTAAAAGTCAACCCATATCAAGTCCAATGTAATTACCAAGGTCTCCATTCAGCAGGCAAGGGGGCTAGTATTCCTTCTTTAGCAATCCACAGCAATTCAGGCTCCTTCTCTGGGATTACACCAATCGATTTGGCAAATTCTTGAACTTCTAAATTGAATACAAATCAAAAACTGACATTGAGAGTCATCCCAAAATTCATATGGTTATATCCAAATTACTCAATAGCAATTTTCATCATGTTAAAAAGATTAAAAAAAAAATAAAAAATGGTCAGAATGTTTCAGCTTAGTAATAAGCTATTATCAACTGTAATATAAATATTTTTAATACAAATCAAATTCATATTGGATTTTTAAGTTTATAAAGGGAAAAAAAAAGCTAAACAACACAGTATTTTCTTTAATTTATTAGTTTAAATGACATATCAAATGACAAAATGACTAAAATGTTAATTTTAATGAGTAAAATTAGTATTCCACTTATTTAGAGCCTATTGTTCTTCATAAGGACCTCAACATTTAAAATTTCACTTCATTTGAATATGAACTCTGATCAAATAGAATCAACGTCAAGATGAATAGATATTACAAAGAGGATAGAGAATGGAATCCAGATGATACTTTCATAAACTGAACATATAACGTAAGCAGAACTGGCCTCAATAAGAAATACAAGGATTGCCTAAAAAGTAAAGCACTACATACCTACATACCTAGCCCAAATGTATATTGCCCCTAGCTACAATTAATTTTCTAGTATGCTTCTTTCAAGTTTTTTTTTTTCCATTTTCATACAAAATTGTAAGTTAGGATTATCAGTACAACATTTCAATGGTTTCAATTAAAAAAAAAAAAAACTGCTGTAAAAGAATTTTTTTTCAAAGATATTCTTTCCTAAAAAGAATTGGTGGAACCATGTCTGTAATGTCTATGGGAGTGAAGTTAATTTATGAAGTAATCATAGAAACAGTGTCCCTGACAAGTTACGACATACTTATATCATCATCACTCATGAGCACTGATGCCAATCATCAGAAGAGTGATATCATTTATGAGTTTGGATATTCCCAGCAACATTTAAATTGGGTTCCATGAAATCTATCAATGTTAAAACAAAAATCAATTTCAAAAAATGGTATCAAACTTCATTTGTGACCAAAAAAGGCTAATATTAAATAGTACGATTACGATTGTCTAAATAATTCATTTAGAATTATTTCACGTTTACATTGAGAGATTATCTAAAAAAAAGTATGTAACAACCTATGAAAGTAATTTAGTATCTATCATTTCTGGTTGTATTTAATCCACAATTTAAAATTTTCAACTTTTTGTTACTTCACTGAGTGCTTGACATTATTACTTTTATATATATTGGATGAGTGCAAAAGTTCTACCCGTTTTTATTACCCATAAAGAAGAGCAAATAACACAAAATGAACAGTGCCTATTATTGTGCATAATCCCCATTGCTATTTAGGACCTCTTGCCATCTTTCTGGTAGGAGATGAATCCCACTGCGGTAAATTCCGGCGGTTTCGAGTCAAAAAAGTCTTGGATGGCAGTTTTCACAGCATCAAGATCATCAAAGATTTTCTGACTGAAGGAATTATTCAACGCACGAAGTAGGTGATACTCAGTTAGTGCCAAGTCAGGAGAATAGGGACGTTGGAGTAAAACCTCCCAACCAAAGCCCAGTAACTTTTGGCGAGTGATGACAGCAGCATGTGGCCTGGCTTTATCGTGATGAAGGATAACACCGCAACGATTGATGAGACCTGACCGCTTTGCTACCAAATTTGAATGCAGCCTGTCTAACTGTAGATAGTAGAAGGCAGCATTGATGGTTTGGTTGAGTGGCAGGACCTCCCAGTGAATTGTTCCCTGCACATCCCACCAAACACTCAATAACACCTTCTTGGGATGAAGTTCAGCTTTCGAAGTCGATGCAGGCGGATCAGGAAGGCGACGCTTTATGTTACGGTACGTAACTCACTTCTCATCTCCTGTCACAATTCTTGTCAAGAATGGGTCATTTTTGTACTGGGAAAGCAAGGAAACACAGGTGGCGATTCGGTCATCCCATTGATTAGCTTTCAGGTTATGTGGAACCCAACGATCCAACTTTCTCGTAAAACCCAACTTAACCAGCCGTCTCTCGACCGTTGTCCGGTGAATGTTGAAGGTCTCCGCTAATTCTTGCACGGTTGGGTTCGGGCTGTTCCTTATGGCTAAGTCAATATCGTCCTCTCCAACGTGTGATGGCAGTCCACTCCTAGTCTGATTTTGGCAGCTTCTGTCTCCTTCCCTAAATTTACGAAACCATCGACGATATGTGCTTTCGTCTATTGCATCCTCCCCATAAACTTGACAAACATTGCGACATGCTGCGGCTGCCATACTCTTTTTATCGAACTCGTATAACAAACAATGCTTTATATGCTCCTTCTCGCTTTCCATGTTAAACCCTCTGATATATTTTTTGAGATGATTAACTTTGTGAGACATGATGCATTTATATGTGAGGCATCCACATGTTTGATTGGCAGATGATTTGCGTCATTACAATGTCGTGTGAGGGCAATTCCATTGCAAATTTTCATATCCAAAAACAGGTAGAACTTTTGCACTCATCCAATAGATACGTACAATCTGCGATCAAATTAATAACTTAATTCCAGATATTGCCCTTTTTTTGCAAGCCAATACAGTGCTTATATCTCGCAGCACTGACTCTTATGAGACTTCAGAAGATAGATGGAAATTTGGCATACCTGTTTGTCGATACTGAATCCTTGATGATTCATCCAAACTGCAATTCTTCTGTCCCTGTGTTTGCAAAAGTGCCCAATATTATTGAAATCAGATAACCAAGGAGGACAGACATGAATTCATCCTCATGTTCGACAAACCATTTATGCACAACCTGTGCAACATGACATGGTGCATTACTCTGTTGGAATATACTTCCTCAAAAGACCACTGCCATTACAGGGAGGCACTTGATCTGCAAATAGCTAGTTGCATAAAGGGAATCTTCAACCCATATTAGGGTCCCAAACTGTCTTTTGAGAATATCCCCCGAATCATGACACCTCCACCAACAGCCTCAACTGATAATGAAGGGCAAAAGGTTGTTGTGAAGATCCATCTGATTCTGCACTGGAAATAACTGGAAGGGAAGAACACATCAGGGAAGAAAACATTCCACCAATCTTCCACGGTCTAATTGCAGTGTTCCTATGCAAAGGCAAGGCACTTTTACAGATGAGCACCAGTCAACGTGGGTACTGGATACTTATATAAATCAAATTCTGAAATTAAAATTACCGCTTTTCATATTAATAGAAATTTATTATTTTGATTCATATTCCTCTTAATCAAGCATATTTTCGTTTAACTTTAAATTTTAGATAATTGCAGGTGTTTTAATGAATTTCTTCTATGCATTTTTCATTTCAAAAAAATGTGCTAAAGTGAAATGTAATATGATGTCACTTATCATCTGACCTCCTCCCTCATCACACTGTCACGCTAAGCAACCCCCTCCCATGCGTATGTAGTTTAAAGACAGCCCCTACATAGCTTTCATTACTGCAAGACAAACTTGGATTATGGCAAGATCGTTATTAGAATAATTATGTAGTATAATTACAATAACATTTAAAATCTGAATATTGAGAAGCTTTGCTTTCCTGACATTATTTTTATTGTTGCACAATTCATAAATTTCTGTGGGAAGCTATATAATTTCAAGTTCAAAACACAACTCACTCACTAGGAAATTCAAATACTCAGTTTGTACTATTAGTTCTTTTTTAGTGTTGATTTGTTCATTTTTTTTTTCTTTGTCTTTGAAATAACAGAACAGATTTTGTTAAGCTATTAGAACTTCTTTCTGTGGTCCTTATTTTCATGTTCATCTTCATTACCAATCGCTCACATATCATTTACCAATCATTTAATTAGTGATTTAGTATTGTTTAAAAAATAGAAAGTAGGATTTGGAATAATAGCCACTTTGCAATTTAAGCTACACATCAGATATATCATCTTAACTTTGTTGTTCATCTTTTTAGCGACCCATTTGGGAGCTATTGTGATAGCGACCAAAATCGGTAGCTATTGCGTTTGTCCTCTCTATCTGTGTCTGTCCACCCCTAACAACTCCCGAACAGAAGGTTGGATTGACAAACAGATTTCACCATAGTGCTCAGAGGCCCAAACACCATTGGAATGGGGTATTTTCAGGGGCCAACACCCCCCCATGTCACTGTTGTCATTGAACCCACCTAAAAACTCCCGAACGAAAGGTCGGATCGACAAACGGACTTCAGAGGCCCAAACAATGTAGGAATAGGATATTTTCAGGGGCTCTCCACCCCCACCCCATGTTCGAGATATTTGGCATTACTTTCATTGGATTTCGGCTGTTAGCTTAAATGTTAGAAATGCAACTATCTCATTTCAATTGTGCTTAAGGTCTTCGACTCATATACTGAAGGTGGTCGGTTTGAATCCGTATACCTACTATTTTGTTTGCTCTTAATCTCTTTTTCTCAATGTCTGTGTGTTTCTTTTCTTTTTTCTTTTTTTCTATAGTGATTGTAGGGTGTAGTAATATTTTTTTGTAGTAGATTAAACACCTGATTAATAAATGATTTATTTATATATATTTTTTTAAACTGCAACATTCTATTTGTTTACAATACGAAATTGAATTGCTGAACTAAGAAACTTTGACCATTTCAATGAATTCAATTTCTTGGTGTATCTGGAGAACTGATTTAAGCATCTAAATGTTTGACAACTACAACATATCGATTTATATTATAATTTACAAGAGTTCCTGCCTTATCTTCATCATTTTCAGCTTGTTATTTAGAAGCATTTTAAGTTATTTTTATTCTAAGATTACATCATTCTTTCTGATATTTGGAGGATTATTTCAGCAACTTGGAAGTAGAGGAAAAATATAGCAATGAGCACTCGTTTGAAAAACAGTATTTAACTAGAAATCACATATTTGGACATCAGATATTTTTGGGCATTTGTTCCAATACTGCACCATGCAATGAATCTAGCTAGAAACAATTTGTGCAAACAGACTAATCAAGGAAGGGAATAGGTCCTGTAACTGTAGCCAAAGCTTATGACTAATTAGCAATTAGATACAGTTACAAGGAGAGCTGTGAAGTCATTAAAGAATTTTGTTGACTCCGACTCCATTAATCATGTCATTACAACTCTGACCTACCAATTTATCACATACAATCATATATATATATTAAAAAAAAAAATACTGTATTGATAGTGCAAATGTTATGGTTCAGCTTGATAAATTTTTCTAGAATATGAATATATTTGACAAAAGATGGCTTTATTTTACTGTATGAATATATTCTTTAAAGAGCCAACTAAAAAATTATATATTTAGTACTACTTATAGCTTGGTTCTGAGTACTACTTTTTAAGTGATTCTGAAAACTGTAATCATTAGTGATTTTAGCATATAAATTATATAAAATAAATTAATAATATATAGTATTTATATACAGTCCGTTTAGATATCCGAGAACCATGACAACACAGACGATTCTACCCCACAAAGGGATGATACGCTGAGATGGGCACTTTCTTAAATCCTGTTTTTCTTTTAGTATCTGTTATTTTTGCAATAGTATTTATTCTTTCCATAATTCTTTCCCGAAAAGCGCAAATAGAACCCAGCTACTAGTAAACTAAAACTATAAAAAGTAAACATCCCATCTTCCTCGCCCCTATTTGGAAGAAATCGAAGGAGACCTGACGCATGCGCAAAAGCGCTGAAAGCTCTCCTAAACCAAAAAGAACAGTAAATATAAATGTAGTAAACACTACACAAATCAGAACATTTTCAGAATTTCCTATTTAGATCACTTTTCCAATAGAAATAATAAATGATTAAAAAATAGAATTTCAAATAAAGGTTAAATTAATCCAAGAATGAGGCTATTAGGAAGTTTGAATATTTTGATACGTTTCTCATTTGCTATAATTCTATATCTTAGCTAGAATATAAACACAGAACAATTAAATATTAAAAGTTTACACTTATCATATACAGTGAAATAAATTTTATTAATTCAAATTTTGTTCTCAGAATAAGAAATGATTTTATTAAATCCTCCTTCATTGATGCTCTCAAGTCAGTTTTAATAATTCAGAGGAAAGGAAACAAATGTTCTCGCTACATTGTTATGTTGGTGGCAAAGCTGTAACTGCTAAAACAACATTTGTACTATTGACAGATGTTGAGGGATTGACTCAATAAAATTTATCTTTAATTTTGTCTTACTTCTTTTAATGCATTGTTAAATGCTAACTTAAATTCAAATATTTCAGTTGGATTGTTTTCTTGTATTTCCTTCAAGTTTAATCATTGACATTTTGAGCATTCCTAGTTATTGAGATGTTTCTTAATTATTCATTTAAGTTCTTTATGCCATTATCTGTTAGCCTAGTACCAATTTGTGATAAGGTGAAAATTACATCTTTCCATTCCTTTTAAAACTTATCAGAAATCAAACGATTGCATTGGACAACAACGCTTCAAGTTCTTTTACTTCTTTCCATTCCTTATAAAACTTATCAGAAATCAAACGATTGCATTGGACAGCAACGCTTCAAGTTCTTTTACTTCTTTCCATTTTGCTTCTGATAATATTATGTGAGGGTGTATCATCTCAAAGAGAAAACGTTTTATTCTAGGAGATGCTATACCATTAGGTATGCAGTGTGCTGTTTTGTCTAAAATTGCCCCTTTCCCTGCATGTCACATTCAATCTATTGTGATGTTCTTGTAGCTATCACAATATTTCTTAAATAGGTTATGAGATTTGCCAAATAAGTTTCTCTTAAGCCATCAAGAAATTCAAGTCGAAGAGCATGGGCAGCACAGCATATGTGGTGGATCTTCAAGAACCTTCCAGCAGAATCCATAAATTTATCAGCATCATAGTTATCACTGTTTTCCAGGATGGAATCCACATTATCACCTAGGTTTACCACCACTTCATCTTTCTTAAGTTTCTCAATGATGCTCATCATGTTATTGACTTTGTCAGAAATAACTGATAAAAACCTGTTCTTTTGTAATGCCAAACTCTTCTGAATCACTAAGGACTTGCTTTTGAACATATTCACTACCATGGTGAATGCGAGTGTCTCTTACCCTCAGTGTGTGCATGACATCATCATTTCTATCATCCACGAACTGAATTAACTCTCTGGCAGATGCAAGCATCCTTTTCAGATGAATAAATCATCCAACAACAAGTTCCTTGAGAATATTCTTTGTTTTTTGGTGCATCCAATATCACCGTTCTAATACAGTTTCTTTCTAATGTCCAAATTTCTGAGCCATTTCCCCATTCAAAGCAACAAAAGCTGGAGTCGAGAATAAGCATTTTTCACTTCCAGTGGAATGATGGACCTTCTAAATTTTATTGCTGTTATGAATACATTAATTTTTTCATTCACAAAATACATCATAACTAGAGATTGATTTGAAGAAATTGAGGCCCGTTTCATACATTTGGCGTCCTTTCAGGAACAATTTTCAACACACTTGGATGATGATGTTTTAGATGATGCTTAAATTTCTTGCTCTTGTCAGTTCCTTCACTACAGTCAGTGCTAATTTTGTCAATGAGATTTTACTTCTTTAACGTTGGCTATTTGGAAAATGTAATTATTGGTAATTGAGAAATTTTCAAACACTACTGATTCTGTCTTCATTCTTTAAATGCCATTATTAAGACTTTGCCCAGAAAAAAAAATCCCCTGCAGATTTAAACAAACATCCGACTTAGTTTACCAATCACGTCTTCATTTGCACAGTTGGATTCACAAATCAAGTCCCAAACTCCATACATTCTAGCTCTAAATGGACTTCTGATTATTCATTTGCCTCTTTTCACCATTGCCTTCTTTAACTAGTTACATTGGGATCTCTAATTTCATGTCAATCATCCATCTAAGCAGTGGGCGTAAAGGGATCCAAGGGGAACACGAAGCTGTCTCTCTTGGGCCTAACCAAGCTCTCTTTTAAAAACCAAAGTCTTCGCGTCCAAATCTCACTTCATATCCACCCATAGTGATTTTCGAGAAACATCTGCTTTCCCTTTTTCAAGTCATAAATCATGTGGAAAATTTTATATTGGAGAAACTAAACGGACCATTTTCGAACATGTCAAAGAGCACGGTAGAGCCCTGAAAAATAAAAATTCTGATATTTCTGACATAGCTGAACTTGCTTAAAACTAGGGCATATTATGAACCCTAATGTCAAAATTATTTTTAAAGAAACAGATTTAAAATTAAGAAAAATTCTAGAGAGCTGCATAATTCATAATACTAAAGAGCCAAATTTTAACAGGTATGAGGGTACAAACATAGACCCTAATACTATTTTATTAATTAAGGACTTTATTAAAATAAATGTTAAAATAACTGCTTCTTCGATGTATTTAATTATTAATAATGTCTTTATTATTTAGTAATAGAGATCCCTTTGGTCTAAGGCCAACATGACTCATATATTGACATAACATTGTAACAAATAAGTTTGTTGACTCTTCATGTCTTTACAATTTGTTGGGTTATCAACCATTTTTGTTTGTTGTTTGTAAATTAGATTCTGTTCCCATTTATTTATGGCTTGAAAAAGGGAAAGCGGATGTTTCCCGAAAATTTGCTTTAAGTATTTGAAAGAAATATTTTTAATTACTCATGGAAGAAAGGTGAAGTTATTTTATATCTTTTCTAATGGGAAGTCACTGTTACAAAACTGTATTTATCTCCTAGTCTGGTTAAATGATTTAGGAACATAATTTTGACTTCCAGGAATAATCAAAGCATATTTGCAGAGAATTGAGACATCTGTTGGGAATATCAATAAAAAGAGATAAGAAATGCAAGAAGAAGAAATAAAGTAAAAGTGAATATTATATCTTCTTAAAAACGCCAAAAATTCAATTAAAACAATTATAAACTATATCTTACTACTACATCTTGGCTATATTTCGTCTTTTTTTTTTTATATAGTCAAGATGTAGTAGTAAGATATAGTTTATGTGTGTTTTTATTAAAAGTGAATACATTGAAAGAATATCAGAAATTTAAAAAACATTGTATGGAAATGTCAGAAAATTACAGTATAAAATAACAAATACGTCAAAAAATACTGTCAATGAGTGATCGAGAATATCAGGACACACCAGAAAACACTAGGATAATCTATATTAATCCATCCGTTGACAATAGACTACTAACATGGAGATTGAAGATGAAGAATTATGGAAAAACAGGCCTTGTATGGTAACCAATATTAATTGCAGAATCATAGCTTGTTTTACTCTAGAATATTTTAGAATGTGATTCAAGCAGAAAGACCTAATGCAAACAAAACAGGTCAAACTTTTCCAATCAAAATAAAGTTAATTAAAGGATCATTCCACATTAGTTCATTCAGGCTATGACACCCATCATCTCAGATTTTCATGACACTTCATATACTTTCTTCTTACACCATGGTAAGAAGATGTGCAAAAATTTTTCTAACTAAGCAATTTTGCGTTATAAGGATCAAAGTTTGTTAAAAATTAGTAAAATTCCTTTTCCAAGACTCCTCTTTTTTACATTTGAACACCTAATAGAATTGTAGCTTTGAAAATTTACTTGTATGTCCACAAAAAAGTGCAGAAAAAAAAAAAAAAAAAAAAAAAAAAAATGGTCCTGACCTATTCTGTGATTGACAAAAAAAATTTATGAATTGTAAATTTTAGAAAAATTTTGTCGATGAATATTGCATCACAGAAACTACATTTACACCATGTGGCAGAAGAGGCACCACAACGTATATTTTTTTATATTTAAACCTTAAGAAGTGCTGTAACAGGCTATGAAAGAAAAACAGGTGGGTTTTTGATTGCTTATTTAACAGTAAATACAACTTTAAATGAAGTTTTGATCTCGTGAGTGTATTTCTACCAATTTCTTATTCAACCATCATTGTGTGCTAATGTTACGATGTTAAAGCATGAAAGAAAAGGTATATATGAGAAAGGTAAGGTTTTTGTATATGAACTAGAGTTTACTATATATATTTTATCAACCAAATGCTCACAAATCACATGATAAAACGGTTTTAAAAAAAATTCTTATCTGATTTCAGGCGCTGTCTGAATTGTCTATAATTGCCAGTGGAGTTCAAGCTGGCTTTGAATCTATTCAGCTTCCTTTGGTGGGAAGTAATACACCCTTCCAATATCTGTTGTAGGAACACTGACACAAGCAATGATGTTGTTCACTGGAACTGATCATCTTTTCCTCTTGGCCAGTAGAAGGATGGTGCAGGACCAAAAGGATGCAGGAACTTGATGTCCACATCACCTTCATCTTAATTTATCTGTAATACTAGTCCAAAAAGCCAGTAGTAATCATAGACACATGCAATCTGTGTGTTTGTTATTTGTGACACTGTGAGTGAGGATTATTTGTTTGAATAATTACACAGGCCTGCGAAGATTTCCCGGCAAGAATAATTATATGTAATATAAGTAATGTCTAATGTTCTGATATTAAAAATAGGTCCAGTTGTTGCGAAACACGTACAGATTCTTCAAAATTCCACGTTTTGTTTATGTTTAGTGTGCTTTAATTTCCCTAATAAGGTTTGCATGCAACGTACATAATAGAGGTATGTAAATATCTGAGATGAAAGATCTTGTCTTTATTTCCACACTGGAGAGGGTTAGGAATATGTGCAATTGTTTGAAATGTAACAGCTACAGTTTGTGCAGTTCCAATACAAGTCATTACGCCAAGAGCTTGTTCTTTTGTCCAAATGGGAATTAAAATTTGATCCTGCCATTTTTCTGTAGAAGCATACAACGTGCACTTGAAGTTGACAGTGTGTTAATATCTGTTTGTTAATGGCAAATTTCAATGGTGTTCGTAAGCAAGACTGTGTTAACAATCCAAACTCTTTCTGTTATATACGTGGGTCTTATACGATAAAAAAAGCAGGAGAGAAATATTACACCATTTATCAAGAGCATTGGCATATTTTAAAATGAAGTTAGGCGACCAGGACAAGAATTTTGCTCCTCATGTAGTTTGTAAAACTTGTGCAGAAAATCTGAGGCAATGGTACAGAGGGCTATCGCCATCAATGCCATTTGGAATTCCAATGGTCTGGCGGGAACAAAAAAAATCATATCGATGACTGTTATTTTTGTGTGTGTAAGGAATATGGATTCAATAAGAAAAACAAAAACCAAATTTTGTACCTAATCTGCCATCAGCGATTAGGTCTGTGCGACATGGACCAGATATTACAATTCCAAAACCACCAATAGCATTACCAGAGAGTGGATCTTTGCCATCCTCAAATGCAGTGGAAGTTGATGATGACTTTGTACTAAACAATGTCAGTTTATTTTGATTATTTTGTTTTTTCATTCCCATGACATGTTTTTATTCTCAGTTCACATTTTATTTAATTAATTTTGACTTAGTCTTTTGAATTAAATTTTGGGTTAGATTTATTGATATATTAAATCAATCATGTTTATCTTTCTTTTAATCCTTCTGGTCATCTTGTTTTTCATTTTCTTTAATTAATTTATTACCCTTCTTGTTTCTATTTTATATTCTTTTTATTGTTCTGTTTACATGAGAATTTTCATTTAGTTAATTTTTCCCCTGGGCATTAATCTGTCAATTAACTCTTCCTACGTCACCTGTAAAACTATTGGCTAAATTTTTATGTCTATTGATGACATGATCACGTCTATACAATCAGATATTTTGTCAGGGAAAAGATATATAAAAAAAGAAGATAATGACAACACAGACACCAACTTTGAGAGTTCTTACTCCTTAATCGCCATCTCTCAATTGGTCTTTATTTTAGGATTGTAAAACTCTGTCTGTTTTCGTTGTTTTACTTATTGGGTTGGTCGCATTGTGATTAATGATCAGCCTGAAATAATATTTGTTTGTTGTGAAAAACATTGGACGTTGGTTGTTTTTCTCAGTAGAATGGAAAAGAAAACCAATTCCCCTCATTGTCAGCAATTCGAAAAAGACTTAAGAGACAAAGGAATCACAGACTTATTGTCTCTGCAAAGTACCGAGGGGAACATCAAGATTTTCGGAGACGGCAGAGAACAGCAATGATCTCCAGAATGAACTACTGGATACTGAGTGTTTTGGACACATTTCCCAAATCCCAGCTTTGTGTTTGTAGCCGGCAAGTTCTCATCAGCGGTGTACGCTTCATTATTCCGCTGATGTGTCTGGCTGCACAGTGGCACAAATGTGTGCATTTTATTTCATTTATGTTAAAAACTAGAAATAAGTGAAAAATTTGCTTTGTAAATCTGGGATCCCAAATTAAATGACAAAGTGTGCGATGGTGATTCTACTGTAAGTACTCTTCTTCTATAATATTAACTGTAGTTCAAAGAGACAGAGAAAATTCTCCTTACGAACTCATCGATACCAAAGAACTTTGAAAACTGTCATAACCACGATCACATTATTTTAAACATTTTTCTTTATATCTGAAATAATATCTGAGTTTGAATCATTGTGTGTATTTTGATAATAAATTTTAAGAGATTTGTATAAATATTTTAGTTAATAAGTTCATTATCTTGATGTTTGCATTTATTTTGCCCGATATAGATTTAGCTTACATTCATCTTCTACTCTTACGCTTCGATATTTACTCTTTGGGCCCAGCACTATTGACTATGTAATTGTTTACATTTAATCTTAGTTACTTTGAACTCTAATTATATAGCAGAATATTTGTTTTGATGTTCATTTTTCCTTTTTATCTTACTAAGATATTTGAGATTTTCATGTTAATTTTTTTTTTAATGAGTTGATCAGGTTTTTTTTTTTCTTTTCTGTTATTTCTGTAAGAACTGTGACTATATATTAGTACCACAGCACAGTTTCTCTGTTTACATCTTTTCTTTTGGTTGGATAGCTTGCTTTATAGATTTTTGAGACAAAATTGGTAGCAGAGTTTTATTATTATTATTATTGTTCACAGAAATTACATCTTCCGTGTCAACAGACAATAATAATCCACGTCTTTTCAGTCAGTCTGATTTAAATGACTTAGTGCGCGACTTGGGTCTTACTAAAGAAAAGAGTGAACTTTTAGAGTCACGATTAAAAGAGAAATCTTTTACTTCCTGGAACAACTTCATATTGTTATAGATATTGAGAGGAGGAACTGAGACAATTTTTTGTTCATGAAGAAGGAACTGTATATTACTGTGATAACTGTGGCTTAATTGGTCATCTTGGAACTGGCTATGAAGCAAAAGACTGGCGTGTCTTTCTTGATTCAAGCAAAAGAAGTTCAAAAGGTTTTCTTCTACATAATGGGAATGAACTTGCTTCAGTGCCAATCACCCATTCAACATCTCTTCTTGAAAATTATCACAATTTACGCATTGTTTTGCAAAAACTGAAATACAGTGAACCCAAATGATACATGTACTCTGATCTAAAAGTGTGCGGTATCTTATTGGGGCAACAATCAGGATATACAAAGTTTCTTGCTTTCTCTGCGAATGGGAGCCAAGAATAGACACTGGTCAGTTTCAAAGAGTTTCTGCCAGGAAAGAAAAACATAGTAAATACTCCATTAATTGACACACAAAATGTGTTATTACCCCCATTACATATAAAACTGGGAATAATGAAGCAGTTTGTTAAGAGTCTGGATGGAAGTAGTTCCTACTTCCAGTACCTTTGTCAGAAATTTCCAGGGCTTTCTGATGCAAAATTAAGGAAGGTATTTTAGCCAGCCCCCAGATTCGGAAGCTTATGCTAGATCCTGCATTCACAAGGTCTATGAACGAAATACAGCTTCAGGCTTGGAAATCGTTCAAGGATGTTACCAATAAGTTCCTGGGTAATATTAAAGATAACCAAAACCAACAAATTGTCAAAACCATGCTGGGCAACTTCCGCAACTCTAATGTAACATGAGTTTAAAGTTACACTTCTTGCATTGTCATCTCCACTATTTCCCAGAGAATTTTGGGGCACTTCAGTGAGGAACAGGGAAAATGGTTCCACCAAGATATAAAAGAGATGGAACAAAGATACCAGGGGCGATGGGACATCTCCATGATGGCTGACTACTGCTATCTAGTGAGAGATAACCCTGTTTATATGGAATAATTGTCATTCTTAACTCAAACCTTGTTAATACACTTAATTCCTAATAATGATTTAAAAAAAAAAAAAAAAACTTAAATTATGAGGGGATCGAACCCATGACCTTCACGTTATTAGCACAATGCTCTAACCAACTGAGCTAACTGAAGCCATTGCAAAGCATTGTGGGATATGTGTCCACAAACAAACAAACCGGGTATAAATGGCGTCTTTCAGAAGCCTAAAAAGAGTCTTGGAAAAGGAATTTTACTAATTTGTAACAAACTTTGACCCCCTATAACTCAAAAATTGGTTAGAGATAGAGGAAAAAAAATTGAACACCTTCCTAGCATGGTGTAAGAAGAAAGTATAGCAAGTGTCATGAAATCTGAGATGGTGGGTGTCAAAATATAATTTTGCTGATGAACTGATATGGAATTACCCTAAAATAAATAAGTAAAACAAATGGTAACTATGGAGTGCACAATGGAACCAAAAGATTTTGCACCCCTAGCTGTCACCGCGGAGAGTCTGGGACGGCAGTTTCATTCTCTCTATGGCTCATCAGCCAGACAAACTCCAACAACGACAAGCTGAGAAGGTGCAAACATAAGAATCCCATTCTTGCTCCCAGAAGCAGAAGCTCACAAAAGCAAAACAACCAAAAATACACAATAATAGAAAAAATGTCAAATCCTTGGCCTGCATTCAGTAAGGCTCAATTTGTCTAAAGCATAAAACAAAGCTTTTAAACTAACCAGTTTAAGTAATAAATTTTACATGCCTATTAATTCAATAAAATGGTAACTACAAAAGCCCTTCTTTATGTGCCCTCCATAGTAACCATTTTGTTGAATTATTAGGAGCGTAAAAGTTTTTATTACTTAAACTAATTAGTTTAAAAGCTTTGTTTTATGCTTTAGACAGATTCCGTTTGAGCCTAGCAGAATGCAGGCCAAGGATATGCCATTTTTTGTATTATTGTGTATTGTTTATGGGAGTAAGAGTGGAATCTTTATGTGTTTGCACCTTCTGAGCCTATCGTAGGTGGAGTTTGTCTGGCTGATGAATCCTAAAGAGGATGAAACGGCCATCCCAGACTCTCCCCAGTGACAGCTCGAAGTGCGAAATCTTTTGGTTCCTTTATGCCTTCCATAGTAACCATTTTGTTCAATTATTAGGCATGTAAAATTTGTTATTAACTTTTGAGCACCATTACAATTCTTATTCAACACAAAATTATTTGTGGGAATGAATTACCTTTGTGTAAAAGACTATCTTATCTATGAAATTAATTTTGTTTAACAATCAGTAAGTTGTCAAGAAGAAAACAAGGACTATCTACTGCAATTGAGTCAATTGAAGGATTTATATACTTTAAACTACATTCAGCTTTGAGAAAAATTCAAACTATCAATGGATGACTAAAACTTTTTAGATAGTCAAGTTTTCGGGTTTTCTTAAAAAATAAATGTTGCAGGGCATATAAATCATATTAAAACAATTTTTAATCATTCTCTTTCCTTTTTCTTTTCTAGCCCCCCCAAAAATATTAAGGTTTAAAAAAGTTGCCACAATTTATTATTTAAGTTGCCTAATTAATTTTTACTAAGTTTCTTGATTTGTATACTTCCTTATATCTACTAAATCATACATTAAAATGTTAAATACACAACTTGTGTTTGTTTCAAAATTTTGTGACCTAATCTATCTATTTAAGAGAATAATTACTGTAAAATACTGACTATTGTCATTTACTATTTCATCCAATAGGAATGACTTATTTCCATTGGTCTGATTTAGGCTAAATGTTGTTTTAGCTTTAATTAGCAAGGAATGAGGTCTGTTTATATAACTCATCCATTCCTCTTTCCTATTACGTAAACTTTTCTCTCAAAGATTATTTAAAACAATTGTATGTAATTAAATAACAGGCTTCACATCGTTATTTTGCCAAGGATTTAAGAAAAAGATAAAAAAAAAAAATGGGGTTACAGAAAAACAAAAACTATGTTAAGTTACTATATCCGATTGATTCCAGTTGTGCATTGAATAGAAAATAAGAATTTGG
>JAFIDM010001028.1:18560771-18576408 GCA_023159025.1 Thereuonema tuberculata | reverse complement strand
CCGGGTGAAAGGAGGGCTTGTTCCGGCCCTGACTATGCTTAATGCGTGACCAAAATCTAACGTGACTCCGTCACTCTACTCTGCAACTATTGCTGCTGCCTTATCAATGCTTGTTTATCAGTGAATTAGCAAACTTTAGCCTTATTTTTAATAAAATTTCGGTAAGTATGGATTGTCAGTTGTTGCGGTAAGTCAAATAATCATCAATAAGCAGAACAATCACGTTGTCGTGTGAGAGTGGCGGGAACAATAATTTTCATGTGGCTTAAACGAGGAATCGGCAGCCATTTTCTCGCTCGGTTCATATTTTCTTTTTTTAATTTCTGATTGAAGATCAAAAGCGTTTAATTATTTTAATAAACATATGTAAGAAAAGATAAGATGGGCTTTTTATAAAAAAATATAAATAAATTAAGAAACTGGAAGCGAATCGATGAGATTATCGTCTCGTTCTCGCAGAAAAGAGCCCATAATCATTCTCTACGATTTCTAAAATAAACCGTCTGAGGAAATTCTATGTTGCATTTATTCTTTGTTTTAATTTGTAATGAACTGTTTATAGTGGTTATACTGATCTATTAACAATTAAAAGGTTTACTGTTTGCACATCGTTTGGCCTGTGTCGCCGTTCTGAAAATATGCATCCCACAACATACAAGTCACGGCCATCTTCTAAAATCCAGGTCTCTCATCAATGTTTGTCCATCTTGAAGAATATCGCACCCCAACCCTGTTTCGTTTTACTCCAGCCATCGCTGTAGAAATGAATAAAGAGTTTACAAATAATATGTCATCGTTGCTGAAAACTTCCATCATTCACAACTTTGCCGCAAAAACTGATTTCCTGTTTCAGAGCGGCGATGCTTGGACACATTCCCGCTGATTGTAGATTATTGCGAGCTGCTTTTCTTATTGTGAAATATTTCATTAGTTATAAAGTTATTTTTTCACTTTGTGTTTAATTCGTTTTTTAAATTGTCCATCCAATATTAACACACTTAAAAAGAACTGGTTATAAACTTATTGTGTAAATTAGTTTTTCATTTATATTTTTAAAATTCTCGAAGTGACCCCGTTTATTTAGTCTTCTATCAATATTTGCATTCAGTTATATAGATGGGAACCCTCGAGAAATAAGGTCAATATTAAGCCGTTAAATACTTCTGCTTTTGATGGTTTTATAGACATCTCTTTGCTTCGAAACTATTTGTCAGTCTTCATCATTAGAAATACACAGAGTGCAATATCTTTTAAAAACCCAACAGTATGTATAATATTTACATCCAATAATCTTGGAGTTTAGAGTCGTGAAAAAGTGCTGAACGATTTTCACTTGGAATCGAAGATATTTAGAAAGAAAGTGTGTTTTTCATTTAAGGGGAAACTTAAAGCTAGACGCACATTTGTTAACATCAGCATTTGCGAAACTGACTTGCGCGGCTTGCGGTGATTTCCAAATAGCGCATATATTTCAGTTGTCGCCGCTCTCAAACCTTGGCCGTCATGCATATTTTGGGACCAGCGATACGGGATAAAACATGTGTTAACAGTAAACCTTTTTATTTTTGATAGATCAGTATAGCCCAATATAAACAGTTCATTACAAATTAAATAAAGAATAAATGCAATATAGAATTAGAATTTATTTTAGAAATCGTAGTTAGAGATTTTGCGATTATTTCGGCGAGAAACGAGCCAAGAACCTCATCGATTTGCTTCCAACTTTTTTCTTTCTTTATTTTTATTTATAAACCTCTTTAAGCCCATCTTACTTTTTCATATACATGTTTACTAAATATCTTTACTCCGATGATTAACGCTTTTTGATCTTCACTCAGAAATTAAAAAAAAAGAAAATATGAATCCAGCGAGAAAATGACTGCCGATTCCTCGTTTAAGCAACATAAGTGTTTCGTGATTGGTTGTCTGAAAAAGTTCGTTCCTGCCACTCTCGTACGACAATGTGATTGGCCTGCCATTGATTCCATTACCATTAAATAGAGTATTTACAAGGGCCAACACCCCCTCCCCCCATGTTTGAGATATTTGCCATTGTTTTCTTTGGATTTCCACTATTAGCTTATATGTTAGAAATGCTACCATTTTATTTCAGTTGTCAGCTACAGCTTGATCGGTAAAGTCTCGGACTCATACGCTGAAGTTTGTCGGTTCTAATCCATATATCTACTTTTTGTTTTTTTTTCTCAATGTCCACGTGGATTTTTTTTTTCTTAATAAAAAAATTGAAAAATAATGATTTAAAAAAAAAAGGAAGTGTATTAACGTAAGGAAAAATAAAAAAAAAGTTAGGAAAATATTATTATGGGTCGCCCTTAAATTTATGATTTAGCACAAAATTATATTCACTTGTTTTGGTAGATGTTTCAATTACAGAGGAAGGATTTCATCGCTGGAATACGGATTTTGATAAAAATTAGCAGGGACATAGTTTTCGGCTTGGAAAACACGAAAACTTATGTCTCAAATGCTGAGTGAACACTGGTCAATGCCTTTGGGCAATTAAAAATTGTAATTGAATTCAAATACAAAAATAGTACAAATACTTACAAACGAACGTAGATGGTCGAGTGGTCTAAGGCGTGAGAAGTTTAATCCATTGGCTCAGGATCGATTCCCAACACATGCATTTTTTTAATCATAATTTAATTTGGTTTTAATTAATTTTGAGTAGTTTTACTTAATTTTTCAGTGCTTTTAAAGCATTTTTAATCATTGCTAATGATTACAATTTATTTGTAATAATATTTGTGCCAATTATGTGCAATTTTACAGAAGAAACGGTGCTGTTCGAATGGAACAGATCACTATGGCGAGATAATATAGTGTTTTAAAGTATCTACAATTCAAATGTAATGATTCATTACAGCGAGTGTTTTTATGACAATTCTATTGATTTTAAGCTTAATTATATCTGTTATTGGAAAATTAATCATACTATTAATAGGCAAAATGGATGTTCGGATGTATGTTTGTTTGTCACCAAAGTGGAGAGCACGGGGAGAGAATATTTTAAAGTGTATTTTTAATTTTGTTAGCGTATTTTGAATTTTAAAAATACTGATGCAAAGTCGAAAAGCCTTCCCGATTGGTCAGTTAAAGCCTTCCTGTGATTGGCTGAATCAGGAGGCCAATCGGCTACGCATCGAGTCCTCTCACCAAGTGGCGGACCGAACAGAGAGCGTCGCCGGTGGCCCTCTCCGAGTGACGGACCGGAAAGACAGCTCTATCTTTGATTCTCGGAATCCAGTCCGATCTGTATATATACCTGTAAATAATTGTAAATATAGTGTGTGTGCCTTAGATTAAACCAAGGCGTTAGTCTCTGTCATTTCGACCATACATCAATACACTAACAAATGTCTTTTTGAAAAGAAAAATTAGTTGATTTAATGTTGGTGTGGTGTTCAATACTTACTTAAAATGTTATACAAAAACAAATAATCTTTAATTATTTTAATTCAATCCAAAAATTTTAATTCAAAAACAAGTAAAAAAATGAATTCTTAAGTATAAACAAATTATAAACTCTTGCATCTATTCATTTAGTGAATAATAAAAAAAAAAAAATGAACTAGAAATAAAAATTCCTAAGCCCCTGCAAGGCATTGTGGGGCACTGTCTCATAGACTTAATTTGGAGAAGCCTATTATTTTAGGGCAGGAGGTTAATTTTTTTCGCCGAAAGTGCCAGGAAAGCATGTTGATATTAAAAAATCAAGAATCGTACAACGATGGTCTTTCGGTCAGCGCTATATAATTGCCATAGCACAAGTTCAGCAAAGAAATGTTGGAAGAATTCCAGTATTGGTTAAGGTAAATGTTTAAAAGTCAATACCTCCGAAACAAGTCTCTCAGGAAAACTTTATGAACGATTAAAATTGAACAATAATAATGTTTATACACAAAACATCGTCTATAAAGAGATTTTTGAGAATTAAATAATTCATCAATCTAGATGTTGAAAAATAGTATTAAAAGTTTTCAGTTCTTTATAGTCATCAATCAACTATCAAGAAATGTTCAACAAGGAAAAACACGAAATTATAACCATGATGCTGAAAATGTGACGGAGACATGAGAGTGAGAGCTTTTGAAGGTCTCGGTAATAAATGACAAAATCTGTAAGTAGAATTTGTATTGAATGTACAAATGTACGCTACAAATAGATCGAATGCATGCTGGGTTTATACATTTTATTCCTTTTAAAAAATGAGCTTAGAACATCATTTTCAATCTTGTGTTTAAAAAATTGCACGGTATTTCAAAAATGTGGAATGTGTTTTACTTCCGTGAATACTGTTATCTGCGGAATTGTCCGACCCCATCAAAATGAAGTCATCGAACTCCAAACCTCCTGAGTGGGGAATGGATTCGCCCGACCCAGTCTCCCTCCTGAAGAGTGGACTCTTTCAAGAGTGAAAGGGAGGCTAGATTCGGCTTTAAAATGACAGCGCAGAGACGGCCAAGGCAGTTCGTCTGCGGCAAGCAGCCGCCATCTAATCTCCAGTCCGGAGAAGAGAGGCAGACGATTCACAGGCAGCAACGAGTAGTTCGAACTCCTCCTTGCCCGGAGAAGAGAGCAGAGATCCCCGGCATTAGACAAAGCCACCCTGCTTACGGAGTAGCAGAGGCCGTTATCCGCTCAAGTCAAGCAGATCCCCGGCATTAGACGAAGCCACCCTGCTTACGGAGAAGCAGAGGCCATTATCCGCTCAAGTCAAGCAGATCCCCGGCATTAGACGAAGCCACCCTGCTTACGGAGTAGCAGAGGCCGTTATCCGCTCAAGTCGAGTAGATCCTGGCATTAGATGAAGCCACCCGGCTTACAAAGAAGCAGAGGCCGTTATCCGCCCAAGTAGTGCTGATTACCGGCATAAGAAGGAGTCATCGGGACTCAACGGAGAACACCTACAGTGACAGAATCCCTTCCACAAGCAGCCCACGTCAACGGCCAGAAGGAACTCCAAAAACTGTTCAATAAAGTTATTTGTATTCAGTATTCAGCCTTCAAACTGAATAATCTTTAATTGCCTTACCTGTTTCGTAATAAAGTACCCCCTATCTACCTACCTGCATTCAATTAAGGTAGCAATATTTCACGGGTTGCAACTAGTTATTATTAATTGTTATTGAAAACAATTGTGTAAAAATGTAAATTCAGGCGACAGAGGAGTTAAAATGGATATTTCGCAGGCATTGACCATACTAAAACATGGCTTTCGAAGGGATTTATAGTTTGTAAGATAGTCTTAGATAGGATCTATGCAATAACAGCTCTCTCATAGATGTGAAGTATGACAATTTTTAAAATAGTTCTTTACAAATCTTCTCAGTTACTTAATAGGAAAGTAAATAAAAAAAAAATAAATTGATGAAAAGTATGGAAAGAGTAATATGTTTTTTCATTCCATTACCAATAACAAGTTAGTTATTCAAAAGCATGGTGTTATCTATCGTTACCATTAAAAGTAACTGTTACTAGAAAAGGCATTAGTAATAATGATCTTCATATCACTATAGACAAAAGATAAAACTCACACCTTCGATCCTGAAACCAATATTTCGTCTTTATAAACTTAGACTTTTTCAAGGTTTAAAGGGCTGATCGCACTATTCCGTCTCCGTTGTGTTTATGAAATGTCTTTGTATCCGTCATCGGCAAAATCGTTGCGCAGTTTACCGTCGCAAGTTACGTCAAGCAGAAACGGAAGTAGACTGAAAGAGGAAACGGAAATTCTTCTTCTAATTCATTAGCGGCATTTCGATTCTTCAACATGCAAAATATCTTTACAAAGGTGACATCTGCACATTCTGACGCATAACATTAATTTATTTCAGTAAAAATATTGTTTATTTTCGAAAAATAATCTCCTCAATGTGATATTTAATTCGTAATAACCTTCGATCCCATCGAAGCGGCGAACAAAATGGCGCCGGCGACCTTCCTATCAATGTTGAAAATTTGTAGAAATAAGTCAGTGCTCTGTGATTGGATGTTGCCTCATACACACGATCTGATTGGCTGGCCTTACGTTTGAGGAGACGTATATGTTCGTTGATTTCAAGATATCCGTTGTGTCAATTCTGAGACATAAAAGCAATTATCTTACAGAAACTTAACGAGAGACGGAGATAGACGTAATAGTGCGTATAGCCCTTTATACATAACGCCATTTTAGTGTTTGTTTAATTTAATAAAACTTGTTCAAAGGTTAAATTGTTTGGTTTGTATTATTTTATAGTTTGATATGGCTTAATTGTTTTATAGTATGGTGTGGCTTAATTGTTGTATTTTGGAGAAGAAGAGGAATTCTCTTTTCTCTTTTTTATGTTTATGTATAAACCTTAAAGTTTATAAAGACGAAATATTGGTTTCAGGATCAAAAGTATAAGTTTTATCTTTTGTCTGTAGTTATATGAAGATCATTTAGAAGTTTGATTTGTATATATATTAGTAATAATGCTTTAACTATTTCAGGTTGACCTTTCCTACTGCTTTCTTTAGTAGACACAATGATGAGTTCCAAGATCGATTATCAAAGGTCTTATTTACTAAACTCTTAAACTTTGCCAAAACTGTGCGGGTTTTTTTTTTTTCCTTAAGCTAACTGTATTTATTATGTATTTAATAGACATATATCCACCCGAAAATATTTAACAAGTAGATCATCACCAACTATAGGTAATATTCAACCATCGTACTGGGAACGTAAGTAGTAATGGGGGCTTTGTAGCCCATCAATTGAGGGCGATATGGAGCAGTATTTGCATATTAGAATAATCGAAAAATTTGCAAATCTCTTTGGTATAAGGTCAGGTGAACGAAGGAATATTAGTGACGAAATGGTTATTAGTAATCAAAAGGGTTATTGGTGACGAAAGGGTTAAATGCCTGTATATTAAATCAAAATTTTGATTTCTCTTGTAGAACAGATTTATGACATTTTCAGACCTTCATTTGCATAATATTAAGAAATAAAGGGTTAAGGGTGATCAAACGGTTAAATGGTCGGGTAATATATCAATCTCTTGAAATATTTTGTAGAATAGAATGGTGTCGTTTTCTAACCTTATTGTACATGGGGAAAAATAGTTTACTATAATTCTTAGGGTTCTTTATGATTTAGCTGGGGAGAAGTGAAGATTTTTTTTCTTTCTTATATTTTCTATTTTTTTCTTATTTTGTGTTTAATAATTTTATCTATTTCTTTTTATTTATTTAACTATTTTTGTTTTTTGTTTTTAAGATAATGTTTTTAATTTTTGTACACACTTATATAAGATTCTCTTTTTTTTTTTTTTTTTTTAACTTTCTATATGATGTTAAGATAATAATTAAGTTCTATTTTTTCTCATTGTATTTGTAAGATGATATTGTTTTAGTTTGGAAAATAAAATTCATACAGACACAAGACTCTTTTTTTCTTTCTTTTTTTATTACATATAGAAAATATAAAAAGTGATTACATGAATAAATATTTGAATTTCAGCAAAGATGTTTCTTCTTCTTTTTCTTTGGTGGGGAGCAAGGAACAGCAAATCTGGTTCGGTAGACACAGTTCATTGGTTTTCGAAAAACTATCGTTGGTTCTTTTACGAGATAGTTCGTCTTTGAAATATTTTCGTACTAGTCTACAAACCAACGGATCGTTTCTATCTTTATTTTTTCCAAACAGTTTTAGAAAGTCATGTAGTGAATAACCACGGCTTTTGTAGTAAAGATATAAAACACAATATTGTCCACACACTGATGAATAGGGTCCTTGTAGAGTTTTGTTGTTTTCTGTATGACGGTGTGTATGCTTGATGACGAATCGTCTCAAAGGCAGTTGTTTCATGGGACGACCATAGGAATCGAAAAATTCCCCAATATTGTTCTCCACCCAAATTGCAATCCAGTAAGATCCAAGCTTATCATGTGGGTCGAGTTTGACAACGTAGGCGTGATGTGACGGTCGTTGGAGTAACTGATCGATTGCATACACTCTGCCAAAATGATGCTTGGTTTTGTTGTTTTGGTGTAACAGCTCCATGATCTGGACTCTGTTCATGTCGGCGTCTTGTCAAGACACAATCACAGGAAACACTTTCACTGTCGCAGCATCGACGACGATGATGCAGGGATGACAACACTTGATCAAAGCACAAACATTACTCGCTTTCTAATCCAATTCTCAATGGCCGCACGGTTGGTAGTGTCGCTAAGACACTGGCCTCTCACTTTTGAGTACCGAAGTTCGGTTCTCATGTGGGTTTCGTTGATGGTGGCGATCCGCGCTGGACAGGTTTTCCTGGGGTTCTCCCGTTTCCCCTGCATTTCTCACACCATCCTTTCTCAGTCTTTCTCTCCGTCTGTCCTTGTTTCCATGGAATAGCACAATAGATCTTTCAGGTCGCAGTGCTTGGCTGTCAAGCCACCCATGCTCACCACATTACATTACAATCCAATTCTTTCTTCTTTTGTTTTAAAACTGATTCTAGAGTTTTAATAAACTGAAAATTCAAACTACAATTACATTGAGCAGAAAGTGTGTGTTTCATTAGATGGAGTTCTGCTTATGCAGAAGTCCTTTCCTTATGCACTTCTCAAGAGTAGACATTTTTTAGGATTTACACAAACGAATTTTCGTTTATTTTTTTAATTTTTTTATGAGAATAAGTATAGAATTCTTTTCTGTAATTTTTACATTCTTTTTGTTTTTCTATATCAATCTAGAAATAAAATACAAATTTAAATACAGATGACTAACATTTAGTAAGAGTTTCTATTATTTATCAGAATGGTTCAACTGCTTCTAATTCTTATTAGTTAAATATTTTATTTCAATTTTTTTAGGAAATACACGATTTATATTAAAACATCAAGGAAGGCGATGGTATTTGCAGGTTCGTTTTCACTTTCTTCAGTAAAGCGGATCACTGGGTGAATAGAATTGATAACATTTTTCATTTCTTCTTGGTTGATGGGGTGGCTATAAAACAAAAGATCGCCCACAAATCTACAGTAAAGTAGGATGCTGATGGCTTTGCTATCATATATTGTAAATGCAGAGTCCTCAATAAAGGTCATAGAGATTTCGGCTAATGAGCTGAGAGTCCCATGAAAAGGCCCTTGGTTTGGTTGTAAATCAGGTTGTTAAACATGAAAAATTGTATATTATATAGCGCTGAAATAAGTGAGATGAGGTCATTGTCTATTTGAAGCATCGAAAAATTGCTGATGGATTTGCTGCTCATGTGGTTTAAGGTTTTGACTAGTAAATCTAACTTGATAGATGTAAATAACGTGTCGCCTTCCTTGATGTTTTAATACAAAGGAAAAACAATCAGTTCCACACCTCTGTATAAAGAAAGCCATCAGCCCAACTAGTAACCCTTCATTTTCGTTCCTTCACTCCCCGATCCTTTAAAATTAACAATATAAAAATGGCCACTAACAGAGCATTTAATTTATCCTCTAACTTTACCAACTTCCAGAAAGAAATCAATAACATCTTATTTATTCTTAATGATTATTCACCGCATTTCGTTAATAAACACATCGGAGCAGCTAAGCGTTCTCATTATAATAATGAAAAAACCACAACTAAAACCCCTATGAAATATGTCTCAATTCCGTTCCATCCGGGCCTTCACTAAGCACTTAATAAAATACTCAAACCCCTCAACATAGCAGTAACATCCCCCAGCAACATCACTCTACAAAAACTACTTAATCCAATTAAATTTTCTCCGCAGCAAATTGATCCCGCGTCGCAAAAAGGACTAGTCTATTGGATTCCATGTACACACGAGAACCAATGTAGGTATCTCGGAGAAACGCTTCAGAAAATGTCCAAACGAATCTCGCAGCACAAATATGCAATCAAAACTAAAAACTTAAATTATAACACCGCCAAACACGTACATGAATTAAACCATAAAATCGACTTCGATCGAGCCACCATTGTTTGTAAAGAAAACAATGATTTCTTACGAAAATGTAAGGAAACTTACTTGATCCTCACTGACCCCCGCTGTTATAATGAGCATCTCCGTACAAAATATGCAACAATATGGTTTAAAGAAAAAGAAAAAATCTAAGAATACCCAATACCCAGAATCACAATATCGACCCTTCTAATTGATTTCCCACAATCCTCACTCCTACATATGTCACATGGGAGCTCGATTTTTAAATTTCACAAGTATTTTAGATTCTGCTATATAACGTATGTTCTTTTAAGGTTTTCGGGTTATTTTAGGGCATTGCAAGTAAATTTCTCTATTTGGGCTCAAAACCCAATCCCCATCTTTATTCTTGATGGGACCTAATATTTTTCACAAGATTCTTCTTTCCTTCTTTTCCAAATCTTCTAGTGCCATTTTGCATCCAGATAGTAGTAGAGTTTCTGACCCATAAAGGACTTCGGGTTTTACAACTGTATTACAATGCCTTAATTTAACGGCTTTCGATAAACTTTTTTTATTGTATGAAAGTAAGAAATTTGTAAACAAAATACATGACCAATGAAGACAACTCACAAGTTATCCATTTTATTGATGGGCCATACTTAGTTTTAAGAATTCCTGGTGAGTTGCCTTCATTGGTCATGTATTTTGTGTTTACAAAGGATATTTGCAAACCCACCTTTTCTGCTGTCTCCTTTAGAATTCTAGTCTTCTTTTTGCATTTTCTTTGTTTCCATCTGATATTACTAGATCATCCGCGAAGGCCAAACAGTTGATTGATATTTTAGATCTACCCAACATAATATATTTATTAAGTTTTTGTTTTTCTTCCTCACTTATCCATTCTCTTGTAACTTTTTCCAACACACAATTAAATAGGAGTGGGGGCTGAAGTTTTATTTTTATTAAAATTAATTTTTCCAACATATAAACAACAGGAGTAAATTCATCCTAATTATGTAAATGAAGGCATTAACAACAAAATAATGCAAATTTTGATAAAAAAAATTGCAAACAAGAAACAAAACTGAACAGCAGTCATTATGGAAAATGATTTATTTCAAAATACATTACTTGGTAATGAATGACATAGTTTGATTTTATATTAAAAATAAAAACTGAATTAGATCTTAACAAATAATTATTGACTATTAGGCATAATTTGATGATTTTTTTTGGTCTTCTTTAAAAAGCCAATTTCTTCATAAGTAAATAAATGTGATTGTCAACTTCGAAGCCGTGTAAATTGTTAGCATCTCCTTGCAGTCTCATCAGCAATCCACCAAAGGACACATAGGCAGCCCTACGGAAGAAATAACATGGAATTAATCAGTTAACAAAACATCATTAAAATCACTGTTAAAATAGTGCAAACAAGATATTGAGCACTTTTTGGGATCGTTTCCTTGAACAGTGGTGAGAGGAGAAGGATGTGCTTTCAAATTAAAACGGATTACGGGAACTTAAACCACAAAACAAAATCTATTACATTATAAATCTTTACTTTTTCTTCTGTATCTAATAATTACAATATTTCAGTCGGATCTTTTGCCAACCTTCCGTCAAGCATAAGATACGACAAACCCATTTAATTTGAATTTAAAAAAACAATTGTTGGATCTCTTTAAGAGGATTATCAAAAGTTAATAAAGATCTAACAAAAGATTAGGTTGAATTGATCTATTCGATGAAACACGAAATATATAAAAAGAATAAATGTAATGATACAAGCACTAATGGGAAGATGTGAAGTCAAAATCGAACTAAAGCTACAATGAACAAATTTGTATTGTACGGGGGTGGTCTATAATTAAAATGTAGAGATTGTGGGTCCATATATCATGGAAATACGGTAATATTACAGCTTACAGAAAAAGACTCAACAAAATCCAATAGATGAAGTTTTGTATCAGATTAAGAACGATAAAGAAAGGTCCAATGTAATAATAATGAGAAGGGATTAATGGATTTTTCGGTTTGTTTTAGAGATTTAACTAAATTTTCAGAAGCATTATCTTAAATAATTGGGAGGATGTAGATCGTTATTCATTCAAATTTATTGATTGTTTAAGTATTGCACTTGATAATGCAGTCTTGTTCAAATTGAACGGCTTTGTAGTAGATTAGGCCTGAGAAAGTTGGCAAGAGATCCGACTGAAATATTAGATACTGAAGAAGTAAAGGCTAAAGGCCAATGTTCAGTATATGACTTGGTTTAAAAATAATACAAGTTTTTGTTTTTTTACTTAAACCTTTAAAAACTCGATATTTTCAGAGTAATATTTATGTATCAATTACCTATCGTTCCAAAAACCTACATCATTTCGTTTGGTTTACGATTGAAATTTACATTCGACTTCGAAAATCTAAATTCTATTGAATCTCTTTAACTTTCATCGCATTCTACAGTCATAACAAAATACAGAGTCAATACAGAGTAATCAATCACTCATTTCATCCCCGTAGTCAAAATCTTCCATTATTCAAATTTAAAACTTTATTAAAGCATCTCTTGAATCATAAGATAGAAAAACAAATGGCATTCTCATTGAAAACCCATCTTTCCAGGTGTGAATTCTAATATTAAGAGACTGATGCAACCAATTTAAGATGTGAACTATCTCTGCGAATATTTCTATCTTAACAGGATATTAATTCCTTCGAAACAATAATTTCTGTTTAAGATTGTAATTTAAAGTTATTAATTTATTTATTTACTTATTTATCTAAGAAAATAGTAATATTGTTAAAAATTGAAATATTATATAGCTACTTGAGCAGGAGGCCATTTAGGGTCCAGAGTTAAATTTTATAGATTTAATTTAAGAAAATAACAATGGTTTTCTTCGTAAGTTCAGTCATCTTACAAAAAAATATTTTGAAAACGGAAGAAACACGAGAATGCACAAAAAAATTTTTTATGAAGGTTATTTTAAGATTATAAACAGTAATTTTAGTGATCATACGATATTATGATAAAAATCAAAACTTAATAATAATAATGGTACTCAACATAACACGCATAGTTAGGAAATTAATGGACACAACCACATATCCCTAACCCTCCTTGCACACTTCTTTACACTTGACAATAGGTGCTTTGGTCCTTGACCCGCCATATTGTCTTTGCTGGAGAAACCCCTGGTTTGAAACTTTTACGATATAATAATAATAATAATAAATTGAACAATACCCAATGACTAACTCTTGTATTTATTCCTCCTATCACCTCCAAAAGCAATATTTTTTAGACATCCTATAGTTCTGCTTCTTCGATCTAAATCACAACTTCGTAAATTGAACAAGATTTGAATAAACAATTCAGTTACAACTGATTAATAATCTGCAATCAATGGAACGCCGGCATATTATACGTAACAAAGAATGTTTACATTACAACAAGATCATAGAAAATTATATTGTATTTCATGCAAATTTTGTTTCCGTCTCTCTCATAATATCCTGAAAAAAAGATATTCTGAAATGGTACCATTATACAGGGTGATTACAAATGTTTTGAACGATTTCAAAACTTTTCTGTACAATCTCTTTTGCAGTTATGATGCGACGAATGATACAGTTGGATAGAGCACTTGTTCAAGTTTGTTTTGTAAATCTCAGAACTGTAAAATATGATCTAAATTAGTCCCACGGCAACTGGAAACCCGAATTACGCAGTCCTGGCTAACGCGACAGCAGTGGGTCATTGGCTGTTGCGCCGTATAACAAACGATTGCCACTACCGCTCACCAGGTGTTGTTGTTGACAAAATGGTGTTCACACGTGTGGAAAAGGCATACTGTGTGCTCGAATATTACACAACCAGGTCGTTGACAGTGGTGCAGCATGGTTTTCGCACCAAATTTCAGAATGATCCACCTGCCAAGAATTCCATTCGTAACTGGTACGAGCAATTTAAGCAAAGCGGGTGCATTTGTAAGGGCAAGTCGAGTGGCCGATGGACAGTCTCTGAGGAGAATGTGCGCCGCATTCTGGACATATATCGTCGTAGCCCTAACAAATCAACGTGCAGAGAAAGTGCAGAACTGGGCATCCCACAGCCGACTGTGTAGCATGTGCTGCGGAAACGCCTACGTATGCATCCATATCACCTGCAGCATTGGACAACGAATGACCACCGTCCTCGTGAGGCATTCTGTCAGGCGATGTTATAGCGATGTGAAGTTGAGAACTTTGCAACCACCATAATCTTCAGTGACGAGGCAACCTTTCACGTCAGCGGAATAGTGAATCGGTACAATGTCCGAATTTGGGGAACGGAAAACCACCATGCTTAAATGGAGCACGTTTGGGATTCCCCGAAAGTGAATGTTTTCTGTGCCATGTCAGTGAACACAGTGTACAGCCATTCTTCTTCACAGAGAACTCTGTGACAGGCTCCAACTACGTTGACATGTTAACGGAATGGTTGTTACTACAGTTGGAACACGTCACAGATGACTTCATTCTGCAGCAAGATGGGGCACCACCCCATTTCTACTCAGCCGTATGCGATCATCTGAACGAATGGTTGCTACAAAGGTGGATTGGCCGTGCTGGTGCAAATGATCAATAGCTGTTGACGTGGCCTCCCCGTTCTCCAGATCTTACTCCCTGAGATTATTTCTTATGGGGGTACATTAAAGACAAGGTGTTTGTACCGCCCTTACCACGGGATCTCTACGACGTGAAAATGCGCATTTCCACTGCAATTGCAACAATAGACAGATCAATGCTACGTCGCGTTTGGAAAGACTTTCACTACCGTTTGGATATGTGTTGTTTTAACAATGGTGGCCATATCGAACATTTATAAGCAATGCATACAAAAAAAAAATTGAACATGTGCTGCATCCAACTGTACCATTTGTCGCATCATAACTGCAATAGCGATTGTACAGGACAGTTTTGAAATCGTTCAAAACATTTTTAATCACTATATATATATATATATATATATATATATATATATATATATATACTATACTATACTATACTAACCAAAGCCAATCCCTGTTACTCCATGGGAAGCTTTGGATTATAACTGCTTCAATCACATATCTACTATATTTATTATTAATTTGGAATAACATTTCAACTTCTGGATCTGGGTTATGTCCTTCTACAAAGCAATGTTCTGTCCATTCAGACGCCTTTGGTTTATTATTTCGGAATGTCGCAACATGTTCCTTTACGAATTGTAACTGAATTGTTTATTCAAATTTTATTCAATTTACGAAGTTCAGATTTTAGCTCGAAGAAACAGAACCATAGGATATCTATGAAATATCACTTTTGGAGTTGATAGGAGGAATAAATATAAAAAAATACTGAAAACAGGAAAAAGAAAATCTAAATTCTTCCACCTTTTTTTAAAATTATAATTCAATATAACAAAAAGAAAAGCAATGCAGAATGCATAATTTTATTATCCACGAAGCTTTTTAGAATTTTAACTGGAATACCAAGATTTATATTAAGTCCTCAACAGTTATGGTCCCGACGGCTCAAGTGGCAATGAGTTCTACTGCGAGTTGGACGAGCAAGGTTCAGTAACAGGGAGGCCGGGAATTTTTCCCTAGTTACTGCTCCTGCATATGGGCCTCAGATTTCCATAAATTGTAACATTTCTTTGCGTTTTCTCTCCCATGAGCTTCACTTTAGCA
>JAFIDM010001028.1:18547338-18560761 GCA_023159025.1 Thereuonema tuberculata | reverse complement strand
TTCACTTTAGCAACCACCTCCCAAGTTTAACCAGTTGCAGTTTCTGGTGAATTAAAATGTGACTGAGAGACTTATCTTGTAACATTCCATTGCGTTTTCTCTTCCATGAGCTTCACTTTAGCAACCACCTCCCAAGTTTGATGAGATGCGGTTTCTGCCTAGAGAGTCCTAGATTGTCCAATGTTGCCGGTGTTTGATTTTTTATTTTTTTCAGTTAATATCTTTCGAAAAGTCCAATTCTAGGGATTTTGCACATGTTTATAATCGCTGAATATAAAATTTGGCGTCGGAGAGAACAGTAATATAATCTCGAAATAGGTCTTTTTTTGATATACTATTATCAATCAATGGAATGGTAGTTACTGTGCTGCCTTCATAACTCTTGGAGGAATCGCGTATATATAAAGTTTCTTTTAGGTCTTCCCACGTCACTTTGAATTTTTTTGTTATGATCAAAATACGGGGGCGGGGACTGTCTTTTAAGTGGTCTGTGTCTGTCCCACCTTAAGAACTATTGAACCATTGCCCATTGGTTAATTTCCAACTTATAGGGGACATTATTATTTTCGAGCTGAAATGATCTTGAAAGGTTTATGTATATATTTGTATAATTTAGGATATTTCAACCCCAATATCTACTTTTATATGTATATATATATATATATATATATATATACACACACACATTACTTAATCTCTTTGCTAAATAACGTGCCTATTTAATTTTATGAAATGAAAATTAACTTATGTAAAACTTCTTTAAAAACAAATTTTTTTCATATATTAATTGTTTAGATTGTAAATCTAAATCTCCCTTCGAAGAATCTTCAGAATTATTGTTGTTGTTGTTGTTGTTAGGTTCCATCAAGTCGTCTACGACTTCTGGTGACCTCATGCACTAAGGCTCTCCAAACAGATCTATCATTTGCTGCATATCGTAGTTGTTGCAAAGAATTCCCAGTAGCTTCCTTTATATCTTCCAACCATCTTCTTCGTTGTCTTCCTCTTCTTCTCTTCCCCTCTACCTTCCTAAGCATGATTATCTTTTCAATGGAATTATCCGCTCTCATAATGTGGCCAAAATAAGATAGTTTTTGCCTTAAAATCAATGCTTCCAACGAGTAGATTGGTTGAATCTGATCTAAAACCCATTTGTTAGTCTTCCTTGCAGTCCATGGTACTCTCAGAAGTCTTCTCCAGCACCAGAGTTCAAAGGAGTCGATTTTCTTTCTTTCCCTCTTTCGCATTGTCCAACTCTCACAACCGTACATCATCACGGGAAAATTATTATCTTATTATTATCAGTAATCTTGGGAAGTATGTGGACGATTTATTCGGGTATTTTATTTATTTTCCCTTTGGTAGAGTTCTTATGCTAGATATGAGTGGAGCAGAAGATTTTCAACGTTTTGTTTCCTGTGTATTTGGCGAGTGTTGTGTTCTCGAAAGGAGTGACAATCTGTGTCTTACTTCCTTACTCAACTGTCCTATTGGGAGCAGAAGAATATCCATAACATCAGTGAACCCATGAATTAAGCTTTTGTGGAAACATTTTCAAACATTCATTCATTTCTATTGTTTCATGAGACGGAATGTCTCAGCTTCTAACCACAAAATAGGATTTGTAAAATTACTGAGAATCGTGATATCGGATTTTCACCAACTCCAGTCATTTCTACTGCTTTTTTAGGATCCTTGAAAAATCGTCGAGCTGTGCTGCCGTCATTCAGCTGTTGTGTGACGGCATCCACAAGTAGACATCTTATCCAAATTTCAAATCACCTCAGGGTTTTTCTTCTTCTTTGTTTTCTCGTATCTGCCAGGTTTTCATACTTAATCGCTATGAAATATGTAATATGCATTCAAAAAAATTGGGTATGTGCTTGTTCAGTATACAATCCATATTGGAATATACTGTGTTGCAGGGCTTTTTAATAATAGCATTTAAGTCGTTCATACGCTTGGCAAATGTATCAACTTAGGGTTAATGGAGTCCATCCCATCCAGCATTGTCATACATTTTTTGGACGCATTTCTTCTCTTAATTATTCTCAACGAACGAGGGCTTGTAATTATAGATTTGCTTATAACATGTCTTTTTTTTTGTGAAGCTCGTTTGAGTTGCAAATGCAAGTTCTTGAGGCTACTAAATTCTTTACAAGCCTTCCTTCTTTGAGTACTGAGTATGTCTTTTATGTCCAATGGATATCGTATTGTGAACTGGGCTTGTGATTTTCTTCTCAAGTTAATTCCCATTTCGTTTCAAAAAGCTCTTCTTATTTCTTCCTTCCAAAGAATCAAAATTTTGTTGGAAAAATAGCAAAAACCTTGGCACTATATCTTCTCTTCCTGTATCTATATCAGCTATTCTTGATGTAATGAAATCGTCCTTCGGTTTCTTTACATCTACGGTACAGTAAACTCCCGATTATCCGCAAGCGGTTTATCCGCGGACCTCTCCTGTTTCCATTTTTTTTTTTTTTTACTGTACAATAAATTACGGAATTAAAAAAAAATTAAATCTAGAATGAGGTAAACAATAAAAGAGGCTAACAATGTAAGTGAAGACAATTGTAGAGAAACAATTTAAAGAACGATCTTGTGTGCAGGGATTAGGCCGACAGGTTACACTAAATTACGGGAGAACCTTCCCGTAATAATGAAATTTAAAAATAAATAAATAATTTAAAATAAAATAATTGTTTATAATGTATGTACTGTAACTGTGTGTATTGCCATTTTAAAATAAATAAAACATGTTAAAAGCATTTTTGTGTTGATTTTCGTCCTATTTCGGATTATCCGTGAAATTCGCTTATCCGCAGTTGCCGCGCCACCCAATTCCGCGGATAATCGGGAGTTTACTGTATTTGGTCGAGAAATAAGAACTTCGTTTGAAAGAAATCAAACAATTGTATTCGAGTCACTCCCACCTGATGACAAACATACAACAAAAAATAATTTTTTTTTTTCCGCAGAACAATGAACATTAGTAGTAGTGCCGTTAGATACATAATCCTATGCTGATTTTAGCTCGAAAGAAAGGGTACTTTTTTTTTTCTACTCTAATGAAGTCTGAACTATGGTATGGAGATCTATTTTCTCTTTAAAAATTCAGAAAGAAATTATAACGTAATCATCACAAAAATTAATAAATACAAATAAAAGTTAGTTAATAACTAAGCTGAAGGACCAGCAGATTAGATAGGAATTCACATCATAAGCACGTGAGAGGACAACTAGAACACAACCGACGACAGAGGGCATTGTTTACTTGCGTGAACTTAACTGAATCATTATCATTCTGCGCATCCACGAATTCGGCCTATTGTTACCACATCGTACAGAGTAGCTAGAATCCTATAACATTTTTTTTTGAATTTCAGTTGAGTTTTTGTTCCTCTAAAACAGACCCACTGTGCGCTGGATTCAAACTTAGAAAGGCATATTTAAAGACCAACTTTTACGTTGAAATCTTTGGGTCCTCGTTCAAAATTAGCGCATCTTAAGGCAACGAAAATTCCTTTAGAAAATGCTTTGGAATCTAAATAATGAATTTTAATCTGCTTTTATTAATTAAATCGGATGAAATGAATAATCCCATTTCAACAAATTAAATAATGCGAATTCAATTTCTTACCCCTCCAAAAAATGCTGCAGTGCTAGCGCTCAGAGTTGAAACTCCCAGAATGCAAAGCAGATTATAGATTGTCCTTTCCTGGCAGTTCGCTAGCATTGAAATAGAAGAGGCCACTTCTCTTCTATTTCAATGTTAGCGAAATGCCAGGAAAGGACAATCTATAATCTGCTTTGCATTCTGGGAGTTTCAACTCTGAGCGCTAGCACTGTAAGTGATTTGTCCTGTAGGTATTCGGCAAAAATTAGAAGTAAACAAAGATAATTCGTTTTTATCATTTTCAAAACTTATAAAAACAAAACAAAAAAAAAAAGAACATTTAACAAAAGTAGACTTTTAGTTCTTACAAGTTTAACGAAATTTAAACTCACGTTTTTATTTTTATTTTTTACAACAGCAAGGAAAGGCAACTGAAGACTTTTATGGAAAAGGGAGAACTTTTGTAAAAGAAAAGCAAATTCTAAGATATTTTTATGGAAATTATTTTTTTTTTGAAACCTATATTCTGTTCTATTTCATTAAATTCTACTAATTCTTCACCATCCGATGGATTAGGAAATAGAAAACATCACTCGTAACCCTAACCTCTTGACTGTAGCTTTCTTATAATTTTTAACTACATTAGCAATAAAAATAAAAACAGTTAATGATCGAATATAAAACAATTCAAAGCACTTCTGAAACACAAGAGAAAGTTTTAAATAATTCATGAGCTAGTTTTGGACAAACGAATTAAGAACCTAAATAACAGAATTAATAGAAGAGCATCGTTCCATTCGGCATTTCAGTTTGTTTATCTTTCTACTAATTGGATATTAGTAACTAATAATAATTAACATCATTAATTCTAGAAATGATGTAGATCCTTCTTTATCTGTGAATGGTCGCAAGAAATGAACAGCTTATTTGAGGGTGGGGCAACACCTCCAAACAAAACGTTGTCTTCAAAATTTCGGGCGTGGGGGAGGGAAGGGGTCCTCTCAACCGATCATCCAAACAATAAAAAAATTAAAAAAAAAAAAACCCGAAAGAAAATTGGATCTAATCTCTCCTATTTCGGGGGATCTCCTCCGAAATGTCAAGTACGTTGTTTCAGTTTAGCAACATTGTAGTGAATTCAAACAAAACAGTGGGGTTGTTTTTATATATTACATTTAATATATAAAATAAACATCGGATTAAGAGCAATGGGAGGATTATAATTAATTTGCAAAACTAGACAAACAAGACTAGAAATTTAACTATAAAAACTAAGTCTAATATAAAAAGTCAAAGCTATATTTGTAATTATAAGGTACCCTGCCCAAATAACGCCACCTTAACATTTCAATTACTGTAAGTCTGGAAATAAGGTGTATCGAAACACGAAAATTATGACCAAGAAAGTGTAATCCTCTGTTTGAAGCATACCATAATGAAACATATGATAACTTTTACTGGAGAAGTATGAGAACTCAAATAAAAAAACACCTGGTCCAATTAACGCCACCTACTTTCTAGTAACTTAACTTATTTAAAATTTAGAATTATTCCATCATTGTAAACATTATTTGTACAAAATTACAGTAAAAAGCAACTAAATTTGACTTTCTATCAAAAATAATAAAAAATCACTTGAAATTAACGCAGTCTTTCTAATCTGTAGCTAAAACAAAAAGGAAACGTAAAAATTAATTAATTTCGGCATTTTCCGATTATAAAAGCAAAATAAAAAATAAGATAAAAATCTATATTTTCATGAAACATATTAGTAAGTTATAAATATCGTACGTAACCTAAAATCGTATATGTAGACCATTAACACCACCATGGCGTTAAAGCGCTACTGAGCACATGGATCATGTGGTACACTTGTTTGTCTACAATTTCCGAATTTTAAAAATAACAGTTAACTTATCTACACAGAAGAATCTTCAAGAATCAAGAAAATATATAGTTTTATATAATTAATCTTTGCTGAACATCAAAAAATCGATATTTTATCTTACGTTGATATAGTAGCAGCCTTTCAGAACCAGTCATCGACACGAAAAGGTGGGACTTTAATTTCACTCGAAAATGTTGGCGGTCTGCTAGTAACTCACTTTAACACTAGATGGCATGTCAATGCGAACTACTTTAGTGCAGTAACGCCATCTCTTATATTTATGAAGAATTAGATAGGTGGCGTTAAAGATATACATGGCGTTATATGGCTGAGGTACCTTAGTAAATAATATTTTGGTACAGATGTAGAAAGGATGACATTAACAGTGATTTCTCGGCATTTACTTTTGTCAATTACTGATTAAAAACAAATTGTTAATTCGGACTAATCCAATCATCATTTGGCCTTAGGGGGTCAGTGAATGACAACAGTGAAATATTTATATCCAATTAATTAAGAAGTTCAATGAAAAAGAAAGGAAGATAATTACACGAATGAAAAAATCACATTTCTTAAAAAAGAGCACCGATCCTTCTTAAATCCTCCCAAGAGAAGAATTTTTGTTGGCAGTAATTCTTATTCAATTAAAACAAAAGTTGGAAATATGATTACAAAGAAATGAAATGAAGAATCTTAAAAGATCTTCCTAGGAAACTTTCAGATATTGTTGTTACTTTCGTCTGTTAAAACATGGTTATTAATTTTATTAATACTTGGTTCTCATTTAAAGAATCAATCATCAAATATAGCGGCGATTAATTTAATTTCGGATTTGTTTTTAAACATTTTATTAGAAATTAAATAACTTTTTTTTCCATTTAATAATGAGATCCAAGTTATGCCATCTCTGTATATTTGTCCTTGCGAAAACAAACCGAACCATTCTATCACAGTAGGACTAAATTCGTCTCGTGGCAACGGAACAATTTCACTACATTTCAACGTATATTTACTAAAATAGAATTATTAAAAGTTATCTCGTTTTAAAACTTTCTTGTATAAACCATTGTAAAAACCTATTTTGGAAATGTGGGGTTCAACTTCAAATGAGGGGTCCACTTGTACGTGTCCCTGGTTCGTGGCTTTGAATGGATCAATGGATAGAAAAGTATTTTATTTATTTTTCCTTCTCTTAATTTCTCAAGGATCACTTTCTTTTCTATATTACTTCTTTTGAGTAAGTGAATGCTAAGTAGCTCTGCTGAAGAGTCTAAGAGCTCAAAGCAGCTGTTCCAGCATCACTCCCTTTATCATACAAACCATGTTTGTACGAGTTTATACATTTTTACGACAGTAATTCTGGTTATAACTATCTTCTAGTATTTGCTGTTGTAATCAATAAAAGTAATCATCGGATGATACTAAGTTGCCACCAATAAAAAACACTCATTGCTGGGTTTTCTATAAGGAGAGGACATTTGGTGGCGTTTAACTATAAAACAACAATATCGTATTTCTAGCAAATAATAATATAAAATCTAATAATATCAATAATAGTCATTAATTGATTTTCAATTTAATTAATTATCATTATTTTTGTGTGTGAAACATTTATTTTACGCCACTTGTAAATGTGACCGAAAACAAACAACCAACATTAGGTCAGTGTAATTATTACAGATCAAAACTCACTAAAATCTGATTTCAAAAGTTCACTGGGCTTTTCTCTAAAAATATTCACAGAAAATATTTAGTATAAAATAAAAAATAAAAAAAAAAGATTTAATTGTATAAAACAATAAAGTATTGATTAATAAATAAAAGACTGTTTATTTCTTAATATTTTACGACTGTACTTCTTAACTTTTCGACACAATTGTAGTTAAAATGTTTCAAGAAAGATCAAAACTTCAGCATAATAATCTTCTGTCTTGCAAATGCTGACCTCTGTTGGCGAGTTTTGGAGATGTGTGGAGGCAGGGTGGAAAGTGGCTGTGACTTTTGCACACAACCAGCTAACCACACTGCCACAATACATCGCCTAGCAATAGAGGGCGCTGACGAACAGAAGAACATCAAAGGCAGCATTAATAACTGAAATTCAATTCAAACGAGAACAAAAACATTCTTGATTTTAAGATAACAAATGACTTCAATAGAGAATTCATATGATTTGATGTTTGCAACATATAAATTTGTACGTTTTTATATACTTATGTATAAAATTATATGTATATATAAAAGTTTATTTTACGGAAATTTATGAGCAAATTGTAACTAGATAAATAAGACTCTAAAGATGGAGGAGCAGGTTTTTTCAAGGGTCCCAATTTCGTAAATGAGACCTCACTTACGTCAATAAATGAAACTACGGCTTAGATACAAAAGTCTATCAATTGGAGAATAGCCAATTATTTAGAATTAACAAATGAGAAAATAAACGATAACTGTCAAAGTAAAACAATGAACTAATTCCACTGGATTCTCCAGTGCTATATTACTCAACAGAAGAAATTCTATTTGGCGACTGCATTATTGACTTGGAAAGTGTTTCCTACAAGAAATTAAAGTTGAACCAAATCCATGAATCTGATTCACAATTAAATATATAGGCCTAGTGTGTCCAGTGTTAACAATATGAAAATTCAAACCTGAAAAATTCCTTTTTTGTGCTTTTACAAGAATTTGTTCGTATTCCTAAAGCTAAGAATAGCAAGGATAGATTAAAGATCTATATTGAAAAATATTGTTTCTTAATAAGCACCGACTACTTGAAAGGTTCAAAAAGAGATTGACAACAACATGATTCGAATTACACCTAAATCTTAGGCTCCTAAAGACACAAGTGTTGATTTAACAGTAGTTCTTTAAAAATTTCTCCAATTTAATAATGTCAACACGAGCTCTTATCTCTCAAACTTACAAAAGTCCAAAAAAAAAAAAAAAAACCACGCCGGAAAACAGAAGCCATCATCTAAAGCAATTGATATCAAAGTACTTTTTATTTCTAATAAGAATCTTTATTACTAATGTTTCTCTGTCTGTCTGTCCGGCGCAATTGTTAATTTCCTGTGAAAAATAGAAATAATTACAACAATGAACGATGGGAATCGAACCTGCAACCTTTTGATCCGAAGTCAGACGTCTTATCCATTAGGCCACGGGGACTACAAGAATAAAATACAGTAAAACCCCGTTATTACGCTCGTCAAGGGACCATGAACTACAAGCGTAATAAGCGGGATAGCGCTATAGACGGGTAATGATTTCTGAGATGGGGAAACATTTAGACACCATTTTACAGGAACGATACTTGATTCTGCAATAGATATAGGGCAAATGTGAGCTTATTTCCTATTAAAAAAATCTTTGATTGTGGTTTGCCGTGGGTGTGTGCTAATGTTGTTAATTATGACATTTTCAATGCGGTTCAAGTAACTATTAACATCAATTGATACACCACTAGGAGCAACACTAATATATTTTCGGAGCAGATTTAGTGCATTGCCCGCTATTTCACGCGCCTTTTCTTGAATGATTGGGCCACTTAATGGCACTGATGCATCACGGGACTGATGAATCCATTCAATTAGATAACCATCTCTAAATCTTCATTATCATCTAAAAACTCGAAATCAAACACAAACTCCATCAACATAACTTCAAAATTTCGTCCTTTATTTAAGTTTTTAAAATATGGGATCTTGAGAAAGTCTTCGAAATAAAGGACGAAATTTTGAAGTTATGTTAATGGAGTTTCTGTTTGATTTCGAGTTTTTACATTCAATTAGAATTTCCTCGGCATCTTAATATTTTCCATACTTTACTTTTTTTACGTTTGCAACCACCCTTCGCTGCATGGGTAATTCCATTCTTATTTTTTATTGTTGCTCTCAGACTGGATGAGGGAATTCCTAGAGATTCTGCGAATCCTTCTGACTTAGTGTAGAATTCTCGTCGTACTTATGGAGAATTTCCAATTTTTCGCTTATAGAAAGGGATTTCCGCTTCGACATTTTGCACTAACTTACTGTATCACAGACCCGCACTTCAAAGATTCCCTCCTACCAAAAAAAGAAAAGAATCTTTACAGTGTTACATTTCTTTTCGATACAAAATTTCCGATATAAAAAAAGCGCTACAAGCGGGATTTGAAGCGTTATAAGAGGGTAAAAGTATACAGAGTTATATAGAAAATTCCGGGGACCGTATGAAAGGAGCGTAAAGAACGGGATAGTGCTATAACCGGGAGCGTAATAACGGGGTTTTACTGTATCACTTTTTGTCATAACCGCTTGGAATCGATTCTTCTCGGATTATCTCCTACTTACCAGGGGGATGGCCTAGTGTTATTCATTATTAAAAACTTCTAATCTCTTTATAGAGAAATGATAGAACTACATTTTCTAGTCTGCATAAAAACACGTTCAGTTGGTTTTTTCCCCCAATGTATTCTATTCAAATGAATCAAAACAGACAATCTAGTTCTTCGGTGCTTTTAGTAAAAATGGTTTAAATGTTTTCTAATTAGGCCTACACTTATACAAAGAAAACACAAGAAAATAATAAATCAATATTTATTGAGCTGATTTGATTCATGCCATCAGCATCAGAGGTTCTGCACCAGGAGGTTGTCTTTGATACAAAGTCTGTACATTTATATGAACAGGACCGGACAAAAAAAAAACCCACTAAAAATTAGGAGCCAAAATTATGAAAGACACCATCAGGGATATTTTTAGTCAGAAAATAAATAATAATAATTATTAGACTTCTTGATTCAGACAATGGTGCATGGATCTAGGAGTAAAGTTTTTACAAATCAATACAAAAAGATCTTGGATGCTTGCAGCTTTGCCAGAAATATTCTGAATCAGGAAATGTAAAAAGTTTTTCTATTAATATAGTTTCCCTGTGTTATTATTCTAAATACAATATGCGTGATCAAATGCGCCATTGTGCTGTCTAACATTTGAGCAAAAAAAAAAAGACAAACACAATAATAATAATAGTAATAATATTGTTAATTTCATTTCTGGATTGCAGGTTTCGAATTATTATAAATTGTATGATGGATGTTCCAATAACATGTTTTGTAATGAATTATTCTTTATTAGTTTTCATGTGAGTGGTGAACAAAGAAGAATTCATCAACTTTTTTAGCTCTTAGGAATTCTATACAGTAAATGACAATGATATGGAAATAAAAGCTACTTCCTCCGTCCGAAAATTTGGTATACATTTTAAAACTTTAAAATGTACACCATATTTTCGGACGGAGGGAGTATTTAATAATTGATCGAATGATTTTGTAAACATATAGACTTTTCAAAAAGCAATGTGACCATTAAGATTTTATGTTGAACATTTTCTTACAAGATAGATAAAAAAAAAATAGCTTTTTATTATTTAGACCCAAGATTGGATTTATTTCCACGAGGACCCACAAATAGTGATAAACAAAACCAGATTTACTGTCATTTTCGGATTCGAGATGGGAGGAGGCGAAAACCAGTATTTTCATTAAAAACTCGTCTAAGCAAATGTTGATCAAACAACATTCGTTAAAGTGAAAAGAAGTAGACGTGCCTAGTCTTAAGTGAGGAGGGAATTTATTGAGATAGAATTTATTCTTTGAAAATTCTTCAAAGAATACGCTTCTTCAATTGAATATTCTTCAATTCATACGCTTACTTCATCCGATTAAATCTTGTGAGTTTTTCGTGGCGCGACTTCTTCTAAAATCTCATGGAAATTTAGATGTTTTGCTTCTTTACTCCCATTGATAATATTTCCAAATAATCAAGTCTGTTGTTGATCTCAAATACGTTCTTATAAGTTTTAGTCTAGAAATTCCACTGTAGATTGATTATAATCACTGGAATTATCAGACAGATCAAAAGAGTTATTAAAATGCAGTCCCTCTCTCGTTCTCTGCAAGAAAATGTGTAAAGGTTTACAAAGAAATGATTTCAGTCAGTGCTACTAACGTCTACATCTTCTGTCAGAGCAGTTTCTAAAGCATCTAATTCTTCTCTTTTAATTATTGGGAAAACTTCAATAAATCAAAATAGGTTTCTGAGGTTTCCAGTTGTTCAAAAGCGATTCCAGACACACTTGAGACTCCTGTGCTTATTGAAACATTGTACTTTGGGTCAATAGTGATTCGTCAATGATTCTTCTGCAGTCTCGTGGAATAAATTTTTGGTATGTTAAGTTGTAAATGCTTATCAATTGTAATCGACCCTGCAAAGGCGAGGATGTGATTGGCTGACCCTGTTTATACTTACATTCATTGTCTTCATTAAAGAAGCCTCAGGACAATAACATTTACAATGACAATAACTGCTTTGAAGAGACACTACTTACATGAATCGCAGAATAATGTTACTCAAATGATGTAAATCAGCAATTTCTATCATCCCGATATTCTTTCAGGCACAAATTCTAACATTTTTCATAAGATTTTTTGAATGAATTCATTTGAGTTGAATTCGATCATTGCTATTGAGTTGATTTATCGTAGGTACATAAAGAAAGAAAGAACAACCAACGACGTATCACAAAGTAGATTCAAGACAACGAGGCAATTTCAACAAATGAGAAAATTCATCACTATTTAATTATACATAAAGCTCTACATCTACTTCTAGAACCATTCCTAACAGAAAATAATTGATTCCCTTTTCATATTTAACTCTGTTTTATATTGTTTACATTATGCTAAAACTTACAATTCCTAATTTAACACTATTTTTCTGTTAGTTTTCCATTTTCTTTTACTGCATTCTGTTGTTGCATAGGTTATTAGTTTCTTTTTGAGAACAATCACTTGAGCCTGAAACGAACAAGAAATTCTGTTTAGATTGATGCTATTTCATCATCTTGTTTGGAATTAAAAAAAAAAAAAAATTTTTTTGGTTAATTAAAGAAAGTATTTTAGACTTAAACAACAGAAACAGAGAATTCTTACAAAGAGAAAAACGGAATCAATACAACAATTGCTATTTCTGAACAAACCTTTATTTCTTTACAAAAGCGGACTACACGCAAATATATCTATATTTTTCATGTATTTTAAACGATTTTCAGATTCCGATTACGCCTTATGATTACTTTTAAATATCTGTAATTGAAGCTATTTATTAGTTTTTTTTTTTTTTTTATATATATTTTCTATGACTCCGCTTGGATATAAGTCTACAGATGATATAGAAGATATGTTGAGTGCAGTTTTTCTAATAGAGAATTAAACATCATCAGTGCTTGAATACAATGATAAAACGAATAGGAAGAGCCATTCTTCTTTTATTTGCACATAAATTTAATAAAAAAATAAAAAAATAATAATTCGTCATAAAATGTTACTAACGATTTAGACTAAAACTGATAATAATAATTCTTTAAGGCTAATCATTGATTCTCGAAACTGAATGTGATTAATTCAAAGAATAGTTTTGAAATGCAGTGAGAAATCAAAGAATGGAGAATAGAAAAAGAAAACGCCAATACAACTTTGTCTGAAATTTATTCGCAGAATTCAACATATTCTAACAAACATTAGTATGTATTCTTTCAGAAATCAAAATCATTTCCTTACGTAGATATTTTGTTTTTTACTTTCCGCAAGTTGTCGATAAAAGTAAATCCTAGATCTGTAGTAACAAAGATAATCTTGCACTTGGGTAGTTACTCCAACATTAGATATAGTACAAGTCAAAGCTAGTTATCAACCCTCCAGCTCTTAACGTCTTACATTTTGCCCGTTTGTCCTAACTACAAGTCGGACAGACATGAGTAATACCTCATTGTAACATTTATGATTTTTAGAGGCGGAGAAAAATGCGATTCCTATTGGCGGTCACTTGCTGTTCTGTCTCGTGATAATACTTAAGAAAGAATATTCTCAAAACCTTACA
>JAFIDM010001028.1:18525349-18547328 GCA_023159025.1 Thereuonema tuberculata | reverse complement strand
AAACAGACATTTTCTTCCATTTGAGTACTATTTAAAAAGTAACTTATTTAAATAAAAAAAAATAGCAAAAAAGATCAAAACTTTTGAGCATATTGAACATATTGTTGAAAAAAAAAGGGACTTCTTAAGACATTTTATTATGTTCACGTTTTCTAGAATTATAAATATTTTTATTCATTTATTTTTATTTAAAATTCTACAAAAATAGATTTCTATTCTGGGTAAAGCTTAAAATTATTTATTTAAGTCATGATACGGAAAAAAAAAAGATCCTAATATGATTTTCTAAAACATTAACGATGATGTCTGTATAAAGGAACATGAGATAATTAAAAGAAGATTCAGGACTCAATTCTAAAAAATTTAAATGCCGTTTTGAAATTCGAAATTTTGAACAATTTTCGTAAGCACTGAGCTCTTAGGAAATTTAATGACAATTTGCGTTAGATGTAAATTCATCCCCGAGAGCAAACAAGATTTAAATGTATAGCAAGTATACAATAAATACTCTGGGAATCAAGTGAATGTTTTATTTCTGTTGGATATCTATTTCATTCTATTTCACTGAATTACCAGAATCCTTCTATTCTATTCTTCTAATACTCTAGGCGTGGATTGTTCGAATGGCCTTAAATCACTTCTTCATTGTTAACTTACACCTATTTGTTGTCTTAATTTAAATATTAAAATTTATACCACTAATAGTTTTATTAATTCTTGTTTTCTTCATTATTATATAATGTATTCGCTTCGACTTTCTCAAAGCCTTAAGAATTGCTTAGAGTAAATGTGGTTTCACTTCCAAAATTCAACTCATCAGTTTGGGATTCTATTTAAAACAGTTTCATAAATTTATTCAAGGTAGAAAAAGTAAATCTTTGATTTTAGTTACAAAAAAATAAATATTGTAATATTTGAGCATTACAAACTGTTTATTTGGAATCTCTATTAACCATGTGCATAACAGTGAAGAACATGAATTAAAAATCTCTATTAAAATATAAATTTTACAGGCCTTAAAAAAATACTATCAATGCTTCAATTTTATAAATATTTAATTTATAAACCGATACACTAAATAATAATCTGAAAAGCTAAAAAAATACTTGATGGCTTATTTTGATTGATATGATATATCGTTCTATTAATGATTTTATATGAACCAATTCCCACTCTTTCCATTATGTTAATAAGGATAATATTAATAATTATCTCAAATGGCAATTTACCCTTAAATAATAAGACATTATAAATAAAAAAAGTTTGGCGATAAAGTAGCCATGGCAAGGGTAGGTTCACGATGATCTTTCTCGTTCCAATTTTAGCCCGTAGTAATGTTTTCTCATTCTTGCCAATAGGTATCTACTTAGAGAAATCTATTTCCAGAACAATCGGATGAGGTAGCTTCCAATGATGAGAGGTGTTTCAACTCCATGGGATAAGCGATGCTTTAACGAGATAATCTCTCAAAATCCAACAACAAAACCAACTTCCTATACTGGAACATTCCAAAAATCGAATACTGCTGTTTCTCTATTAACTAATAATTAACTTTATTAACTGCTTAATTATTACTATTTATTATGAATCCTACTTATTCAGGATTTTATTTTATTTTTAAAACACTTTTTATAGATGCTTTTTTTTTAAATAAAAAAATAAAATAAATAATGTTTTGACAAAAATATGTTATCTTTTGACAATGAAAGTTTAAGAATTTTAAAGTTCTCAGTTGTAGCTAAAACACTTAATCACATATGCATGTGGCTAATATTTTCAAATTTTTGAAGATATTTTTAGAATTGACAGCAGTTCAAAATTGATATAATATAAAGTCCAAGGAAAATTGTGCCATTCACTAGTGAAAAAGATGACTGTATTGTTTCCTGACTTTTATTCGAAGTCTGTTGCGTTACTTGCAATGGCAGAAAATGTTATCAAGTATAAAATTAACCCAATAAGTAAATCAACCCCTATTAGAATATTTATTTATCTTCATTCTAGTAGTTTCATTTAAAATAATATTAACAATAAAAAACAAATAAGTGAAACAAACTACGAAATGTTTAAACAATTAAAAGTTAAAAGAATAAAGTATCCGTGATTTGTAGAAAAAGAAAAGTAAAGGTTCTTTTTACATGAAATAGAAATGTACGAATTTGGAAATTAATTTAATTTCTTAATTTAGAAGAAATACTTTATTATTAAGTTTCGATTATTCGTTTTTTTTTTTTATTATTATTCAATCAAAGCAGATCTTGTAAATTGTTAATTCTTATTGCAACTACTGTGTTCGCTGTGTAATCAAGTTTTTATAGAAAATCAAAAGGAATCGGATGCTTTCCTAATTAACCTCAAGAAAAAAGAAGGTTTCAGTCAAATCCATCCATTGGACGAACGAAAATAATAAAGCTAATCCTAATAAGACGACATTATTTATCACTGATTTAAATGTTGTTTTTTTTTATTTTTTTAAATGTAGGAATTTTGATGCAAACAGTGAAGACAAAAAAAAAAAAAAAAAAAATATCCCGACATATCTCGTTCGAATAAAAAAACGTTAATCATATTTTTTTTTTCCACCCATGAGCTTTCTCTTAATTAACGTTAAATAAAATAACAAATAACTAGGTATTACATAATAACTACTATTTAATAGTATAACAAATATTATTACAGATTAAAACGTTTTCAACTTAGAACAAACAATTTGCATATGTTCATTCGAGAAGGCTCAAAATCTATTTGCATCACATTTTCTATTTAAATTTCTACACTTCTGTTAAAATATCTGAACAAAATATTTAATTAGTATTAGTAAATTAAAAATATAAGTTTCTGTTATTTTTTTTCTCTTTTTCTGAGGAAGAGGAGGAGGAATATTAACAACAGATGAATCATTAGAAAATTCAATGACAGCAAAAGGTTTTTGTAAAAATGATTATTTATGAAGATGAAACTGCGAATGGTGAAAGTAAACAACCAGGAGACCCAAGATCCATTGCATAGTAAGAAAGAAGGTGCAGTCTTACATCTTTTCTTAACAATTTTAAAAAGTTAGTAATGTTCTAATGGTCCGAAATAAAGTAATGACATTAGACAAAAACAAGTCAAAATACTTTAATTTTATCCAGTTGTTTACGACTGAATATAACGGCAAATAAAACGAATATTATAAATCTTTTAAATCTAAGAAAAATGTATAGTTATAAAAATTAATAAGAAATATAAAATGGAAAGAAAAAAAAACACACCTGTGCCTTCCCAATTTGTATATTTATTGTTAATTTATTATATTTCTGTATTGTTTCGAAATTAAAAAAAAAAAAAAATAAATTAAAAAGCATTTTTTGAATAATAAGCTATGTTTACAGATGGATTTAATAACAAATCAATTGTTATAATTTTGGCGAAAGAATTAATTTGTACTTTCAAATAGGAAACAAGAAATAAAATTAATTTGCTTTTGTTTATTTGTAGTAGAAAAATAAAATAAAAAATAAAGAGAAGAAATATAAATAAAATGTTGTTAAACGAAGATAAATTAAGAAATGTAAGAACTTAAGAATTAATAAAATAAAATAAAGAGAAGATTCTGTGATTATTATTATTATTTTACTTTTTTATTTTCATAATGAAGTAAATAAAATAAAAACAAAAAAGAAAGATACATCTGTTATTTTATTTTTTTATTACAATAAGAAATTTCACAAGTTAGATGTAATTTTCTTTTTTAAAAAGAAGGATAGTTTATTATTATTATTATTATTTTTTAAATATTAATGAAAAATAATGTCGGTAGAATCAGTTGAGTGAATGGAAGATTATGTAATAGAAGATGTTTCGTTGGCAATTTACATACCAGATAATGCATTTACAGATATCATATCACACTAGTGTAAACGCACTTCTGGTACGAAACGGCCCACGATGGCTGTGGCTACACAAGCAGCAATGATTGAAGATTAAGAGAAATACCAAGTGACTGTGTGAAATTATTTTAAACTATTACTCAGGCATCTTCCTCATGCATATAGGTTGCCACTAAAAGAGAATACAGAAATGATAAAAAGTAGTAGAAGTTCTTATGATATATATATATAAAAAAAAATCTCTCCAGGGGTTTTAAATAAAAATAAACAAAATAGGGACGAAAGGAAATTAAAGGAGAACTAAAGCAAAAAATAATAATTATTTTTTTCTTTAAATAAAAGTTAGTGGAAACAAAAGCATAAATTATAAAACAAAACATGCAAATAATATAGTGTTAATGTGCAAAGAAATCGAAGATAAAAGCACCAACAAAAATAAAAGCAGCCCATGAATATTGAAATCATGTTTAAAAGATAATTAATTGAAATTCTTTTCTTTTCTTCGGAAGATTATAGAAATAAATACAAACAATTATTTAAAATTCAATAATAATTGGGAGGAAGATTATTAACTGAATATTTCAAAATAAATATCTGAATTTTGGAAAGGCTTAAATAAATAAAAGAAAAATTTAAAAAAAAAGTTCGAACTGTTGTCGGAAAGCGGTTTGTGGGTTACGTTGACATCATTTTGAACAAATTTCCATTGATACAAGTTAATGTATAAGAGTTTTAGGAATTTTTTTATTAATTTTTCGAATTTAAGTTCCATAGAGGAAGGAGATCTGGAAAAAAATTATATATATATTTTTTTAGAATTAATACAGAAATGCTTCTTAATAATAATATTAATAATAATGCACATATATATAATAACAATCAATAAAAAATCATGAAAGAAATTTCACATGTCACTTTTTTTTTTCTTTTTTTTTTTAAAAAAAGGTTTAATTTCCGTTCTGAAGGATAATAATCAGCTACTTCCGTTAAAATAAAAAAAAAATATTAAAAGAAAATAAATCAGATAAAAGGTAGGAAGTCAAAAAACAGAGAAGCGAAAAAATATGAATGGAAAATAAGGATTACATGAATGATTCTCAAATAGGTTGGAAATTCATTATAGATATTTTTTAAATAAAAAGTTAAAAAAACAAAACAAATAAAATCTCATTTAAAAGAAAGTGCAAAGATTTTTTTAAGAACACACTTGACATTAATTAATTAATTTTTTTAATAGCTAGATAAGATATTTTTTTAAAAATAGCTCGGTTGGCTGCTTTTGTTTCAAATGAAAGGTGATGAAAAATAGTTAGCATCCAATAACAATTGTTATCACAGCATTCTATGACATTATTTGTAATTTAAATTTAACTTAAATCTTTTCTTTTTCGTAAGAAGTGGATCGTATCACTCTCTCTCTTTAAAAAAAGAAGTTGATTCTTGATATTAAATCCTTTGTATTTAATTAATCCTAATTCCAACAGAAGAACTTGAGCTTATTTTATAGAAGAACTAAATAAACAGAAACCTCCACCTGCACTATAAGCATCATCATTTTCAGTTCCTCTATGGCACAAACTTACATTCGGTTCAATTGCTTCTTATAAATAATGAAAAACCTGACTTGCATTTCTTTATTTTGCTGTGGTTTTGCATGAGGTCGTAGACTCTGCCAATGACCTGTATCTTCAATAGGGAACTCGGTGACCTGCCACGTTATTTATTAACATAAGCTTCCCATTTTGTTAGGTTTGTTTAATGAAAATAAATTCAACGATTTCCCTCAAAGTAATTTTGAAACAGGAACTTAAGAACAATCTTAAACAACAATCTCTAAAAATTGAAAACATTGAAAAGTACAGGGAATTATGTGTGTATTGCTGATAGCTCCAAATCAATTTACTTGTATTGATTTATAACCAAATATAAAACATGAAATGCAATTGTTACTTAAGAATTTTAATTGTTTTAACCGATACGAAATAATTCAATAAGTTTCTTTGCATTTAAGATCTTGTTTAAGAAATAAACTCCTTTATTGGGTTCATGTCAAGTTTTTTTTTAAAAAAAAGAAAAGAAAGGAATATTTCATTCGTTAGCAATTATTAATTATTACTTAAGTTTTAGACAAATTAATTTTTGAAGTCGCTTCGTTTGGGTGTTTCAATAACTTTCGTTAATTTCTTACTGGATTTAATTTTGTAACTAGATTATTACGATGGGAAAATTTAAAAGGTATAAAAGCCTTAGAAAGATTTTGTTGTAAGATTAAGCAGCTGAGTTTAGTTATTTTTAGGCATTGATAAACAAAAATGTAAGCATACAAACCATCTCAAACTGATAAGATTATTAGAAAAATAGCAACGAAAATAATATCTTCTGGAAATTGATCTGAAACAGAATTTCATTCATTTGCCAGTGTTTTTCAGTTCAACTAATCTTAATACTTGAAATAGAAGAAAGGAATATAAATATATATTGCTATTATAAAAGAAAACAAAATACACGAACGAAAGAAAGATTCTCTAATATTACAAACCGTGCTATGATAATAAAGAAGAATATTAAAAATTAGGAATATTAAATTTAAATTCCAAAACATTCACTTAGAAATTAAAACAATAATCTTAATTTTAAATTAAAGAATAATTTGAAATCATTGCAACCTAAGATCACAAGGAATCTGTAAACAGTATATAGTTAAAAAAAAAAAAAGGTAAAGGGAAATTAATATTATTATTATTATTGTTAGAGGCTTCAACTGCGAAGGCATTGGAAGGCATTTGCAATTAAAACAAAACAAAATATGGTCATTGAGCAAACAACTGATCCTGGATTGAGAACCTTTGGCCAAAAGTGTAGTGGGGATGGAGCCAAACGATCAGCTGATCGGTTGAGGTCATTTGGTTCTTCAGAGGGGGAGGAGGTGGCGACAGAAGAGTAGGATAAGAAGGTCAAAGCCTGCCAGTGCAGCACGGCTGCTCCTACCTCCGAACACCCCTTTCTCTCTGCAAATAAAAATAGATGAAAACACTGATAATAACAAAGGATAAGGAATAATAATAATAACAATAAAGAAACGAAGGAAGAAAATAAACAAAGTGAAGCCAATAGAAAGCAATGCAGTAATCCAATAGAAAAATGCAACAGCAGCAGAAGCGAGGTGGAACAGAAAATTTCCAACATTTAATTTTTCTGGCGTGTTTTTACAGGTAAGGGTTTGGCCCGTTCTCGTCCGTCAGGTGGCTTCCATCGGAGGTAGGGTGAATTTTCATGATGCACTTTGATTTAGAAATCCATCTGCCGTTTTTTTTTTTTTTTTTTCTTTTTTTAAACCCCTCATTTTATTTGCAACACTACACCTTGGTGATTATCGTGAGTAGTTCCGTGAAAGTGCATAGCCCGATACGATGGCCCTTCTGCAATCGCTGAATGTTCGTCGAACACAAGCTATGAGACTGCAACTGCTAAGCATGCGGCAAAACCGTCCAGGTCCGGACGACATCGAGAGCGCAGAGGAGGAGGAGGAATACTGCACCGGCTGCGGGGAATCCTTTGGCCTGAGCGTCCCTGGCGAGGTGGCGTCACAAGGAGAGTAGAAGCGAACAGAAGGAAAGAAGAAAAAAAAAAGAAAGAAAGAGAGAGAGAGCGAACCGACTGACGTCATGACGGTAGGAACGCAAGCAATGACATTTTTGGATGGCCTGAGGAAACGTCCATTGGCGCAGCGAAGGGGGAACGGGTTGATGACGCAGTGGAGTGTGTGTTCGATGGTGAAGGCATTTATAACATACTCCACAGGGAAATTACAAGGAATCGAAATGCTTTTTTTAATTCCATCAACATGACAAATCTAAACACTATTAAAATATTAATTGCTAATCTATTTCTTTTTTTCTTTCTTTTAATGCATTAAATGTAAAAGAACTGGTTAATGATATTTATTATTTACTTATTTTTTCAATAATGTATTTTAATTCAACAAATTTCAAAAATTGTTGAATCGCTTAAAATTTACATCCTCCAATTGAAAAACCAGCCTTACTTAATGTATATAAAATTATAAAATCTTCCAATTGACAAAAAAAAAATAATTCTACCTGATCCAGTTTTTAATTCACTTGTTTACATTAAATAAATTTTAACAAAATTTAAAACTAAGCTTTGAAAAGAGTGGTCAAATGAATTCTTGAAAAGATTAAAAAAAAAAAAACCCAATCAATTAATAAAAATAAATTCCTATTTTAACGATTGCAGCTGTGTTTTTAAGATTTTAAGTCAAATATTCATGATTTAAATATTTTTGGATGTTAAATAATATCAAAGTGGGTGGGATATCCTATTGGTTCATTAATCTTTCTATTTCCGATTGGCAAATAGTTCCTCTAAATGCACAGATTGAAGAAACACAAAATATGAACAGTGAATAAAACGAGACAAACCTCTATTTATCTATGGTTTCATTTTCTATTTTAAAAAACTAAAACCCCCCCCCCCCCCCCCCGAAAAAAAAAGAAAATACCGACTGATAGATCTACCCTTTCGCTAATGTTCTATCTATAAACCTAATATTGCGAGGAAGCCTAACACAGAATCAGGACAAACAATATAGGTGAACAACCAGTTATAAATAGATTCATAAATAAAAAAAAAGTCGTCCACTTGTTTGTATAGGACAATGTTTGTTTTTCTTTTAAAATAAAAATAAATAAATAAAAAAAAAGTTATATATTTATATTTTTGAGACTTTTTTGTGTGCGTTCGATGCTTTTAAATTTGCCAAGTTACAAACATAATTTTAAGCTGTTTGTTTTATTTTAATTTTTATTTCGTTTAAAAGTTATTTTTGTTGTTCTGATTGTTATAAGTAACATTATTAAATTAACTAGGATTTATTATTAAATAAATTGTTAATTAACGCAAGCCTATACTGATTTAGACACAAGTTCACCAAAGAGAAACTTTGAATTGGATGACAAAGTTTATACGTAAAGAGGATAAAAACACCAACATATATTTGAGTTGTTAATTGTAGGAAAAAAAATTTGTAAAAAAGAATGAGAGACAAAATAAATGAACTAACAATCATCGAAAGTAAATCAGTCGAATTTCAAGGCAAAGAGAGACGAGGTTCAATTAGGAACAGCTACGAGTTAAAAGAGATTGTAGCTAAATAGAGTTTTAAGATGTTACTAATTAACTAGAGTTTTATTTATTGTTTTGAATCTTCAGCCCTTTAAGTAGCATTAAAAAGCAATCAGAAATAATTCTATTCAGAAATCCTTTATTCTTTTGTTAAAAACAGATAACTTTAAACATGAGAGAGATATTTCACGAGTTCAAACGAGCAGTATCAAATACTGAAATTTTTATAAACATTCCTAAATATCTTGTGATAACAATACGTATGTATGTATGTTTTTAATATCTATACTTCAAAGCGTCTTCTTTTAATAAAGATTATTTAAAATCTTCTGAATAGAATTTATTTAAATTGAAAACAACTCAAACCACCCTTATTTGCTAATTACAGATGTGGTCTAAAAACCCTTTCAAATGAATCGGAAAGAAAAAAAATGCCATTTTAATGTATCCATCAAATACTGGAAAAGCAGAATTATGTTTGATTACGTACTATTGACTCAAGCAGACCGGTGATCTCTGCTAAATGGTGAGATTTCAATTAGAATAATATTTTGCTGCTACATTTGATAACGGAAACATCATGTACTTAGGTTTAATGTTTTAAACCGTTTTTTTTTTTAACTTTTCAGTGGGTTTTAAAAGAAACGAATATCTCTGCGATCACGATAACTCAAAAACTATATATCTTAGAAAGCTGAAATTTTAGGAGGAAGAATAAGGATGGTACAAAGAAGATTCCTAATAATTAAAAACGAAAAGAACCACAAACCTCTTTGTTTTTTAAAGAACATTAAATAATACTGCACTCTCACCACGCAGAAACTAACAAAAACCACTTAATTTTTTTCTTTATATAACTTAGAAATCAACAGATGAAAGAGAAAAGATTCACCGCCAAATTTCTATTTAAATATGTAAAGACCTTCAGACATTAACTTCCTCTATGTTTATATTTTGAATTTATATTTAATAAATAAATAAAATCCCAAAAAACCGTCTTGGAAAGAAGGAGGAGAGAACCTGCTTCCTATTGTCCAAAAGGTGTGCGTGAGATTGCTGACGGCTGGTCGACTTCACAATCCCGATTTAGACAGTTTCTTTTTCGGGCAAAATTAGGCGACGGACGCATGCCAGACTGGTGACGACTATCGCTGTCAGCGAAAGAATAAAGGAACTGGGCCCTTACAAGTCAAAGGCCCATTCAACTCACTTGTCTCTGCTCAATAATAATAAAGTTTCTATTTTTCTTTTGTAAAGATTTCTAAAAACATATTAGTGAATGTAAAATTTTGAACTATTATTTAAAGTATGAACGTTGGGGGAGTGAGATCAGAAAGAAGATCTAATTAACTCAAAAAAGGAAGAAAAAAAATATATTTTTAAATGCTAGTCAACTAACGATGCCAAAAAAAAAAATAAAAATCATCCTATTATTTTGTTATTGTATGAATGAATAACAAATGAATAGTGCAATGCCATAATTATAATCAGTAAATCAATCTAATAATTCCCCTCCACTAAACGTTGAAGAATTTCAATATATTATATGTCGAAATAGAACCATTTTTTTTCAATCTTAGAAATTTCTAGAAAAAAAAATTTACAATTTATTAATTCTGAATAATGTTTTAGGAAATAAGCATATATAGATTAAAATATATATTAAAATAATATATGATTTTAATTGCAGTCTTAATATTTTAGGTTCTCATTGAAAAATTGTGTGATTCTCAAGTATTGTGAAATAAAATAAAAAAATAAATAAATGCAAAAACAGGATATAAAAACCTTAAAAAGCAATGTAAAATATATTTGTAAAGACTTTTGGTTTTCTTACTTAGCATAAAATAATAATGATTTGATTTTAAAAGTTGCAATTTCTAAAAAAACAAAAGCAAAACGAAAGAAAGAAAATATAAAAAGCATACACTTTATAGAAAATTTTCTTTTTCCTATTAATATTGCATTAGCATTGGATGTGACGAAGATTCTAAAATGAAAAAAAAAAAAAAAGCATTTATCCAACCTGACTAACAGTGGAAATGATCAACAATAATAGCAACTTAATTGAAGAAAGGGTGAAATAAGCTTCCATTTTATAATCTTCCAATTTAGGTGCTTCACTGCATTACACAATCTCTTAAGTGAACGAAGTAACATGGAGAGGAATCAAAGAAAATACTATTCTTAATATTATAGAAAAAGGTTGTTAAAATAAATAAATAAAATTTTGATCAATTTTAATTACGATCTAATTAGCTCAACCAAATTAAGTGATTGAAGAATCCAACAAGGAAAAAAAAAAGTGTGGATTAATCTTAAAAGAATTTGACCTAATTAAAATAATTTTATATCAATAGCCCGGATAGTTTCAAAATGGTTGCCGTGACAACCAGTTACCAAGACAACCGATGACGCAAAACGGGGGCTTAAAACGTAGTTTGACTCCTGTGGAAACTGCGCAATATCAACCTAAGTGAACGAAGGCAGGGATATTTGCAATCGCGAAAAATTAGTACATTTCTAAAAGTTACAGCCAGAATGGAAAGTTAATAGACATTACACGGCAACTATTTCGTCTTTCTTCCGCCAGAATCCATTCCGACAATAAAAATATACTGTTAATAGATTATATATCAGACATATAAAATTGATAAAAAAAAGTAAAACTTAAAAGCAAAAATAACTTTTTTTGTTTGTTTATTTGTTATAGTAAGCTTCTCTTACATTATAAATTTCTTGATTTTAAGAAATATCAATTGTTAATAAAACAGACGAAAATTCTATAAGAGGATTTTTTTTAAAACGCTTTTTGAAACAATTCCATTTATTTTTTTTTTTTAATCCTTGGTCTGTAGTTGGTTCTTTTTGATTTCGTCCATTGATAGGATTTTATTTCTCAAAGATCTAAGGACATCAAAAGCTTTTAGTCATCACTAATGAATTGTTTGTTTAACGGACAAAGTTTCATTTCAATTCAACATTTATTAGGCTAAAGTAGATCTAAATGATTGTCTCCTTTTTTACAAAGTCAATGTTTGTCTTAAAACTTCATACAACTTCTATTTATTTAACAAATTGACTTTAAGTTGAAAAAAATACATAATTGGCAGGAATACATAATTTCTTTTTCGAATAAGGGCGTGATAGCAGAGCAAAAAAAAAAAAATGTTCATTAAAAAAAAGTGTTATTTAATAATTTATGTTAAAGGCTCATAACAGCTCCTGATCAGAATTCAACTGAATTTTCCCAAAATCCATAATGATCTTCCTTTAAGATCACATAGCTTCTCAACCGTAAAGATATCGACATATGACGTAAGAAAATTCTGAGTGTATTCGTAATAAACATTTCCTCAATTTGATTTAAACTACATTCTATTTCATTCTAATAAAATTTTTCATAAAAAAAAATATAAAAAATAAAATTTGTTAAATAGTAATTTCACTTTATCAAAACCTTTCCTTTAGATACCAAAACTTCATCTATGCTTATTGGAAATTGAATTCATAAAACAATAGTAATAGATTTAGGTTTCTGACCTTTACTATCTGCTTAGCCTAACATCTACCAACAGTCATTGGTAAAATCTAGAATTAAACCGCAGGTAGTTCATAGGGGATTTTACCAATACTTAAGACTGCTAAAACCTAGCGTCCGACGCAAAAGCTTTGGCCAAGCTCTGAATTTTTACGATAACACACACACTATGTTTAAATAAATGACAAGAAGTTCGCAAAAATATCTTAAATAACAAGTTTTCAATATGGAGAATGCAACAATACTTGGAATCTAATTATTCATTGTTTTTATTGTTTTTTCCCTACCGATACAGTAAACTTTTTTTTTTTTAATTTTAAATAAAGTATAAAGAAGAAAGAAAGGTAATGTTTTAAATTTGGCATTTGTGCTATTTAATTTAGATAGTATTAAAAATTTATGATTTTCCACTTTTTTTTTTTACATATAATGTATATATTTTTTAAAATATTACATTTACTTAAAATAATATAATATTTTTATTATATATAATAATATGATATCAAACAATCTGTAGTATATAAAATAATCATATAAATCTTTTATCAAATTTATTACTGTTAATATATTTTGAAAACTCATTTAGCATTTTCGAAAGAAAACTTGAAACATCATTCCGTTACGACAGAAAATATCAGAAACCCATTATCTTTTTGAATAATATTATTATTAAAGAAAAACTAATAAGCATTAAATTTAGTAAAAATCTAGGCTATTTTTTTATGTTATTCAAAAGCGCTTTCTGCAATTCCGAAACCGAGAGTTAACTTACCTAGTTCCGCAAACTTCCACCAGATGGAGTCTGTTGTCATGACTGACGTGCAACTGAGATACCACCAGCTGTGTTCACATTCTTTCACATAACACACATGTGAACTCAGTGTGGCACTCGGCTACCAATCAGCATTTTCTTCCAAAATATTCTCTTACAATTTAATCAGATTTTTATGTTGATTATTATTCAAATTATCTTTTAAATTTTGAATTAAAACCTTCCACACACTGACTTAAATTTTCCAAAAAACGGGGAGTTTCTAAAATTTTTTATTAAAAAACTGCTTTAAACATTGGCGTTACCATCGTAGCAACCTGAAATCATGATTTGTAGAAAAAAAATTCTTTTAAACTAATTCCTTTCCGAATTCTAACTTACACAACAATTTGACTGGAGAAATCATTGAGATTAATAACGACCTGCTTTTCATTTTTAAAATCAAGCCAAAAGAGGAATCTTCCATTTCTTTTCTTCCCTTAATATGAAAATGGCAATTTTAAATTAAGTCACGTGAATTAGTAATCGAATAGAAAGTATTTACCTATTAATTCTATGGAATATTTACAAACGCGTGCAATCTTCGGAACAAAAAAATAGGCCTAAACAAATTTATTTTAAAGTTATAAAAATCTAGAACAGAAAAACAAAATTAATGTAGAATTGGTATAGTATACAATTACTGTTCAATTAGTGTTTCTACATACATTACTTCACTTATCCATTTCTTCGTTGGCTCTCCTGGATTTTTGAAATACGTAGAGTCCGCAACGAAGCTCGAAACTAATAATGTCACGCACCATTTCCGCAATTTTTTTTTTTATTATTTTAATTCCTTTTAAAAATTATCTCAAAATCTATTTCTATCAAATTAAATGTGAGGTTTTTTTTTGCATTCTTCATTTTTTAATCTTAGTTAAAAAAAAATTGAAAAATTCCTATTGAACTAAATTTAAATTTTTCTAATTTTGTAAATTAATATACGAAACTGTAGCTTAAAAAAAAAAAAGTTTCCTTTTTTGATTGTTTTTGGGATGATTATTACATTATTTTTTTTGTAAGTTCTATCTTAATAGTAGACTCTGTCTACAAATAAACTAAACATAAGAACAAAAAAAAACAAAAACAAAAATACGCAGAAAATACAACAGTAGTAGACATTTTAACTGCTGTATTTCAAGAAAATTCCGGTAACTTTGCTTAAAAAGGAAGGCACCGGCATTTAAGGGTTGTGAAGAAATAGTGAAATTTCGGGGGGGACACTTACAGCCTAGAATTCGGTTCGATGGAAGTATCGTCACCTTCGATACGGTAGATTTTTCCGTACATCACGTACTCAAAACTATCGGCCCGAGTGGGGCCCAAATCCCGTGGGTCCCATTCACCATCATCCGGGTAACCGTCCTCTCTCAGCGTATTGGCCAGTACCAGACGAAATTTATCACCTAAAGAAAAGAAATAGAGAAAGAAAACTATTATTATTATTATCTAAAGGATAACAATATACAAAACATATTCTAAAATGGATTGAATTTCAAGATGGCTGAGTAGATGCTTATTATTATTTTCTGCTCTTTCATTTCCAATATACTCTTAATGTACTCACTACAATAGTTCAACAATGTGCTTGATTAAAACAAAACACAAGTAGCATCACTTAAGTACAACCCAGTTTACGCAGAAAAACCATATTCACCTATTTACAAGAAAACAGTAGCTAAAAAATAACGGCAACAAAATCCATTTCTGCGTTTTCAGTTCGGATGCTATTATAGAATACTGACGTAAAATTGATTTTGTTAACAGGTTCTTTTAGGAGTTTATAAATGCAATTTTTTTTTTATTTGTGATATAATAAAATTCTAAGCATTTCATAAACCACTACGAAATCATTAACTAATGACAATTTAAATGTAGCTGTAAGTTACCCAAGTTTACAATAAAATTATCTCTGCTTCTTTCCCTTTTTAAAGATCTATTTTAAATTCCAGAGCTTCATTAATAGAAATCTTCAATTCAAATCAACCTTTAGACAGGGAAGGACCTTCGCTTGTATTAAAATAAAATAACAAATCATTCTCATTATATTGTCTTCAATAGTTACATAGCCATATCTTTTATAACCCAACCTAAAAATAACTTAATAATTTAGCAAAATAAAAACAATTGAGTAACGTTTCCTTCTAAACGAGGCTTCTATTTGGTAGTGATTTTAATTCTTTCAAAGCAATGCAAATTTCGTCCCTTCTTATCCCATGTTATCTGAGAGCAAAGCGAAAGTGCAACTGACAATCAATATCAATGACACCTTTAACCTGTCAAAGATACTTTTTATCAACCATTTGATAAAGAACACAAAGGACCTTTAAACAACAACAAAAAAAAAGACACACATTAATTATAATGACTTTATCTTTCTTCAAATCTAAAAAAAAAACAAAAAATTTTCAAAAACAATATCAGTTTGACAACGATAGTATTGTTAGAAAAAAATATAATTAATCAGCAACGATTCTTCAGTAGCAGTCTATTATCTTTTTTAGTTGAAATGTGTATTTTTTTGCTCAAAGAGCGAAGGATTATGAAACGAAAGCTTCCACTAATTATCATGTCTTTTTTTAAAGAAGGAAACAATACTTTTTTGTTTTTATCAGTAATTAATCTGTATAAAAATATATTTGAATTTAAACAAATTTAAAGATAAATTTAATAAGTTTATAAAAATACATACATTTTGCAAATCTTAAGTTTTCTATTTTTACAAAGAATAATATTTGCAATAATTATCTTTTCCGTCTCCTGCTTTTCCTGTTTATGTCACAAACTTAATAAAATTTGATTAATTTTAGATTAAAAAAAAAAAAGGTGTCGAAATCATTTTCGTCCAGATTCCAGTGTCTTTTTTTCTATTGAATAATCCTCTACAATGCAATGAGATTACTATTCTCATTAATATTATTTCCTCTCATGAAATTTAAAGAAAACGACCGAATGAATATCGAGAACAGGTTAGGTTATTTTTTTATAATGAAAAGTTTAGTTACCAAAGCCTTTGTATCATTTAATCGTCAACAGTTCTGTACATTATTCTAGTGCTAATAGTAATAGCTAGTCGTGATAAATGTTTATCTAAATTTTTAATATCGAATTTATATATATATATATATATATATAAAAGATTTTCAAAATTTAATGTTTTGGCTTTTTCTTTACTTTCAAATAAAAGTACGGTAATTATTCCTTTCATAATTCTTTTGTAAATAAGCTTTCCAATTGCACTCGTAATGCTCAAGCAAAACCCAAATTTTAGCTAATAATGAGGGGGGGGGGGAGTCTTTTACTTCAAATATTTTCACTTTGAAAAGATAAAATTCAATTAATGTTCCATTGTTTGGAAGTAAGGATTTGTCATTTATTTTTTCCAATGTCTCTTGGGACGATTGCCATTGGCCTCGACATGGGCCGAGAATTTTGAGCTTTTGGCCGAATGGGGTGTAGGCCATGGGAGACAGCTCACATTATACACGCAGACGAAACACTACAGGAGAAAGTTATATCCATGCCGGGATTCGAACCCAGGCTTTGCCTAATGGCAAGCCGCTACCTAGACTACTAGGCCGTGCCGGAAGGGTCTTTATTTTAATACTGAAATAAGAATACTATTCCAACAGATCTTATTTAAAAGCTATCAATTACAGCTAATTCTATTTCACATTATAATAAGAATTTTTAAAAGCTCTATTTATTAATATAGTGATGGAAAATATTTATAATAAAAAACTAATCACAAATTTGAGATAAGGAAAAGTGATATTTAAAATTTTAAAGCAGATAAGAAAATTAGAAAAAAAAATTCCAGTTTTCATCAAACAGAAACAATTACTGAAATTAATGAATAATTATTTGTTTCTTTCTATTTAATTAACATTTTTTCGTCTAAGAAGAAAATTAAAAGGTGGACCTAGTGTTTATAAGTGACATCTCTCCAAACAGCTGTTTCACGGTCTATTGCCGATCTTGAGTGGAGAGCAATCACTAGAAAACTCCTAGATTCTTACTTGTTGCAAAGCATAACATATGGAAGCTAAAAAAAACGTGTTCTTCAAAGAACTAAGAGTGTTTTATATTAGATACAAAAAAATAAAAATAAAATAAAATAAAATGTCAAAAATTAAGTTACGAAATCTCCTGAAAGGTAAAAAAAGAAAGAAAAAGAAAAACCTTCCTTGATTATTAGTAAAATGTATTCTTTCCTAAAACTACGAAATGCACAGTTCACTTTTTAAGAAGGGCTTCCATCTTTCCAGGAAAATTACAAGAATGAAAATTATACACTTAACTAAATAAGTAGAAGTCACGTGGTGTCGAATATCCTTCCTTACCTGGTCCTCTCCAAGGATCGAATGATGTGACGCTACCCCTTCCTATCACTTATAAAAGCGCTCCAGTGTAGGCGAGGCACAACATATCGAATCAACTCATAAAAATTATCCATCTTTTGCTCATTTTAATCTTATCTTTTCAACTGCTTGTAACGTTACGACATCACCAAACAGCACCAACAATTGTTTAGATAATGAAATCAGATTGATAGCAATAAGTAATTGTTATTTTCCAAATGTTTTAATATTTTTGATTTTAACTTAATAATAAATTCTTTTCAATTAATTATGATTAATCATTTCCTTTCTATTTATCTGATTACCAGAATAGAGACCAATTGAAATTTTTGGCCAAACTGGCAATGTTAAGCAATAAAAAAAGTATAGTTAGGATCAGATCTATTAATATGAAAGTAATGAAGCTTAAGCTTCACGGCCCTTAATCCCGAAAGGGCCTTAGAATCTACTATAGCCTAAATTGTTTAAAAATTTTAGATCTACTGTATGAGAAGGGTTTTTTTTTTTTTAAATAATCTGTATATTAATAATATGATGTAATACAAAATTATAGTTAAAAAACCGATAGAAAATCATTCATGCCTGACCTTGTCCAACAAAATACAACAGGTCCTGGGTGAACATAAGCTTTCACTTGAAAATATCCTTAGTCAGTCCTAAGGTAATGAAGGATTCGCAAACACTCTTTCAAAACATTAATAGCGGCACAGACCACTCACTTAACCTTGTTGGAGAAAGGGCAGTACCCGAAGTTATTGACTATTTTGGCATTTTGCAGGAGCTATTTTTTTTTCTTTTCTGGATCTCCATGAAGATGGGGGATTTTAAACACACAGGGTAATCTACATTTTTCTTTGAACAGCTTAAATGTAATTAGATGGTCTAAAGCACTCCAGGCAATTAAAAAATGGATATATGGGTATTTTATAATCTCTCGAACATATTTTTGAAGACTCAGAAGACAAGCCTGGGTGCAAAGAATCACAAGTTGGTAAAACTAATCTACGCCATTTTATTCAGTCATTTGGGAGGAAGTGGTGGATCGTTTCAAGTAAGAATTCCAAACCCTTGGCTTTGAAGATTATCTTCTGTTATCATCTTCACTTTCGTTAATAAAAGAGAAAAATCATCTTATAGGATTCACACAATGAATCAGAAGCAAAAAGTTTGTATGAAGATATCACCAAGTTATTCTGATGCTTCCAAACGCATTGTTACAAAGAAAATTAGAACAAGTGAGGAGCTAACAAATTTAGGATAGAAGTTCTATATTAACTCTACTTGATAATCCAGTTACGCAAGAGGATTAGGAGCAGACTACAAATAGGTTCAAGACCTCTCAGAATTTGTGAACAATTCTGAAATTCATGAAAACAGCATTAAACCTATAATATTGTATTACAATGATGATATTGACTATAAATTAGTTAAGACGTTTGTAATTCTTCAAATAATTATAGAAACCAATCAACCAATAAAAATGTTGTCGTTAAGACTTGGAAAGACTACAATAATGAAAATGATAATACATTTTTTTTTTTTTTTTAATAATTTAGTAACATTATTCTTTTTATTCTTAAAATAAACAAATAAATAATTTCCAGGATTTCAGTCAATGAAGTGAAGGGTATTACTGTACGAAATGAATGAGAATATGAGATCAATATGAAAGAGGGTTAACCTTAAAGTTTGCTAAAGATTATTAATTTGCTAAAGAGTTTTGTAATAGATGCTAAAATATAGAGAGAATAAATGATGATTTGGATATTAAAAACTCGATCCAAACAAGTCGGGGAGAGGCAGAATTAGGCGGGAACCACAGGGAAGGAAATCTATTGAGTGTAAAAGGGAAAGTTTTATTAAAAGAAATCCAGGAATGGGACAAAGGAGATGAAGAGGCAATACGGTTTGAAAAGGGAAAAGTTGTAGAGAAATATTCTTTATAAAAAGAGAATGTTTTCTACATCTACGAATTTAGAAAATCTGAATAATTTTTGAAGTGATCAAAGAATCTGGTGAAAGAAGTGAGTGATTGTGTAAATTATTGTAGATTAGTGGAGTAAGGGAAGTAATATCTGGTATGCATGTAAAATGGTGAAATAGGAATATGTCATTTATTCATGAAAGGATGCTTTGGAATATATTTAAGGTATTCATGGAATGTTACATGCAGGGTTTGATGTAACCACACGTGTGATTTGGAGAGGGTGTATTCTTAAAGCTAATGATATTGTTCTAATGTAGCAAGTTAACAAGAAATGCATTTGGAGAAGTCGAACGTCGACAATTTGTCAGAGTAAACAATTAAGGTAATCACGAGATATGAAGGAAGGGATTACTTGAACTTATTTGACTAAGCAACCTTTGACATTAATACCATTGCCAGCCAAAGTTAATATCCTAATCAAAGGCAGTTGCTAATAATTAAGTATCTTATAAGTATCAAATAAGTATCTTAGGGAATTTTTTATTAACTAAATTATTTAGTTAATAAAAAATTCTCTAAAATACTTATTGAAATACACATTAATTCTTTCTTGACATTTTGAATACAGATCCTATCTAAGTATGATAGAAATTCAAATTCAGCACATCTGAATTTGACGAAAATTTAGGAAATTTCGTGTGAATAATTTACTGAATGAAAATAAATCCACTTGATTTGTTGTAACGCTGCAAAGACTGATACGTTGCTTGGTTCCACTTAAAAGAATCGTTTGAGCACAATTATTTACCAGTGGTGCAGAGTGCGTCTATAGTGAACTTAGTAGCAAACTATTGATAAAATAAAGGATACTTCGTAGAAATGAGCTTCTATTTCATTAATACATGATGGTATTTTACAGTTTCAATTGCTCTCATTCAAAACTATCTCTCTGTTAATTTTAATATCTCATTTCTGGAGTCCGGTCTTTCTTCCTATTCACTTGCCCATTCATGGCTGGTCCAACATTAAAACGCGATATCTTCCTCCATGCGTTGGGCAAATTGTTACTAATTAAATCAATTACAAAAGAAAAGGTAAGGAAATGTTGTTGAATGAAACAGAATTCTAAGATTTCAAATAAAATAAAAATTGAAAAAAAAAACAATAAAAAAAAAAAATAACCATCTATTCTAAATCAGTTTTTATATATATATATAAAAAAAAAAAACCAAAAAAAAATAAATACAGTAAGTATATTAATCAATTCTATTTTATTATGGTTTTAATAAATTTCAGGGAATAGCCTCCTAATACCCTGCAACTTTTATGTTCTTCCGAAAGACGCGTATATCTGGGGGCACGGCAGTGCCCCCGCCAAGACGAGCCGAAGGCAGGAAGTACCTTTTCTGGAAGTGTTTCGTCGTATTTTCGAACCCTCATAGCTTCGGCCTAGATAATACTAGAGAGCTCAAATTTTCAGGATAAGATGCAGTTACCAGACTAATGAAATACGCTAAATTTCATTTATTTAGCTTTTATACTTGGGATTTTATTAATACCTAAAATACGTCGATTCCGTCACTGACTGACTGACTGACTGACTGACTCATGATCATCAAAACCTCTAGGGTACTTCCTGAAGTCCTAGAAAGCTGAAATTTGGTATGCAGGCTAGGATTAGCACACAAACAACAAAAAAATTAAGAAATCCGTAACTTTCACCCTCCAACCCCTCATAAAGGGGGGGTCTGATTATGTATTATCGAACCCTCTTAGCTTCGGCCTGGATAATACTAGAGAGCTCAAATTTTCAGGATAAGATGCAGTTGCCATACTAATGAAATACGCTAAGTTTCATTTATCTAGCTTTTATACTTTGGATTTTATTTAAGATCTGAAATACGTCGTACCCTCAATGCTTCGGCCTAAATAATACTGTGTAATAATGTGATTTCTTACAAAAGTGCAAACAGCTTGTATATACAAGTTGACCAATAGAAAAACAGAAAATTAGGGTATTGAAAAAAAAATCCATTTTCTAAATAATCTTAAAACTAAATTTAGTTGTAATAGATAATCCCACCCAAAACATTTCATGTAAAATAAGTTGCCAAGACTCGCATGCTCATAACGCTCTCACTGTTAAAAAGTTATCAGATCTCATCCTACAAAAAGAAATGAAATCCCACCCAAAACATTTCATGTAAAATGAGTTGCCAAGACTCACACGCTCATAATGCTTTCACTGTTAAAAAGATATGAGATCTCATGTAGAGCCAAGCCCCTAACTCCACAAGGCCTAATTCTACAAGCCCTAACTCT